>VYXF01010429.1:291395-448308 GCA_013397295.1 Polioptila caerulea | reverse complement strand
GAAGAATCAGTAAGAGAAAACTGAAATGAATGCATTCATGTCTTGATAAAAGCACTTGTGGTCCCCCCGGCCGTAAGCGCGCGGCTGAGACAGTTCCCTCCCTGTGGAAGTGCAGCTGTGGGCTCAACAGGCCGGTGCTGTGACCGTCACTGAAGAATCACAGAATCAATTCGTTTGGAAAAGACCTTGGAGAGTGGAGATCGGTTGGTCCTCTGGAGTCCAACCTGTGACCCAAGACCACCATGTCAGCCAGACATGGAGTGCACTAAGTGCCACATCCCGTCTTAAGCACCTCCAGGGGCGGTGACACCACCACCTCCCTAGGCAGTATATTGCAATGTTTTCTGTGAAGAAATTCTTCCTAATGCCAACCTAAACCTCCCCAAGCTGAGCTGGAGGCTATGTCCACTCATCCTGTCACTGGTTGCCTGGGAGAAGAGTCCAACCCCCGCCTGGCTACAGCCTCCTTTCAGGTGGTTGTGGAGAGCAGTAAGGTCTCCCCTGATCCTCCTCCAGTCTAAACACCCCCGGCTCCCTCAGCTGCTCCTCACAGGACTTGTGTTCCAGAAAAGGTGTGGGAACTCAGGGCTTGTCCTTGACTGCCCTGGGAGCTCAGAGACNTTCTTCATCTCCTCCATGATTCTGCTGTGATGGTGGCACTTGGGGATTGGTTTAGAGAGAATACACACTGTCTAACATAGGTGATGGGTATTGGAAAATAGTTGTAAATAAGGCATATGTAGTTTTTAGTATAAAAGATAACTACCGCCCTTCGGGCGGGGGATCGCCTCGGACTGTTGTGCTGTGAAGACCTCGGCAGGACAGAGAGAACAATGTTTTAGATAAGGTAAAATAAACAATAAAAAAAAAACCCCGAAGACCGAAGATTTCATGTCTTTTTTTCATCTCGGGCAAGGAAAAGGACTTTTAACACCTTGGGGACATTTCTGCAAAAGCAGAAAACCCCAGAAAAAGGCACCCAGGTTTTGGCAGTCCTTGCGCAGGAGCACAGCCGTGGTTCCAAGAAGGGGCTGCTCGCAGAGGGGACAGCATGGCCTCCTGGCAGCTCTGCTCACTCCTGAGGTCTCCCTGGCTGCTGGAGGCTGTCACAGGGCTGGGGGCTGCAGGGACTGCAGGGGGGGACAGGCATCTCGGGGAAGGCAGGGACATTTCGAGGCCATGCAGCCGAGCTGCTGGCCCTGTAGTAGCAAGGCAAGGAAACCACTGAACCTGGTCAGGGCATCCAGGTTTTTATTTTTCTTAAGCACAAAATTTACCACCTGTTGGTCTGGAAGTCCCTGTGTTGTTTGGCAACCAAAATCATGAGGGGAAAAAAATCTTTTAAATGATGTCAGGAAGAGATCTTTGCAGATTTCCCTGTAAGGATTTGAGCCGGACCAGTTAAAGCACAGACTATTAGTCAGCATGTTTAGTCACGAAGCAAACATTTCTC
The DNA here is from genome assembly GCA_013397295.1 of Polioptila caerulea. Classification (NCBI taxonomy): domain Eukaryota; kingdom Metazoa; phylum Chordata; class Aves; order Passeriformes; family Certhiidae; genus Polioptila; species Polioptila caerulea. The sequence goes on along the minus strand of VYXF01010429.1, from coordinate 446,855 downwards.
TCTGTACTCTTGAAGTACAGTTTCCAGATGGCAGCCCAAATTGATCTCCTTACTAACACAGCACGAGATTTCTAAAGCAAAGCTTCGTATTTTGCAAATCAAATCTGCATTATCCATAATAAGGGCTTACTTTGTTTCTCTGGAGAATAAGTTGTCAGTTGTATGGATTCAGTAAAGCTAGGAATGCACCATCATTTTAACATAAATATCTGTCCATGTGTCATTTAGAGATGAAAAGCAGAATGTCTCTATGGAAACAGTGTAGCTATAATGCATCCAAGAGGAATAATGTTCTGTATCACAATCACAAAGGTAGCCTGCAAAAAAAAAAAAAAAATTCTAAAGGCAGTTCAAGTGTATGTGTTGTGTTATTTTAGTCAGAAAAAAAGTGGGAGGAAAAATGTTAACCTTTTACATTGAAATGGCTGGACATAGGAAGCAAGAGCACACACATTGAGGAGCCTAGTCTGTAACCACATCCTTTCAGGTGTCCAGGGATGAAGAGAAGTCAGGATGCAGGACCTTGTGACTGGTGGGCATTGGCACACTCTGCCTGCCTCTGCAAATTGGCCAGAGACCTCCTGTTAGGAGCACTGCAGGCCACCAGCTGCTTCAGATTCTGCAGCTTGTCCAGTGCCAACAGAAAACCTCTTCAAATGCAGGTATAGGTGGAGGTGAATTTCAAAGTTTAAAACCAAACCAAACCAAACCAGAAACGGAAGAAAATAATTGTGAATACTTAATCCAGCTATTCATTCACATTTAAAAACTATACCTAGGTCTGTGAAGGACTAGAAATTACTTATTTAATTCCCCTCTTCCATTCATTGCTATTTTCCCATATTAGTTTTAAATTCCTGTATTCCTAACCTTAGGAAGGTACAACACTGACCATGAAATATGGGTATATGAAAAAATTACATGACAAGCTGAATTTAATGGATGCTGATGTCAATATCACAGTTACAGTTTAGAGCGAGGAGCAAATAGAAAATCTGACAGACATTACAGGCTAGCTGTAGGTAGCAAAGTGAAATAATGTAGGCCAGAATTTGGTCAGACAACTGCTGTTCTGAAAGTTTGTGTTAAATATTTTATGACCACAGAGGAGCTACTATTTCAGTTTAGTAGTGCCCTTTAGTGCTTTGCTGCAGCTTCAGGTTAGAATGATTCCAGAAAGAAGAATAGTACCCACCTGAACAAAACCCATTTTCTTTGTTTCTTTTGAAACACGATAAAATGGTTTTTTTCCCAGACAGCTCCATAGTAATTTCAGCCTTCCTTATTTTAAGGTATCTGCTAGGGTGCTGGAGCTGTACACCCCAAGGGCTGAAAGAAAAAAAAAAGTCACTTGATATTTTGCCTTTTAAAAATCCAAAATTAGAGGCAAACATGTATTAAACAGTAACAAGATATTATATTCTGTTTAGTTGATTTTCTACCACCATCCATTCCAAAGAACATACCATTACCTGAGTTCTCTCTTCTGAACATTAGAAATAAAGGAAATACCACTGCTATTATTACATTTAGAGAGTCTCAAAAACCCCCAGCTGTCAACACTGTACATCAGTGTGTCCACCACATTATGATTTCAAGGCTACAAATGAAATGAGAAGTGAAGAACGACTCTCTATATCCTTTTATAATTTCCTCCAGATAGTCTTTAAAGAGTAGCAGTAGAAAGATTGCATGGATTACAGGGAATTTCAGAGAATTGGTATAGCAGAGGAGAGCTGTTAGTAACTGGAATGTACAGTGCTTTGGTGCTGCTTGGTTGTAATAGACAGGTGCTGTGTACATGCAGGAACTGGGTATTTGAAAACAACTGTTGTTGCAGTGTGATGCATTTCCAACTCAAGCAACTAGTCAGGAGCTTTTGGAATAAATTCTCTTTGTGTGGGATATGTCCCATCAGTCAAATTTGAAATAAAAGAAGAAAGAGAGAGGAACTGAAGTGGATGAAGAGATTTCTTAAAATCCCAATTCCTCCAAAAACTCAGATTTAGAAAAAAAACCCCAACAAAACTGGTGACAGGAGGGCTCTTTTACTGGTAATGGGATGGATAGTGAAATTTTAACTTCACAGTACATACTTAGATAAAAATAAGGATAAGTGATGGCCTGTGGAAAAAAATCCACTCGCAAAGTTCTATAAATTCAGATTGGACCAATATGAAACATAAACTAACTTCTTAACTGTCTATTCTCCATTGGTATTAGCTATGGAGAAGAGAATATTTCCATTGTTTGGATTACAGTGAACATATACATTTTATTATTTTATACTTAGACTAGGAAAGGAGTCAGATGTCACAGGTTTGCTCTTAACTTCTGTCTGCTCCAACTTTTCCAGCTGTACAGGGACTATGCTGTGCCTTGCTCCAGAAAGCGCAAATAGGAGGCACTCCTGAGCTGTTTTCTAGCAGATTAATAACATTTTAAAACTTATTATCTGTTTTTTCACTTCCCATCACAACAATACATGATTCCCATAAGTTCTAAAGTTCAGGGAGTGGGCAGTATTTCAAACTAAAAAAAAAAAAAAGAACCAAACAAAAAACCAAGTGCAGGAAAGGGAATTTCTTCAGCATGCAGTACACTAGAGGGCCCTCAGGAGTTAGAAATGGAATGCGTTTTGAAAGGCACATACTTCGCAGGACTTTTCATTAGAGAATTTAAAATAGAAGTTGCTGTGGTTTTGTGTGTGGGGTTGTTTGGCTTGGGGTTTTTTTTTATGATGTGAAGTTCATGTAAGTTTATAGCAGTTCATATGCAACCACCTTTCAGTAAAGTTAGTTTCTCAACAGCTCTTAGCTTGCAATGAAATACCTAAATGAGAACCATACTTGAAAGTGAAATATGGTCTAGATGCCAGCTTTTACTCAGTTACTTTTATTAACCAAAGGAGTTTACCAGAACAAAGGATGTGTCAAGCTGAATAGGTAAGAAATTTTATTTTTATAGCAATATGTATGCAATGTGCACTTATTTTTTGTTTTTTGGAAAAGATATATGAGCCACTGTAATTTCATTTTAAAAACTATAGCTAGATTTTTTTTTATGGCTTCACAAGAGTGAAGAGGATTAACCATCTTTCAATGTTAATGTGTGTTTATGAATTATGGGAACTATATTCATAGTCAACTAGGGAAACTTGGTACTGCTAATATATTTTTATATTAGTGAGTATGTGCATATTTAACTACAAGTCACTGGTTCATGTTTGGATCATTTACAGCATTTCTATAACATGAGGTTTAGTGAAGACTTTGTCTTTTAAGTAAAAGATAATGATCTGGGTAAAAGATAATGATACATCCAGCTGAGATTGAAAATTGAGCCTGTATTTAATGGTTTTGTTGTTTGATTTATACTGTAATGAGAAAGTAAAATATGTATCCTGACAAATTCCTACATGCATACCCTCTCATCTCGAACTTCTTTTTTCTGAAAAATATAGAGCCACAGCTGCTATGTGTGAGTAATGAAAGGAAATGCTACTATTTTCTTTTTGCAGTTTGCAAAGAAGGCACATAGATCTTTTAGACTGCAAGTCAGTAAACTTTGCTTACGCAGCTGGCTCCATTCATTCTCTGAAACCAATCACTTCCCCTGCGGTGGCTGATAAGAATTTAACAGTTTGAGAAGGTGGAGTGTCAGCATCCTTAGTGGTGACCGCTTTCCCAGCCATATCAGTAGCCTCTGTCCATCACCCATGCTAGAAGCTACTTGGAAAAGGAGAAATAGAAATTGGGGAAGGGAAATCATGCATCATCATCCTGACTGGAATGTACAGAAGACTTTATGCTGTTTTCATCATGTGGATTCACTAGAGAAATGACCCCTTTTGATCAGCCAAGTAAAATCAAAAACTTGTTTATTTGCTGCCTGTGGCCCTCACGGGTGCTGAGGCTCTGGACTTGCAGGCGCCCAAGGACAAGGAGGAATCTGCTAGTGGGCACTGCCTGTGTGATCTACCTGGGATTCCTTGTCAGCCAAGTGGGCCATGTTTTACCGCAGCACAAAGGAGGACATCAAAAGATCAGTTCCAGGAGTCTTCAAGATGCAGCTCAAACTCCTTTTCTGGGCATCCCACTGGATGGCACCCTGTCACCACCCAATTTCCAGGAACCCCAGCTTGGTAGCAACGGAACCTTGCTGCCACCCAATGTAGTTTATATCACCCTGCGGTCCAAGCGCAGCAAGCCTGCCAACATCAGAGGCACAGTGAAGCCAAAGCGCAGGAAGAAAAATGCAATCCCTTTGTCCTACGGGCAGCACTTTCCAAAAGCCACTTTTATGGGCTGGGAAGAGGCCTTTGCCCAACAGCCAGGGCAGGCCACACATGCCGCAGGCACGATGGGAGCAGCGGTTGCTCTGGAGGCAAGAAAGTACCAACTGGATGAACACAGGCAGAAAGGAATGGCTGTCAGGGAGAGAGGTCACCAGAGACCTGGGAGGATTTCTGGAGCTGTAAAGGCACAGCTCCAGCCTGAGGAAAGCAATATCAGGATTTACAGCGAGAGCCCTCCCTCATGGCTGAGCAAAGATGACATCCTAAACATGCGCATGCTGGCAGATTCTCCCATAGGGAGCATTCAAGAAGTACCTTCGCGCAAAGCAGTCCTGGTACTATTTGCGAGAGGTTCCAGCAGTACAGGAACTGCTTGTAATCAAGGACTCTGTGGAATTGTCAAAAGACCTCTCGACATGAGTGAGGTGTTTGCCTTTCATTTGGACAGGATCTTGGGGCTAAACAGGAGCTTACCTTCTGTAAGCAGGAGATCAGAGTTCTTCCAAGGTAACACATTCCTGTGGTTTTCAACTTGCAGGTGGGGTGCAGAGGTTTCCTTCCCACTCGGTGTTCACCATGGGGCAGCAGCAGCCGCCCCCTTTAACTCCTGTGAGCCCGGTAACTAACCCCGTTACAGGGAAGTAAAGCCAGTGTCTAACTTCTGCAGTGCAGTTATCCTGTCCAAAGGATGAATACCCCAAAGCTTGCATCAAATATCATAGAGTTGGTGAGGGCAGTAACAGTTTCCTCACATGTCTGGAACAACAAAAAAGAGAAGGGGCAATCTGTAGATTGCATGGCATTTTACAGACTGCCTGAAGTGAAACTGGTTAAAGCTATTCCAGAATCTCTGTGATTCAATAGATATTTCTGATTATTTTAAATAAAGTTCACATCTTTTAGAATCAAATTTAATAAAGTACTGTTGGAACTTGTAATAAAAATTCATCTCTTAGGTGATAGGAACAGGATCAGATAATCTGCTCAAAGAGGTAGGGAAGCTGCCTGCAGAAGCTTGAATCTTCTTTCATGGCACTAATCCCCTTGGGAACTGATAATTTTTTAAAAAGTTCTTCCCTTTGCTCTGGTAGTTAAAACCCCAAAAAACTACATTTCAGTGAATTCTGCTGTACATTTTGAGTTCACTACAAACATCTATATATTATCCAAGGAAAACCAGATAATAAATATCTCATAGTAAATATGCCTGTTACATGATTAGTATAGAGTTTCCAATTAAAAATCTGATTTTTAACATTTAGTGAAATTAAAGGCAGCATTCAAACATGTAATATGAATTAGAAGTCTACTTTAAAGTTGCTACCATCTTAAATATGTCTTCAGCATAAGTTCTATTTTTGTACAGTCACAAATCCAAAAGGACTATGTTGCATTTAGTGAAAAATTGCACAAGTAGCTAGCTATGTTTTTGCTGTTCATTTCTTGCTTTGGAATCAGCTTATACCAAATATTTTTACATCAGTCTGCATTTCTTAAAAAGAAAAGTAATGCTGGAATGATTTTCTAAAGTCTGACAGCAGGAAGACAACCTCGTGATCTCCAGTGTCTTCCTGCTTTGTAAACGTTCCCTTTGGCAGCCTGTATAACAATGGGAATGAATCTCTAGGAACAACAGTTTTGAGGCTTCTGAATGTTATTCATACTTGCCAAGCATGGAAGATACATTATGCCCATTTTATTTTTAGGAATGAGGTCTATTGCTGTAGAGCTGTCGTAAGGCGTTAAGGTAGTTCGGATGGGGGAACCCTGCACAGTCTGGCTGCAGAGATGACAGACTGCAAACCTTGGAAAACTGCTATTAGGCTAATTGTGTATTGTGTTGCTCAGTGTCTGTCACCTTACAGTATGTTTTGGACTGTCTGGGACAGAGTGTGTCATTCTGCCCTCTAATTTTCTTTTCCTCATAACTGGCTAAGTTCCTATTGCAAGAGGAGTGTTGCTAGGTGATGAGAAGAGAAATAACACTATTTTGGTCTCACTTCATTTTTTCCAGCTAAAGGCTGAACAGAGAATTTGGAACAGTGACTGCACCTTGTCTCTCATGATTTCTTTAGCCTGGAAATATGCTGGAACTCAGATGCCTAATAACTACTTGAGCTCTTTACTATTTACATGCTTGTGTCTGGCATAATGGGAAAATATCTGTGTTAGGAAAATGAGCAAAAAACTAATTAAAAAAATAATACGAACAATTAGCTCATTTCAATGGCCTGTATGTGTTTAAGATAGGTGGGCATTGTAAAATTTTTTACAGAGTGGCTTATGTGAATCAGTTATTCACATGGGAAAGCAAGCAATGCAGGATTAGAGACTGTGCAAGTGTGTATGAATGTACACTGTTTCTGGGCTGACATATCTCTCTCCCCGACACGTCCCTTTAGCTTGCCTCAGTTGTGATGTGATCCAACAAGACGTGTTTGATGTAGCATTAAAATCTTAAAAAATGGGCTTTTCAAAACTGTCATTCATTTTGTCAAAAGCAGTTTCAAAGAACTGCTTAGTAAATCCCTGAACAGGTTCTATTTCCCTTATTCCCACAGATCTGACACTGACTTTTTTTAAAGTCTAGCAAAATACTGTATTCAAGTTCCCTGTCTGCTGCCCTTGCCTTCCCTAGTTAATTGTACACCCTTTTAAGTATTAACTGAATTTTTTTGTGGCTTGTCTAATTTTTCCATCATCCGTCCTGGATGGAAAAATCAGGTAGGGTAACTCTTTCTCTCATCCTTTCACAATGAATTGACTGAATGTAAAAAGCCTGAGTAGTATAGGTAGGAAAAGCCCTTTTGAGGTGGGCATATCAGTCTAAAAGAGCATGATTTTGTGCATACACAAGCAGTCATTTGTTACTTCCATTGCTACCTACGAGATGTGAAAAATATCTCCAAACACCTGTGATGAAAGAAGGACAAGCCTGTAAAACACAAAGAAATAATCATTAAAAAAAAATTAATAAAAACCCATAAAACACCAAGAAATAATAGTAAAATTGTGTCTGTTGTGGAATAAATGAAGGCTGACTCTTATGTGTCTGAGTTTTGGAATGGTCACATTAATACTATAGCACTAAAAAACTTCCTTATTTCATAACCGTAACCCGAGGAGTGGAAGAGACATAAGTGACCTTGCTTGGTGTCACAGCCCTACCTTAATGACCTTTGCACAGGAGCTAAGTCAAATGAGGGCAGCATGTATGGCCTCCAGCTCAGTAAACTTCATTTGCAGGGTGGGACGGTGGCAGTATTTGTTAGGCTTGAGCTGCAGCTGGAGCTCCTGGCTGGGGCAGGCTGCATTTTCTGTCTCAGCTGACAGCTGTAAGGATAGGGCTCTGCCTCCTTGCATAGTAGCAATGAGTTTGGGCTCTTTGTTCAGCTTTTGGTGCAATAGCTGCTGCTATGCAGTTTTGTTGCACCACTTGCTGAGGGACTGAACTACTGTGTGCTGATGGCTACTTCTCTTCCCTTCTGATTTTCTGATATCCTGAGTCTGACTAAACTGAGAATAATAAACACTGGTGTACTCAATATTTGTGCAGCACCTCCTTTTTCCCCAGATGTGCAAGAAACTCTTCCTTTGAATACCACCTTTCATGGCTGTTTTAGTGCAAATAGATGAATGACATGATAGCTCCACTGGTTGCACTTGTTTTGCTTTACTGACCCCTGCATGATCATAAAAGATGTCCTAATTTTTTCTGTTATATACCCTGTGCAATCAGCCTGCTCTTGCCATCCCATCAAAAGTTATGCAATATGAATCACCAATGGCAGAGCAAAGAATAAAAATCTAACACTGCCTTATGCATTCAGAGTGCTCTAAAATACTTCCACATAGTGCTGGATCTCTCAAAGGGGTATGAGAGACATATTTCCAGTATTCTGCTGGGTAGAGAAGTTCATGGACAAACAATAATGCGGACCATAGTCTACAGAGCAATTAATACACATTTCATGCATTCCTTGATACTGACATCCATAGGAGCACATGACAAAACATTGCAATGAGGTGCATAGGGAAGAAAGAAAAATAAATGGCCTAACTTTTCTCTGCTTTCTGCTTCTGTTCCTTATATTTTCCCTAAAAACTTAAACTAATCATGCTCTGTATGCTGGTCCCTCTCATTTTCCACACTAAATTATCCTTTCTTGCTTATACATGGACAACTAAACTCTTCTTGCAAAAGTGACAGTGGTGAGATGTACTGCCTTACAGTGAACAATGGTGAGTTTGAGAAAGGACTTTAATTACCTCATGAAAGATTTTCTGGTTTTAGTGTTGATCTTCTGGGCATGTTTGAAAATATTTTCTTTTGAGGAAGTCAGAAAAAGTGCTATGGCTATAAGTCAGAGCACAAGATGCGAGTAGTATTTGCAAGAGCAAAAAGTGGTTCTTAACCACACGAAGTTCAGAAGCATGCAGTTTATTTTCAAAGTGATGTGGAGTGTGGAAATCTAAGATGATGCCTGTGTTGAAGAAGCCATGCAGTGATACATCAGCAAGCGGCACATGAAGCACTGTGAGTACCTTGAGGTGGTCTAGTCTCAGCAGCCTGAGGTTTCATCTATGTTAGCTTATTCAACTTAGCTAAGACATTTTTAGAAATGTCTTGATGTTCAAAAATGTGTATGAATTACTAGGAAGATGATTTCAGCATGAGTTTTGAAAAATCTTTCCCATACAGTTTTGAAAATAGCCTTTGGATAGTTAAGTAGATATATAGATCTAAAATGGCAGATTAAAATAAGATGAATCCAATCAGCTCTGGGCGAAATTTAGTGCAGTGCAGCTGCAGCAATGGAAAAGCAGTACCCCTCAGTGCTAATATGTAAAGCTGACTAGGAAAGAAGCCCATAAATACACTGGACTTTTTCTGAAATGTGCTTCACCTTCCCAGTTGTGGCTGTGAGTCTCTTCACTGTTGAGGTAACTTCAGTCCCATCCTAATGAGGTTTGAGTCAGAAAAGCTCCACTGATTCATTGGGGTCATGCCAATTCACACAGCTGTGAATCAGTCCCCTTATCTGCCTTAATTCAGCATCTTGTTTTTCCTGCAAGTGTTGAAAATTTGAGTCACAGCTCTTTACTGAAGCTGCTGTTTCATATTCCTGTAATCCAATTTATATTACAGAGTTGAAAGATTTTTTTTTTGGATCATCTTTTCTGCTCCCATTTCCTTTGAAATGCAAACATTTCCTGTATTTAACCTTAGTCTTTTAAAAATGTTTTTGTATCTTAATGGAAACTGGCATGATATTATACATAGTTCTCAAGTATTTGTATTACTATTGTTTATCATGTCCTTTTTGGGTAGACAGGACATGTTTGTTTTCTTAGAAAACTGTTTATGTATTTCATTTGTGGAAGAATTCATGAATAGTTACATAAGTTGTTACTGGAGATATAAAAGTAATAGATCAGATTTGGTCCTGAGGAAAGCTGTCCCTTTCTTTTTTTGTGAGAATTTCCAATGCTAAGATAGACTTTCTCCAACTTTCTTGGAAAAGAAGCCTAGCCCATAGCTGACCTAAATTGAGTAGAGTCATCTACAATGGAGGGGATAGAGCCAGAGTGAGAGAGATGGAGAAATGGGTAGGATTTCCCCAATAAGTTACCAAAATACTTATTCTGGCACCTCTGTGGAGGCCTGATTTTCAGGAGTGCTCAGCTCATTTTTTCAGTGGAGGAGAGTGTGGAGCATGGTGCTAATAAAGGTAGTACTGATCATAAAGAAATTGATTGATGTTCCTAATGGAAAGACACATTCTGTGATTCTAAGGAAACACTGGGCAACTGAGAGGGAAGTTAAAGAGGTGGTGGGTTGTTGGGTTGGCTTGACTTTGGAAGGACTACCTTGTATATGCAAGCCGTGGCAGAGAGAAGATCAGGTACACTGTAGTTTGGAAAGGTGTTGGCTTTTCTCTTGGGCTGGGTTGCGTGCGGGGCCAGTCATGCTTGTTTGGTGAATGGGAGATGGAACTTTGCTTGTGTTTCCGTGCTAGGTACAGGCGAAGATCATTTCTTACCTGTCGCTTCACAACACTCTGCATCCTTTGAACAAGTTGCTTTTTGATTCAGCTGTCTGGAGATTGTTTTTCACAGTCCTGGCTGCTTACAAATGGAGCATTGACATTGGCAGCTTTTACCTCGCTGCTGGCACTGATACCTGATTTCCATGGGCTATTTTCTGTCTGGTTTGCTTCTGAAGAAGGTGGCCTGGACCTCTTGCCTTCATGTGTTTCTAAAAGCTTTTTTGCAAATCTGTCTCTGTCACCATGGGCATGTGGAACACAGACAATTTAGACTGCACTTAACTATGCAATAAATTGTGTAATAGTGTAGACTGAGTTCAATGAACTTCAAGATGAATATGAATAATTTTAAAGGTTTTATATGTGTTCCAACACTTTTTAGTAAGCAGCAGTTGAGGTTTGCAGTTAAATGGTTCTTCCTCTCTGTACTAAGACATATTTTGATCTTCTGTCTACACACCCTAAAATATAAAGGCTTTATTTGTTTTAATGTGTACAAGCCACGATCAGCCATGGGTCCTCAGCAGCTTAAGCAGCAGTAGCATTGCATCAGGAATAAAAGGAGAATTTCCTAATAAGATAGATCTGTCTGTTCCTTGATGCTGTGTGAAATATATTTATCAGTTCTTATACTGGAAAAGCTCATTTTGAATTCTTTGATGAGGTTTATTCTCACGGTGAAGCTGAACACTAGAATTCACCAAAGAGAAGTCCTCTGTCTTAGTTTCAGGAAAGAGAAGAACATTCTTTATGCGGAGGAACTAAAGAATTTGGCTAAAATATCTGCTATACAAAACAGGTCACATATCTAGGTAAAAATCCTGAAACTTGTCAAATTGTTTATTCATGCTAAGCTCAAACTCTCTAGTATTCTCATATATCCTTTCAGAGCTGTGGAGTCATACATTATAGGTTTAAAATACTAAAAATAACAAAATAAATCCACTTTGAGTATAGGATTTGTGGTGTCTCTATGTCCATTATGCAAAGAAAACCTCTTTGGCATAAGTTTTCAGCTCTTGAAAATCAGCAGTTCACTGAAATCAGAGAGAAATTATAGCATTGATTCACAGTAGCATTGTAGGCTTTTAACCTACCAAGAAACTTCTTAATAATTTGGTTTAGTATATGATTTTGTACATTAATATTTTGCTTCAAACAAAGAAAGTCTTTCATACACTGAAGGCATTTGTGCCTATGCTTCTATTCCTGTGGTGGCTGGTTATGGATAGGACTACATTAACCAAAGAATGTCAAGATATTAGTCTCTATCTGGTTTTCCTGCCAGATCTATAAAATGGTATAAATTACTAATGCTTAGGCAATGTCTAAATAACAATCAAATAAAACTGACAGTATTGCACTATAATAATGATATTTTTTCCTTTTTTCAGGTGGTCAAGCCTGTCCTGTTATTCTCTGGGATTCCTCACTGAGTCCAACAGATAATGGTACCCATTCTTCAGTGAGGTTAACATGGGGACAATATCAGCAACTATTGAAGAAGAAATGCTGGCAGAATGGTAAAGTTCCCAAAGCTGAGTGGGGCTGTACTGAAATTCATCATCATGAATGGTCCAAGATGGCACTCTTTGATTTTCTCTTGCAGGTAAAATGATTACTGAACACAACTATTTGCTTCATAAGTCATGCAAGCAAATACAGGCTTTTTAGAAAAAGTAATTTTAGTGTATTTTCTTTTTTAATGGGGAAGAGTTTGAAATTATTTCTGGTTACTTCTTATGATTAAAATATCCAAAATGCAACTTATAAGCAGGCAGGAAACCTAACTGACTCATTTCTTTTTCAAGAGGAAACAAAGGCTTTTGCCTTGATTTATTTCACCTTGAGGTAGGCATACTGTTTCTCCTTCATACCTTGTTTCTCCAGAGATCTTGACTGTGTTCACAACTGTAAATCTCTGTTTACTTTGTGGTCCTTCCTGCACCTCCCCAGCCCCAAGAGGTGACTGAAGTGGTTTTGATGAGCTGCAATCGGGAGCAAGGTAATAGTTGTAGTGGATAATTTTTCCTTTTTTTTAAAAAAAAACAACCCAGACAGTGACTTAGTAAAGAAGCGGTAGAGCAGCAACTGATGAATGATAAATCTGCAGCTCTATTATCCAGAAGGAGTGGTTGGTTAAAATAAGATACAACAGGATTGAACTTCGCATGACAGGAGACAAATTACTCTTGTACTAATAGCTGGTATCAGAGTGATTTATATCTCCAGTTGCCTTCCAGGGAAGAACATGCATTCCAGAAAGTGAATGAAAGTGACTCTCATAGTTCTCAGACTACAATTTTATCTGCATGCTCTCAAAGTTTATCAGCAACAGAATGTAAAAACTTGAAAACAAAAAAAAAAATGTCAAGAAAGGATTCTTTATTTAAAAAAAAACAAACTGTGTTTTATGAGTCATTCAGAAATAAGGAATAATGGTGAAAAGTATTCTCTATTAAGCACAATTCCCTCAGAGGAATAGGTTTGGCATCTCTAATAGATGTTCCTAATCTCTGGTTTCAAATGCTGTAAAACACAGGAGCAGGATATAAAATGCTTATCATTGACCTTTACTTGCCTCCTGCAAGAACTCAAACAAAATGGATTCTTTACTTTCGGAGGTTTCAGCCTCTTATGTACGTAAATGTATGACAGAAAATTCTGCTAAATTATATGCATCAATTCCAGAGTGTTCCATCATTATGTCTTAGCACTGAAATGGTGCAAGATGTTATGAAGAGGCTGTCTGTAAGAACAAGATCTCCTTGTTTATTTAAAACATGTAGAGAAGTGCAAAGGAATGGAGTCTATACATCAAAGGAGTCTTTACTTTCTTGCTTTACTTTTTTGCCTTTGGATACATTGAATAAGAGAACCCAGGAGAGAGAACAGTGAAAGCAAGAGGGGCTCTACACCCTTCAGATAATGAATGATGCTCATGAAAGGAAAAAGAGGAAGAGAAGTCTGTTTCTTTCCTCAGAATTTTGATATTTGGAAACACTGTCAGCAATACAACTAGAAATAGAACTACGTATAAAAGCCCCAAACAAAATCAAAACAAACCCAGTTCTTAGACTTTCATTTGATTAAAGAGGTGGCCCTTTGATTTCAACATGCAACAAAGTTCTGCATCAGATGGGGTCCTAACGGTTCATTTTGCTAGGATGTTACAAAAATAAAATTATAATTCCAGAAGGCTTATGTGAACAGTAATGATTTTGTGTATAGAGCAGTTTGAAGAGTTAACAGTAAACAAGAGAGGACAGAAAAACTGATTCACCTTTGATGAGATACTCATGAAGTCTTATATATACCAGACCAGACTTCCACTCTGTAAACACCTGTCAGAAGGAGTAAGTCTGTTCTCTGGGAAGATGAGCAGGAGCCAAAGGCTGCTCTAGGACAGGCAGGGCCAGCAGCAGGAGAGGCAGCCCAGCAGGAAGGATGGTGAAAGCTACAGGCCCCATTTGTACCCAGTAAGCATCAGGCATAGACAAGGCAGCTCCAAGACTGACAGGCAGGAGCCTCAACCAACAATCCAGGAACAAGCAGCACAAAACACCCCCAAACACCCCCTCCTCTCAAGGACTCAGAGAAGGGCTGAGCTGCCTGAGCTTAAATTAAAGGGAGCTTCTGTGCCCAGGGGTAAAGGTGGCATGTGTGGAAGTCCAAGGTGAGGCTTCTAAGGGCAATCCAGGCCTATTTGAGTGCTCAGGGCTGTAGCAAGGTTGCATATTTACTCTCATCTACTCTCAAAGAATAGAAGCACTTTTAAGGAGTGATTTATCCTTCCTATATTAGATGATTATCCTAAAATGGCATCCATTGTTCTGGATGTGCCTTGTTCTTGTCATTGTTTGTGAAAGGGAACAGAAGCGACCAAGTCAAAAGAGATGTCTAACATTTACACCACCAAAGTTAGGCCAGATTTATGTATTCTTTCCAAATAAGTGCTGTGTGATGAATAATCAAGGTTTTGCATGGGAAAAGATAATCTAGACCATCATGTCATAAAAATATATACCACAGGGAGGCTGCTCTGTGATTATAAATGCAGTGTTCTTACATTTTATAGCTTTTGGTGGTTTGTTGTGCCCCTCACTGGTCTTTTCAGTTTTTTTGCATACTGTTAGCCTAATAGATCCCACAAAATGAAGATCCTCTGTGTGTGTGAGACTGTGCTGTTTCTATTGTTCTCCAGCAGAGAAAATGTGAAAAAACCCCGAACTTCTGACAAAGAAAATAGAATTGTGTTCACCATCTTGTTATTCCAGTAACGCAGTGGTATTGTTCCATTATTTTCAAAGAATTTCTACTGACATAACAGATCATGGCTATAAAATACAGTCTGAGAAATTGCTTTTAGCAGTACCTGTGGTATGAGAACCAGGTCTTCAATGCTGTTTCAGTGTCTTTAATTACACTTGTCCTGAGCTTGCTTTCCTGTCAGCTGGGTTAGAGAGCAATGTCTTACAGTGACACTTTGTCTCAAGTACTTCAGTGGTGTTTTCACTTGACACTCTGCAAATCACACTTTGTTTTAGATCTATAATCGACTAGACAGAAATTGTTGTGGATTCAAGCCTCTCAAGGAGGATTCCTGCATGCAGCAAGGGCTGAAGCTGAAATGCAATGACCAGGATGCTGTTGACCTGACACACATCGTTCAGAGAAGGCATGACCCAAGGCACTTGGCCTTTATAGACAATAAGGGTTTCTTTGACAGAAACGAGGACAATCTTGACTTCAAAATACTACAAGGAATCAATGAGTAAGTTTTAAATTATTAATTTTGTAAAAGGATTGATAATTTCTTCCCAGTTTGAGTATGAGACACTAAGCTACTGGGATAGATATCACTGGCCCAAGACACTGACAGGATGTATCTAAAAATGTATGAGTAATCCCACAGCTGTAAAAGATACAATTAACATACATATGATTAGGCATGCATCGACTTCCTTTGCTGAGTTGCAGCCTATATTTGTACAATTGATTGCTAAACCACAACATAAATACTGCAATTCAGAGTAATGGCAAAACCTGATGAATTTCTTTGTGCTTTTCCAGATTCCCTGCATCTGCAGTTTCAGTTCTGAGGAGCCAGCGTTTACGTGAGAAGTTGCTCCAGTCTTTGTTCCTTGACAAAATATACTGGGAGAGCCAAGGAGGCAGAAAAGGAATTGAAAAGCTTATTGATGTAATAGAAAGGAGGTCCAAAATTCTTCTTACTTACATAAATGCGCATGGAGCCAAAGTATTGCCCATGAATGATTGAAAGAGTCTTGTTTCCATCTGAAAGAAAGTCTTTAAAAAATATTTCATGGGGCAGAAACTGGTGGTAAAATTTATTTAATTCATAGCATTATTTCTTCCTGAAACCTTCAAGTTTACTTTTAAATAAGAAGTCTTACATGATTTAAAAGCACCGTTTAAATGTCAGCTGCAGCTCAACACTGTGTAGTCTCTTCTATGTCACCAGTGAAATGAAAAATAACCAAATTATAATATGCAGTAATATGTAGGTACCATGAACACCTATTTCTTTTATACTGTTTGGAAATTAGCAACAGCATTTTCAGTACATTAGGCTGGATTGCTCTTACTTCCCTCATTGAAGTCAGTAGAAGATTTTATTGAAAGTTTAAATGGGAAAAGAGATGTGTAAGCACTTGATACATTGATGACACTTGCTGAAGCATATATAGTACAGGAATTTGTTCTTTTATTAGGTATACTAAAATGCCAACATTTCCAATGGTTTCTTTTACTTTATTTTATTTTGATCTTTTGAAATCTGAGAACTAAATTCAGCTCTTTTAAATGCAGGAGTTTGTGCTGGACATAAGGGAATTTTAAGCACAGAGTGAGGAAAACATGGCTTTAACAATAATAATTATTTTGACAAATACAGTTTTTACTTGTCCACTACGGAGTACAATTCATCATGAGTCACTCATTGCAATGCCTTTTTTCCAATGCAAGTTTCTCTGATGTGTGGGTGGATGATCTGATATTTTCTGTCTACTGATTAGCTGTGTATTAAAAAAAAAAAAAAGCTTTAGCATTGTGTGAATAGGCTGCTAAATAAGTACATGTTTTGCTTTTGCAAAATTCTCGACAGTGTTTTTAAAGAATATTATCAAAAAGCAGACATCCTAACAAGAGTGTTGTTAAATCCAGAAGAGGAAATGTTTATTCTGTGTGCTCAGCTCTAGACAGCAATTCAGGCTTGGGTTTTCATTACGATTGACCACTGTGGGGTGATGATTGTAACTGAGAACTTGCCCCAAGTGTTTCCACATATATGGTTGTTAGAGAAGGTTGGATAAGCATTTCAGATTTTTACCTTTGAAATGCTCCAGAAATAAAATATCAGTTGATGCTGCCTATCATCACATGCATCTTCTACCTGTCTGTTTAGAAAAACTCATACCATCTTTCTAGAGAAATATCATCTTTTTGCCATGAATTAATGGTAGAATTTGGATACTTTCGTAGCTACTCTTGTCTTTATGTATTGTAACAATATATAGGGTGTGAAATAATTTTGAAAGTGCTTCTGTAATGTAATTAATGACCAACTAAAATGTCTCATGTCACTGTTAATGCAGATGGATTTAATGTTTTAAATAACTACACTTCCACTGCTGCTAAAATCAGAAAACCCATTGACAATAACTGCATAACTAGAAGAAATAGATCTCATTGTAGACAGAGTTAAAAAGACTTAGTAATCAGTTTATCTTGTTTTCTAGCTTATCTCACAGGTTTCTTTCTGCTACATACCTGTTCAAATGGATTATCACTCACTGCTGCGAGTGAGAGAAAGGCATGACTCTCAGCTGCACTGAGCTTAGGAAAGGGCGCAGCAGAGTTGTGAATGTAGCTGATTATGACAAGGTCCCATGAGAACTCTGTCTTCTATCTTTAGACTGCACATCCTGATGCTGAGTCCCTGCCTCACTTTGCTCAGCTGTAATTTTTTTCCAGAACTGGCTCATTGCCGAAGAAGACAAGGAAGTCCATTATCTTTCTAGGTTGGATCATTTATTTTTTATGGTGATAACTTGATTCATTCTTCTCCATTTCTTCTGGACATGGACTACTGTTTCCTTGGGCATGAGACATGCTTTTTTATTTGCCTGGAAGTTCAGAGCCAGCTCTTAAAGCAGCAATGTAATTGCTTATGAAATTGCCCTTTAGCTGACCTGAACCAATGCCTCTCAGTAGTCCAGGATTCAAGAACCTGAGTAGCTACAATGCTGTGCAGGATTTAGAAACCTAACCAAGCATGAAAAGCATAACTGTAAAAAGCAACATTTCTGGACACTTCCAAAGGGCAAAGAAATACTCCCTATGCTATGTTAGCATGCCATATTTCATGTACGAACTCTCATAGTCTTCAGGTAAACCAGGAGACTCTTTATGAGACTGGGCAGTGAGACAGGATTGCAGATTGCTTCTAGTGCTCTCATGTGGGTAACAAACTCCAGAAAGTGTTTTTTCCCTATGATATTTATCCTGCTGCTATGGAGCTTGGTACATAATCCAGTATTGTTAATAATGCAAAATATGATTGCAATACCTCTTATGAATGCATACTAGACAAGTTCTAGGGTTTTTTTTTAATGAAAATGAAGAATTCTGTATCTTTTGAGTGCATTTGCATAAGTGCTATAGTAAAAATTACAAAAGAACCACTTTTAGTTTGTTTATTCTTCTGCTACTACATTTAAGATACCTGCTTCAGTAACAGTTTATTGGGAAATTGATTCACATCCTTTGGAAGTAGCATGACTTTGGACTGACAGGAACTGCACTGTAGCTAAAGTAATATTAACTGAGAGGAAAAATCCTGAAGAAGCCTTATTCAACCTATGATGATTGATAGAAAGCCAAGAAACTGTGCTTTAGTCCTCTTTGCTGGGCTGTCTTCCATTTCTGGGCATATGGAATCAGACAAAGATTTGCGTTGCCCATTACGTGGAAGGGTGTAACCAACAGCAACAGTGCAAAACCTGTGGGTGGGAAAAGGCAATTATGTCATTCTTGTATCTGCCTGAAAGCCAGAGCCACATGAAATGGAATTACTAAGAAAGTCAAAAGAGTTTGCTCTCAAAAGAGTTTGAGATTTCATAACACTGGAAGACAGAGCAAAGTAGCACAGGCACGGATGCCTTAAAATTCCTTGGGAGCCTGCCAGCAAGTTAATAGTCTTAAATGTTTCAGAAGCTGAAGACATGAAAACTGTGGAGCTCTGTGAGAGCAGTTTCCTTCTTTTGTTGTGGGGGTATTCTATAATACACCATATTAAATAAAAAACAGAGCAATTCCATGGTTTCAAACTTACAAATGCAGATTCAGAATACATTAAGGGACAAGGTTCCTGCAGCAAACCTGGGGACACTTCCATGCATGTATGTGTATGCAGACACTAAAATACATGCATATGTATTTATACTTTGGCTTACTTCTATAAAGTGGTCAACTTGGCTAATAAAGCTGTTTATATAATTATATAATTTACTGTTTACATGTAGAATTGTGTTTGTGAGCCTAAGTCCAATTTTGGGTATACACAAGTTGAAGTTTAAATAAAACATTATAATAGATGAAACTTTTGTTCTCAAAGGATTAACTCTTCTTTTGCTAATACATTTATATAATCTTAAAAGTTTTTTACTGACAATTGTAGACAAAAACAGCAATATGTTTGTATCTGTGCTAAACTCTCAGAATAATATCAACTCAGATGTTTTTTAATGTTTTATACTAGATATTGAATTTCCATTTTTTTGGAATTTGTGAATTTTAAAAGTCTATTTGTCCTTTTTTTAGTAGCAGTAACAGTGTTTTCATGAGTAATGAATCTTTGCTGCTATTGTCATGTAATATGTAGGAATATACAAAATAAAGAAATATCTTTATCAGATTTTCAGTTCAGATCTCTAAATTGCAATTAAAAAACCCCGAATACATATTATTGTAGTATGTGGATCATTAGTTACTGTTTAGAAAGAACTATGGCCTTGAAACTGCTTCTTCATGGAAACAGTCCAAAAGAGATCATAGGAATCTTTCTGTAGAAATATTTTCTAGCTATTTACTCATGAGACTTGCAGCTCTTTCTCACGAAGCTGATCCACTGTAACTGTGGGTCTTCTGGTTACTGCAGCATTGGTATTTACTTCCTTCTTTAGCCATTCTGACAGTGCCTACTTACACAAACATTGAGCAGAAAAGGCCATGCCCATTTATAATGCCAGGACAGAAATATTGGTCAATGACTTGTAAACTTTCTAACATGCCATGAGCAAACACAGGAATAGCAGAGAGACAATGGACTCCATGTGGAATAAGAGACTCACACAGAGTTAAAGTAGCCTAAAAACTTTTGGCCTCTGAAGTTTACAATTTTTGCCACGATCCAAGAGAGACTAATGAGAAACACAAAGATGCTGAAACATTTTTAAGCATTCTCTTTCCCACACAAAGTAGTTTTGTTTTATTAAAAAATTACTTATTTTTGCACATTTCTGCATGCTTCGGGCTAAGTTCTATCAGATACATTTGTGTGAACTAATTTCAATTTCACTGAATCCCATTTTCAGATAAAACAATTTAAGTCAGATTAATCTGTATTCTCAGAGGCTGTAGGACTGAACTCTCAGGTCAAAGGGAGACCTTAGGAGAGTGACATATTAATAAGGAGAGTTTCCTGAAATATAGCATGAATATAGAACTTAGAAAGTAAGTTCTTTAAACAATATCCATGGGATCCTAGAAGGATCTACAAGTCTTTGAAAACTTCCACCTGTATTTCTGTATATCAGGACATTCAGAGAGGATTAGACAAATTCAAGGACAGCAAGTTTATATACAGACTTTGTAAGAATTAGGTAAGCTTTTATCCTCTAACATTCCTAATGCAACAGTTCTGGGTGCTGGAGGAATATAGGGGAAAGGGGCCACAGATAATGCCCCAAGCTCATGTGCTCAGCTCACAGTCTGAGATGTACTGCTGGGCTGGCACCCAGCAGGGAATTCCACATATTCTTGCATTTGAAGGCTGTTCATCCAGATGCAATGTTGTAAGCTCTTTAGCCTTCCCCTTATTCATAATAATATATAGAATTATCTTTATCTGCAAGTATGGGGATGCTTGGGGGGTTGTGAGTCTGCTTTTTGTCTTTGATGAAAGAAGAAAAGGAAAACAGATGGCAACCTTCTGATGCCTAAGGATGATTTTCCAAAAGCAGTTCCATGGATTTTATTCTTTTGGAAAAAGCAAAATGAACAAAAATGCAGAAACATTTTTTTCCTTACTGTGATGCATTGTCCTTTCTATATTTGGCACTGGGTATACCAGTACCATTATGTGACAGAAATAAGTTACTTTCTCTAAAAATTAGTTCAGTTTCAGTAGTTATTTCCTTTTTAGTCTTTTGCAGTACATTTACTGCTTATTTAATCATTTGGTTTCAGCATTCACTGTTCAGGAACATTATCTCTATTTCCTTCAATGGAAAAGCTGGCATGGCATTCCATGGAGGTCTGTTAAGCTGTACAAGCACGCCTTATCAGAGGTATTCTTCAGCTGGCTATGTGAAACACTTTGAGATTTGGATGGAATTTATTAACTGTGTGAAATCCAGCCTTCTGAAGTGTGAGGATTATGTCTGACAGATGGTACAAGCTGGCAGTCCAACGTGCTCCTGTTCTCTGGGAATTCTGAAACAACTGCAGATCACACAATTTAATTTTCGGATATAAGACCCTATATCCTGTACTCAAGAAAGGGTCTTTTTGGTCACCTGGAATGTTTTTTCCTGCCTCAGGTCCCCTGGAATAGAAATATGCAATAAAAAAGGAAAAGTGAGAGCTGGCTGAAGCATACTCTGAATACAGCTGTGGCATAGTTGCAGTGAAGAGGTGATACCCAAACAAAAGCTAGACCTAACTTATAAAGACATCACTCTGAAGGAAGATGAAATGATTCCTCCTGTTATATATGACAAGACTTAACTATAAAAACCCTCCTTATGTGAGGAAAATATCTGAGGCTTTTGATCTGAGATATGATCAGGCTCAAATGACTGTTACAGCTCTCTCCCCAAACTCCCATTCACTCAGTCTATTACTTCTTTTCATGATCACTTCTTGACAATCATGACAATTCTTCCATCACAACTCACTGGCTTATAACATGAAGGTTTTTGAACTTAGACAGCTCTATATGTATACCCAGTATACTCCTAAATTTTGCTGATTCTTTCAATGTAATAGGCTTAACTTTTTTTCCCTCTGTGGCTGAATCACTTACATGAAAAACTCTGAACACTACACCTGAAGTTTTTATGTTGCATCTGATCCCTACAAAATGCAAATCTCTTTTGCAGCTGATCAATAATGAGGAAGTTTTCTCTTGGTAATCTCTAGCAATGTTAAGCATCAATACCAGTAATTTCTCAGATTTCAACTACAAATGTGCCATCTTTTTCCCTTACCAGATTTTTTCTTCCATATCATGTTCCTGTTATAGCAGATATCACTGCTACTATACAGAATTTCAGCTGCAGCTTGGATGGAAAAATGCTTGGAAAGAATCTCCCAGTTTATTCCTTTTGTATAATTTCTAGAGTGTACCCAGCAGAATTTTTGAAAAGAAGGCTCAGGTGAGAGACAGATTGTTATGAGAAATATCAGAAGTCTAGTCATTGTGGGGTTTATTTTCTTTCTTTTCTTTAATAGTTTGGTGAAAGAATGTTAGACCTGTTATAACACAGATAATCCATATAGTATTGCTAGGTCCGTCTTGACTGATCACTGTTGTGGCCCTCATTTCTGCTGCTGTGGGGTCTTTTTTTCCTGTGGGTTCCTTTTGTAGTTATTCATTTCCTGCTGCACTTTTGACTGGGAGACTTCCATTACAGGGTTTCTAGATGAGAAGGCTTTGTGGCTTAGAAGAGAATGGAAAATAAACCTCCCCTATTATATACGTTAAAATGCAATGTTCTGTTTTCTTAATAATCAGACTTGATAGAATTGTGTTATAGTCCTGTTTCAGTGCTGTTCTATCT
This sequence comes from Polioptila caerulea, assembly GCA_013397295.1. Lineage (NCBI taxonomy): Eukaryota > Metazoa > Chordata > Aves > Passeriformes > Certhiidae > Polioptila > Polioptila caerulea. The sequence goes on along the minus strand of VYXF01010429.1, from coordinate 424,422 downwards.
TTCTCTGACCTTCTGCAGGACAGATACTCAGCTGGCTTGGCAGTTACCCCAGATTCAATGCACTGCCAGCTGCCTGAGCCATTCCTTCTAAAGTTACTTTCTGACTGAGCTCTGAGGCTCTTTCTGTCCAGCTGCAGGAATCACTGCACTTGGGATTGCAGCTGGGCCTGGGCTGATTCCCGGGATTTGTACCCCGTTGGGTAGTGCTGATAAGACTCTTGTGCTTGCTGTTAGAAAGAGAGCAATATACCATCAAACCCTACACTGCAGTCACACTTGAATGCTTGCTTGGCTGTATCAGCATGAACTAAGCCAATAAGGCAACTCATGCGACAGAAGCGTTGATGTATTCTGAGAGCCGCAAAAGGTCAAAGAACAAAAGAGATTAAATCCCCATTAAAATCACAGCTTTCCACTTCATTTTGCTTTGTGTGCTTCTATGTCCGAACTTGAACTTGAAATGCTAGTTTGCAAGTAGCTCTAATGTGCAAACACAGCTTTTGTCAATTTGTTAGTGTTCGTGTTGCGAAGCAAGAGATCCGAAAGCCAAAGAACAACAGATTAAAGCTTATGCAGTGTCAACACCATACTGGGAAAGAATTCTTACCCTCTATCACAGTCTTATCGGAGTGATAATCTGCATGGCCATGAAGAGCTGACTCCTATGTTTTGTTACACTGTTGGCTTAGTGCTAAGATTTCTTTGATTTTCTGCTGTTAGCTTTACCACCCGGTGTAGATATCCCCGGGCTTTCACAATTGCTCTCTTTCCTGCTATGAAAACAAAACTTACATGTGTCTCAGTACTTCTTGGCAGCCTGCCTCCCACATATAGTTTAGGGTCAAATTTTCAACCTATTTGCTTTCTCTGAATTTAAGCATAGGTGATGGTATAATTAGCAAACAAAAATAAGTAATTCTGTCTCTTGGTTTGGGGACAAGTCCTGCCAAAGATTGTGTAAATATGCCTTGTAAGAAGGGACTGCAAATCATTAGAGAAAAGTGTTCTTCAGAAATGTAGATCTGAAAATGTGGTTTTATACTCATTCAATTTTGCAAAAGCAACTTGTGGAGCTCAATATTATAGCTATTCTAGTTTTTAAGGACTGGGTGTTGAATGTTTAAGAGAATTTCCTTGACCAAATTTTTTTATAAACTGCCACCCCCCCGTCACTATATGTTTACTAAAGCCTGGAGAAGTCCTGCACTTTGGATGACTTTCGCTGTGGGATCCAGATAAAGGGAGGCCATAATTTCTCATGTAGCTGCCTGTAATCTGCTTTCCTCCAGCCCCCATCCCTGGGGGCCACTCTTACAACCTCTTGGAGCCACAATGGGCTTGTGTTACAGCACAGTGTATGGTCAGCTTTGCTAGATTCCTTCCTTCTCATGCATATGTTTCAAGTCCATAATTAAGTCCTTACTTGCATTAGTGAAAGCAGAGGCTGCATTCTTTAAGGCTCAAATCTGAACCTCAGTTCCAGGGAAACTTCTGCAATTGTTTCCCGTTTCTTACTTGGCAAATAGATGTCACCAAGATCCTTTCAAGCATTCTGGAGTGAAATGAATATGGATTATGCAACTTTCATATTTTTCAGTGGAGAAAAACCAAAAGGATGCTCCAGAAAATGACCCTTTGGGCCAAGTTTGCAGCTGTTAATTCCCAATGACAATAGGTGATTTCCTCCAGCCTAAATGTAGACACCCAGGACACCCAGCTTTCACCATATTCTTCTGGCTAAATTAGGTGATTGCCCAGTCAGAGTTCTGTGTTTTGTGGTGTGTTTCTCACATCATGAGTCACAGGCAATAAAGGGGCTAGCAAGATAATTCGGAAAAAAGATAGCTAATGGAAGATTAAGCAATGATGAGTTGTATCTAGGTTCTCTTTCAATTTACCCAGCTCCTCCCTAAACATTAACAATGTTTAAATACACCCTCGGGCATGATTTCACAAAAATGGAAACTTCAAATTATCCACATTAGTTATGTGTTCCTAATGGGATTCTGATTCTCATTTATGCTGGCAGTTATTTAATAGAGAATTCTTTACAGTAACTTTAGAGTTAGGTGCTTCAGCATGTTAAATGATACCCAAATATATTCTATGCTTGCTAAAATAAGTATCAAATTTCAGGAGCACAGTAGATAACATTGAATTGCTAGATTAGGCGTGGTGTGACACATCTTTCCATTAACTCCAGATACAAAATCTTGTATCTAGAGTTAATGGAAAGGTGTGTCACAGAGCTATCCTGTGAATCCTCTCCAAGAGTCCCACAAGAACATATGAAAAATGAATATATTCTCATCCACACATGAAGTTTTTACCAGTGAGGGATTTCTTACAAGAAGCACGTAGTGATAAAACAATGGAAAAAGGCTTCACACTGAAAAAGAGTAGATTTAGATTAGATATTAGGAAGAAATTATTCACTGTGAGTGTGGTGAGACACTGGAACATGTTGCCCAGAGGAATTGTGGATGCCCCACCCGTGGAAGCATTCAAGGTCGGGTTGGATGGGGCTTTGATCATCTTGGTCTGGGGAAAGGCATCCCTGCCAATGGCAGGAGGGCTGGAACTAGATGATCTTTAAGGTCCTTTCCAACCCAAGCCATTCTATGGGTCTGTGAATCCAAGTGTTATTCTACACATTTTGCAAATACAGTTCAGTGTGGTTTTTCATTCAAACCAATTAAATCTGATGTGGATGGATATGATAAATTAGAAATTGCAATGTTGTTTGTGAGGAAGGACATTAGTGCTTTCTGAAACATCTTTCACCTTTGAATTAATACAAATATTTAGTATCATGAATTTTTATCCATTTAAAGCTCTGTTCTTGTTCAGGTTTCACAATCAGTTCAAAAACTGCCCACCTGTGTGCTACATTTTGCATAATGCTACAGTTTCAAATTGTAAAGTAGTATGGATCAAGTACAGCAGAATATTCATATCAGAAAAGAAAAATTTATTTTAGCTCAACATAGATTTCCAGCTAAAACGGGATGTCTAAACCATTTGGATGCAGCCATTTTATCTGGAGGCCATTCCTCATTTGAAATCTGGTGGAACATTCCCTGAAGACCTAATGGCAGCAGTCCCAGGGAATATGGTAACCATTGGCTCAGGCTTCTGATAATGATGGTACACAGTCAGTTGAGAGTCAGGCTAATCTGTCCTTCCCAGTGTGGTGTGTTAGATCTATGATTTCCAAAATAGAAGATAAGCAAGCACTTTGCTCCAAGGAGACAATCAAAATCAAAACCCAAAGAAGTAAAATAAAGCAGCAAAAAAAGTCTAAATGTAATGGAAAAGATGAATAAATAAAACAGGCTTTAACCCAAGGAATTTTTTTGGAGAAAGCTCAGTTTTGTGTGGGTGAATTTTCTTACAATACACAGCCTCTAGAAAACTTTGAACGTTTGACATTTTTCACGGTAGCCTCTGAAAAACTATCCTCCTGCTTGTTACAAAATCTCTGGTGACAAAGCATGTGTGCATCACAGTGAATTCAGAGAGCAGAACTTCTTTTAATCACTAAGTAGGAGACATTTCTCCCTGACACCACAGAGGAAAAACGATCAAAGGTTAGAACTGTGCATTGATTCTGATGTTGCCTGCTCATACTACCTTTTTCTGGGCTCATTCATGTGATTTGTTTTATTTTTATTTCATTAAAGATATAGATGCTGCATCAAATTAATTAATTAGATGCAAAATTATGCAAACAGTTCTTAAAAGGAGCATTCATTACTTACCATTTTAGATATACCCTAGTAAAAGTATAGCACACTGAAACATTTGGCTTCCCTTTCAGTTCTCACTTTGATGATGTGATGGGTGATTTTAAATGCTAATTAGAAAATTTCACATGAACCTGATATTACTATTGAAAAATATTTCCTAAAATGCTGTGAATTACAGCTGACTTAGGATCTTATAGCAGCTTTGGAAGCCAGTCAATTGAGTGATTGACAATGCATGACAATACAGCTTCAAATCAGCTTTGAAACTATCACAAGATTATGCCTAGGGGAATACCTGCAGTTCCTGAAGCTGCAATCCAATTAGACAGTTTTAATTTTATTGAAAATATATGAAAATATTTTTATGAATTCTCTGAAGCATGTGAAGGAGTTACTAATTTTTGTCAGAGTGCATTAATCTTTAATTAGGCCATTCTGATTTGGAGCCAAGTTCTGGAAGGGGTGACACTTGCCAGCTGGTTGGCTCAGAGGGGGGATGTGGGCTTGTTAAGCAAAGTCCCCAAGGGACCAGAAGGCTTTTAATGAAGCCCTGTGTGCTTCCACTGGCTCTTGTTAACACATATTTCCTTTTCATCTCCTACTTTTCTGTGGGTTTCTTCTGTATCTCTACAGGCAGCTGCTTTCTTGTAGTGATAATCTCTTGCTGTAGCTCTGGGAGTAGACAAAATTGTGTTTCAGTAGTTAGAAGTATCACTGTTAGAGCCTAGCATCAGAGCTGTAGGCATTTTGTCTGTCAAGTAGTTTATCTACACCTACACAGATCTACCTCCTGTTAAATAGGCTTGTTTTCTGGGGCTTGGATATAGTTCAGAACTTCAAATGTATGAAACTTCTCACACATTCAAGACATTTCAGTTACATATAGAGGAGCATTTAGGAAATGTAATGGATTGAAAACAGCAGAGCACTCTAAAAATTGCCTGCATTCAGATGGTTTTTATTCGAGTCTTGGAAGCACTTGTTAACTTAGAGGGATGCAAATTCAGATTCAGTTTGCATGCAGAGTTTGTCTGACATCAAGCTTCAGGTTTTACACAGGTATTGTTCTGTGTCATTTTCTTTCTGCCTGAAAGTAGGATGCAAGTAGTTAAAAAACTAATTGCATATAAAAAGCATTGGCAGAAAGACCCAATTATGTTGTGTGGGAATGGGTGTCCAGTTCAGGTACAAGTTGTCAGGTCTCTTGCACTTCAGGTGCCCTGCATGTTTCTCTGCAAACAGCTAGAGCACAGGCTTGTGAGTGTAGTTAATTCTCTAATTGAATGTGATTTGGATTTATCTGGGAAAATGGTGACTCTTGCCTGGTGTACTGACCTGAGATAGTAATAATTGAAACAGAGCTATCATTTAAATTACAATTGATTAGGCCTGAAAATTTGCCTATTTTTTCCAAGTGTATCAAATAATGCCTCAGCACCTATCATCTATTTCTTTAAATTGCTTTGCTCAAAAATGAAGATGCCTGGTACAATAAAGGGAGGCATGCATTGGATACATAGACTTCTTTCTACATTCTAGTTGAATGTTTCCTTAGCCTCAATTCCTCAATCCAGACTTGATCACGCTTTCAACAAATAAAGAGAGATCTGGTTGGGGGTTGAAATACATGTAATTTTGAGAATAAAACTAGTGATGCTCTTAAAAATCCTATGTTTTAATGTTTTATTTTGAAATTAAGTTGTTTAAAAGCAGGAGGTAAGATCCAAAATAGAACAATACTTTGAAGACAAGCTTTAAAAAAGGAAAAAGGAATCCCAGACAACAAAATACCAGAGAAAATGAAAAATCCAAAAGGGCATTTAGATAATTATGCTAATTGAATTATAGTTTTGTTTATTTTTGTACAATTCAGTCATGCAGAACTCACTGTTTGAGCTTTCCAAACATGCTTTATAAACATTTTAAAGCTGACCTGACTGAAAACAAAAAACAGGATGAAAGTATTAATTAAAAATTGAATTAACATTTAAATATCTTTTGCTGCTCAATGTAGTGTGATTTTTTGAAAGATATTCCTTGTAGAATAAAACCTTCATGCAAGATGAGGATGTTTAAGGCACAGCTTTGCTTGTGTTCTAGCATTTGCAAAAGCAATATGATGATGCTGGGAACCTGACATTACATCCCAGAAAGCCATACAAATAGATGTTTTTAGTAGTTCTCCAGCATGAAACTGGAGTATATTAGGAAATCTTGTGTCTGGTTTGGATACTGTTGTGCAATTGTTTCACACAGAAAGCTTCTAGAGCACTCCCCAGGAATCAGAGTGGGTGATAGCCACAAAATGGACGATAATTAACAGCATGTTTGAGGCATTTTTTCCTTTCCCAAATAATTTTCAACAAAGTTTTTGTGATGAACTTTGAGAGCATAAATTAAATAGGTTTGATAACTAAGTGAACTTTTTAATGTTTCCTCCAGATCAGGCCAGGGAAAGCTCAATTGCTTCTATTTTCAGGGAAGTACAGGCAATTTTTACAGACAGAGACAGAACTTCACCAGAATTTATTAAAGAAAAAAAGGCTGCTTTGTGCAAACCCAGCTGCTTGGAACTGTGCCAGCACATATCCTATAGGAATTAATCTTGTTTTTTGGGGGGGGATGGTGTCTAATTTACCGTAAGACAAAATTTTCCATTTCTGAGGCATGCTTAGTATACAAGGCTGTCTTAATGGAGCATGGCAAGTCAAGTCAGCCACTGGAAAATGAATGCCATAAAGCATCTCCCTGAAAACTTTTGCTCACTTTGGTAGAAGTGATCAGGGAAGTTTCTCCCGAGCCTCTTGGTCTTCTGGGGAGTGAATGCAAGACTTGGTAAATCCTCTGAACAACTGTTAATGAAGGAGACATTGGGAAGCAAGGGAGCATTCAGCTGTGAAACAGACAATGCCAGAGCCAAAATCTTCATATTGATGTTGACTCTTTCCATCCACATAGGAACTGGGAAACAATTATCTTTTTTAGGTTGAGATATGGAATTGTTTATCTAGGCTGGGCAGCTTGTCATATACTTAGCTCAAAAGTGGAACCAAGCAGAGAAGACAAGAGCAAGAGTAAACGTATCTCAGCAGAACTCAGCTGAAAGCCTTGCATTGACAGGCAGGGCAGGGTCCCAGCTCTAGCCACAGAGAAGGAACTGCATTTCTAGGAGTGGGGAGAGCAAGGAGGAGAACACTGGGAGATGAGCTTGTCCCCATGCGTGTATCTCAGGGACCCATGGGAGTGGAAGCAGACTGGTGGCTGAGGCTGGCAGGGACAAATGCTGCCACCCCTCCCTAGCCAGAGGGACAGAGTGGGTCTGGTGAAACTGAGCCAACAGTGTGGTGACCACCAGACAAGTCCATGTAGTCACCAGCAGGTGCAAGGCCAGGGACAGCATGTATGCAAAATGGCATATGAAGCTCAGACAAGGTCAGATTTTCTCCAGAGGAAGAATACAAACATACGGAAGTATCTGTTGGGAGATGACAGTGAAATGAACAGCTGCTAAGGATCACTTAGGAGGAGCGGAAGGGAGTTGGCACCAAATATATTTTAGTTCTGTATCTTTTTCTGTCCTTTGAAAATGCAGAAATGGGGGAATTTTTTTCCCTCTTGCATGCCATTTTTCACACCAAGATAGTGTTCTTTTGGGAAAAATTAAAGATAAACTATAAAAGGAACTTGAAAGTTCACCATTGTTTCAAACAGTTCCTCATTGTCTGTATTTTTTAAACTGTCTTGAAATATCAAACCTCCAGTTTGTTTTGACTGGCCTCTGCCTGATATCATCTTATGGGATTTTTGCCAGCTGCTAAAGTCTAATGAAGATTTGAATCTTTTTCCTCAAATTCTTGCAATATGTCCCCTGTTCATGGGGACAACATCGACAGCCAGCTTGTCACTCAGACCTGCAACTTGACTGTCAGATTCGGCTTTGAAGTTCTATGCAGTTTCTACAGGACACAGCCTTCTCCCTTCCACCCACAGCTGACAGTTTCACACAAGCTTTCCTGTCACGCCTGGAGTCACGCCTTGAACCTGGGCTGTGCTTGCTGATCGCAGTTTTGCCATAAGTGCAGCCATTCATAAAATCACTGTGGGGATGGGGCAACCCTGGGTGTAGGGGCAGACTGGGGAGCGAGGGGATGGACAGCAGTGCCGAGGAAAGGGGCCTGGGGGTCCTGGTTGATGGGGAGTTGAATGTGAGTCACTGTGCCCTGGCAGCCAGGAGGGCCAACCCTGTCCTGGGGGGCATCAGGCACAGCCAGGGGAGGGAGGGGATTGTCCTGCTCTGCTCTGAGCTGGGGCGGCCTCACCTCCAGTGCTGGGGGCAGTTCTGGGTGCCACAATAGAAAAAATATATAAAGTGATTAGAGAGTGTCCAAAAGAGGGGTGTGAACATGGGGGAAGAGGGGAAGCTTTATGGGAGAGGCTGGGGTCACTTGGTCTGTTCAGCCTGCAAGAGATTGTAGGGAGACCTCACTGCAGCCTACAGCTTCCTCATGAGCAGGCACTGATCTCTCTGTCATGACCAACCATGGACCCTGAGGGAATGGTGTAAAGCTGTGTCAGGAGGGGTTTAGATTAGATGCTACAACAAGGCTCCTCACCCAGAGAATGGTTGGGCACTGGAATGGACTCCTCAGGAAGTTGTCACAACTCCAAGCCTGACAGAGTTTGAGAAATGTTTGGACAATGCTCTAAGGCATCACATCCCACTGTGATTCTTGGGGCTGTCCTGCGCAGGGCCAGGAGCTGGACTTGATGATCCCTTCTAACACAGGATATTCTATGATTCTATGAAACTAGCAAAGATTATGACCACAGCAGCTCTCTTTCTGGTAGCTTTCAATTCCCAAATACACCAACTGCCATCATTGCTGTCTTTCCTTTCAAGAGCTTTATGGCATGTCTCTATGGCAAATCCTTCATATGTTGGTGCCAAAACCAACAGGCTCTGGACTGTGCATTGCTAGAGCAGAAATGGTGCCACTGCCACTGAGTTATTGTTTACCCAGGGGACTGCCTCTTATACAGGTCCATAGATAGCCCTAATTTTGCATTGTTCAAAAATACAAATGGAAAGTAAACTTTTTGGATAATATGTAATTTCTTTAGTGTGATTAAAAAATATGAATGAGTGTACAACTGCCAGCTTCTGGTTTGGTTTCTTTTTTAACTCTACAAATGAGGTGGTATCAAGCAGAGGCCAGTCAAAACAAACCAAATTTAAAAAGTGAGTTAAAATAGAAAATACTCACAAGGTAGTTGGAAGCCAGTTCATAATATGCAATAAAACCTGCATGGAAAGTCAAAATATAAATTAATCATTTTTTGTGATTAATGAATGCTAAGTATAACTTGCTAGAATATTCCCACAGTTTATTGTGAATGTTCTGCTAAATCTCTAAGATATGGTTATCAGCCTTTTGCTCTGTACTCAGTATTGAGACAACTACTGACAGATTTGCTCCTTATATTTTTAAAGTATCTCCCAAACATGAAATTTTTAGACAAAAAGAAAAAATATTTCGAGCTTGCAAGATAAATTGCTTAAGCGAAAGTTAATATGTGGCAGTGCAGTGATATGTTGGGACTAAAGATCATTATATCCCAAGTGGAATTTTACAAGTAATCAAATAGCTGCATTGTTTCAAGCAAAGGGAAAAGGTGACTGAGATTTATAAAGTTAACTTGTTCTTGTAATGCCTTGGTATTTTGCTGCATGTGTAGGAGGATTTGCAAATTCAGTCAACAACAGCCCATATGGCAGAGCCTTGCCCAGAGCTGAATGAACCATTGAGAACATTCCTTTGAATAATAGCTTTTTAATACAACATGAAATTCAGTAAACATATTATTTGCTGAGTGCATTTAACAGACTGGTTCTAGAGGGAATAAAATCTGAAAAGTAGCTGCAGTGCAACCAGTAATTTTAAAGAAATGTGCCAGAAAGGTTATCCTACACATATTAATCAACAAGCTCTCAGTCTGATGTCAGAGGGAGGCTGAGGGCTTTGGCAAGCACCAATAGAGTATTATTTTCTGGGATAAAACCCCCATGATCTTTACATGCTGCAGATACTACTTCATACATTTTCTGCTCACTCAAATTCTCTGCAGCATCTTCATGTCCTTGTGCATGTCAGTGTTTAAATTTTCCCATATGCATAAATTTGATTTTTTTAAGCTCTGTAGTGTAATGGCAATGAGTTTCAGGGTTACAGTTCATGGCAATTTTTAAGTGTGGAGCCTTTTGAAGAACAATGTTTCATGTTTCCTATCAGCTCCAAGTAGGAATTTGTATCTGATAGGCATCACTCATTGTATTTTCCTTTGCAACATATTTTTCTCCTCTTTGAATAAACAGTTCAGATCTTGCTGCCCTTTCTTGTCATCTTGGTTTCGGTCAAGGTAAGATCAGAGCAGCTACACTGTTCCTCTCAAGCATCCATGAAGTCTAGGAGCTCAGAGACAGAAATGGGACAGCTTTAAGCATGCAGAGGGGCTACAGGCACCCTTTACAGTATCCATAACTCAGGTGTCTGAACCCCAAGATTTTGTCCATGAAAATGAGTTCACAGGTAAAATAATGAATTAAAAAAAATGAAAATTAACTATTATATTCTTTGCTGTGGCTTCCTGCCTTCTGTGCCCCAACAATTGTGTATGTTTAATTTTTTTCCCAGACTTTTCTTTGCCCCTGACCGAAAGATCTGGAAATATGCTTTAAAAAGAGGGGAAAAAAAGGTGTCTCCCTTCCCCGAGATTCTGTTGTTGTGAGTTGGGAAATACCACCCAAAAGGGCAAAACTAATACTAAAACTGTCAGCTTCAGCAGCACCATTGCTGCATATAACTGGAAAATTTGCTTTTTCTTCTGCAGTGTAGTGTGCTGAGATGGCAGCGTTCTCGTGGCGCTTGTTGTGGGGCCAGGGAGGGAGCGCTGGCCCGGGGATTTTAACGGCGGTGTTGTGACAGTCAGTGCAGCTGTTGGGCTGCACGGGGAGCAGAAAAATTTCCATCCAATTTCTGCTGTGTGGGGTGCGAGTGGGAACGCTTAAACCTCGTGTTTAGCTCCCAGATGCACAAACCACATGTCTGAGCTGACACACAGGGAAGCATTGTTCACCAGTTAAAAATTGGCATCTGTTACTTCCTCCCTTTGGGCCAAACTGGGAACCATATTGTGACTCCTTAGGTGCTCTGGCAACAAAATGACATATTGCCCCACACTGAAGAATGAGTTATTAGTGCAAACGGAAGAACTGTGCAATACAACAGAAATGTGTAGTATCAAATGCAATGGGATGAGACAGGTGACAGGAGACACACAGGAGACAGCTTTGAGCTGGGTCTGATTAAGTAATGGATGTACCACTGCACTTAGCACTGCCAGACTCACTTGTGTCTTTTTATTTTTTTTCCCTTATATTTAATAAACACTGGAAGAAGTGCAGAACAAAATGAAAACGACAGAGATCTGTTGATGTTTACAAGACCTCAGCTGGACTGTGGTCAGAGCAGTTGCTTTGCTTTTGCTGGTATTCCCAGGCTGACTTTCCCATGTAAACCACAGCTGTGAGCAGGTGGCAGTGCATGTTCATGTGTGCTTCATGTAGGGAAACAGCCTATCTTTAAATCTTGTGCACTTTTTTTCACATTCAGCTGAAAACATAATTTACAATGGCAGACAGATATAAACAAGTATTTCACAAGATGAAAGCAAAATACATAGTCCAAAACTCCCAGTGTTTTGGTTTCTTTCCCTAGTTATACTTGATATTTAAGTGTACTTCACAATTAAATACATGTTTAGAAAAGAGGTCAGTCTGGGTGAATACATAAGCTAATTTCTTTTTCTTCAGATGAAAGTAGATTTCTTTTTTTTTTTTTTTTTTTTAATTTGGAAAAAGGTCAAGCCTCTCTCCCCCATTGCTACATTTTTTTTTCCATGGAGAATAGACTTGATTGTTCTCCAAACATTGTTTCCTGTTCTTCTCAGAGAGGAAATGTTTATTCCTTGTTCCTAATCATCAGACATACTGTAATGACTTGCTCACAGGGAAGAAAAAATTACAGTAAAGTTAAGACTCATGATTAATGTTTTCTTTATGCTGAAATTTTAACAGCAGTAGAGCAGGGGCTGTCATAGTGAAATATGTGCAATGCATTGGAAAGCCTGGATAAGCTGAAGGATGTATATCACATGCAAAAGAAGAGTACACAGAGGCATTTATTTGGGGAGATGTATTTTCTCTGTCACTGCTCACCCAAGCAGGCACAATCCTTTTGGTGCCTGTAAGAAGGGTATGAATGCAAAATTGGAAGGCTGTCAGACCAATGCTATTCACTTAATTGCTTTAGTTGGGTTTGATTGAGATGATCACAGTGCGTCATTCAAATGATAGTTTAACATGTCCCAGCAGATATTTTAAACTGCTGTTTAGGCAAGATCTGTTGGGGTGAATATTTCAGTATGTTCCTGAAAACATAGCTATTCCCCATGCATCAGACCTTGGAAAACCAGGGGTTTGCCTGCAAGAGAGACTTTGTCAGCTATACCAGCATAATTACCCCTGGAGCCAAGGTGCACAGCTGTGCATACTAAAACTCCTCTTGGAGTGACATAGGGTAAGCCAAAGCAAAATACAGCAGTACAAGCCACAAGCCACATGGTTTTCCTGCCTTAATTTTTTGACATAAATTCATGTACTGAAAAGACTTTCCCACATGGGTCAAGTTTGAATCTTTTATCGTAACTTTTCCATACCTATAGATTCTGCTTGAATAAGCAGACTATTAGTTGTTTCCTAAATAAAATAAAGGTGTTAGCTTTTATAAATCCCTTCAGTGATCTACAGTTGTTCACAATATGTGTTTGTGTTGTTACTTTCCTAAAATACAGTTCATCAGTCGCTACTGAGGGCATAGGAAAAGGGTCACAATTCTGTTGTTAAAACTTGAAGATTTTTTTCTTCGCAGATCCTAAATCTCAAGAACAAATTCAGAGATAATACATTTAGAGTGAAGTGTAATCCTGTTCTTCAAAGTCCTTATTCTGAGAATTTCTCCATCAGTTTTTCCCTTTTAAAAAATGTCAGGCAAATTAGGAGATAATTTATATGTGCTTTATATTCTTTCCAGATGTTGCTATTCCATTCTATTAATTTAATCTTAATTCTCAAATGTAATGGATTTTTAATGAGGGATCTAAATAAAGATATAAAGTAAAACTAATTAATTAAAATGTAAATGAGTATTGGAAGCAATGAAAACAGCAATGAAGATGCACAGAGAATCCAAGACTACAAAGTGTCAACAGAAAACAATGACACTATGTGGCAAAGAATTAGGCTGATGAATTTCTAAAAGTTATGAATTTTTAAATTAACATCTCTGGAGGAAAAGGGAATTCTGTAAGTATTTTTTTTGTATAAATAGGAAGAAAATAATTATGTTAATGACAAGTGGAGGAAAAAAACCTAAATCTGAAGGAGAACACCAAAATTGAACTGAGTTTGAAGAACACGATGGATGCTAGGAAATATAGTTGCAAATCTTTTCTGAAGTGCTTATATCAGAATTCCAGCTGATAAAACAAGATGGTGTCTGTGTTTCTTCACATTGATTTAATTCCATTTAACCTAAAGAATCACAGTGAGTTAGTGCACTACATTATAGGGAAGGCATTGATAAGGTGGAAAGGCTTCAGAAAAGAGTGGAGAGCTAGGGTGTGAAGCAGGAAAAAGAAAAAATATATAAAACAAGCCCAGAGGATAATGAGAACAAAATAAGGGGTCTCAACCTGTGATGTCTAGGAGACAGTGAACCTCAATGCTCCTAAGAATGCAACTGGGAAGAACAGGATGGCACCAATGGTGGTTGTGGAAAAAATAATAAAAGAACACCTGACAGTGAAAGTCAGATTCATGGCACACCTACCACATTAGCTTGGTATGTGACAGAAACTGGTCCCTAGTCCCAGTTTCTGCCACCACCTCACCCAAGCTGAGGCAGGAGCCAGCACTGGATTCTTCCAAGTACCCAAGCTGTGGCTGGCTGCTAAGGCTCAGTATTTCCAGGCTCCATCAGACCTGGCTTTTGGGTCCCATGAGTGCATGTCCAGGCGGAGGCACGCAGCGTCCCTGTGACACACACGTCCAGTGCCAACCCCCTGCCTTCCTCCAGGAGGGGGTCCCCAGGCAGGAAACTTGTTACTGCAAGAATTGCAGTACAGAAGGATATGGAGATGCAACTTTAATCAGTGAGTGTTTATTGCGTATTTCAATATGGGATCCTATCTCTAAATTGTACAACAGAGGAGGGGAAAATAGACACCATTTTCCTCCCTGCACCAGGGCATAGTTAGGCACTGAGTCAGAAGGGGCTAAGATGCTCCTGCAGCTGTGGGTACCATTTCTGGCAACAGCTGTAGATCATGTGAGCAAAAGGTAAACCCTAAATTTTCATAAAACAGATCTAAATCTGTTACAGAGGTGGTAGATGAGCTATGTATATATTTAACCTCTAACTGCTGTGATTGTATAATATCAGCATTCAGGATTTTACACATCAATATTTGCTATTATTTAATGTTTCAGGATTACCTCAAGTTCGGTAGTAAAAGAAAAGCTGGTTATGATCAGAGACATCCAAGAGATGTACTGAGCATCTGGAGCTGGATGTGTTTTGAGCCTTAGGGAGAACGTAAATTATAAAAGCAGTGGTTAGGATGAGGAGGACAGGAACACATGAGTTAGGATGAGGAGGACAGGAACACATGAGTTAAGTGAATTGCAAATATGTGACCAATCTTAAACCAGCAACACTTCAGCCTGAGCTGAAATAATCATGTGAAATTTTAGTACCGTGTTTTCTTGTACTAAAAAGGTGATGCTTTGTTTAAGCAGCTGTGAATGTCTGAAATCCCTTCTAAGCCATGAGAAATAATTAGATCAGTTGACTCAGATACAACAATGCTATTGTTCACTGACTTGGCTTACTTGTGACACTGGAAAGGTCTGAATTTTTATAGGTTTATGAGGCTGAAAATGAGACTGTCTTGGAAGATGCCACAGCCCTGAAAATGACAAGTAATGGGTCAGAATCTGGTGATAAAATATAATGTGAGGATTTGATGATCAATTAGCACCCGCATCCTATTCCTTTAGGATTTTGCTTCCTGCATGCTTCCATCTGGCCTGAATGCAGCTCAGCAGGGAGCTCTAAATCCTGCTGGTTTTGTGTTTATAGCAGCATAACCCTTGATTCAGAGCTTTTGATAGCTCCCCTCTGGCTGCCACACACCACACATGTGCAGGAGATACACACCAGCTGTGAAGTCAAGCTGGCAGAGACTGCAGGCTAATGAGACTTTGTGTAGCTCCCAATTCTCACATCAGTGAAGTGCTCCAGCAGCTCCTGCCAGGTTCAGCTGTGTCTTGCTGTGAAACAGCCCTTTAGTGCACTCACCTTCCCTTCCAGTGTCCTCTGCCTCCTTTTCTGTGCCCAGCTAGTCCAGACAAGTGGCTGAAGGGTTTGGTGCACTTGTATAGGGCAGGCTCTTTGGGAACCTGTGGTGTGGACGTGGCCTCTGATTCAAGAAGCCTGTAAATCACTGGTGTTTGGAAAACTGAAGGGTATACGAGATTGTTTCATATACAACAGGTTTCTATCTTTTCCCCTAAGTATGAAATACAGGCAAGTGAACTTACAGGATTGCATTAAGTGGATATATTTTAAGGAATTTTTCAAGGGAACATATTTTAAAAAAGTTCTGAAATGGTAGAAAATCTCTCTAATTTCTTAGAATACTTGGTTGAAAACTGTAACTATCTTCTAAAGAAGTTTGCAAAGGATTGTCATTAAAGGACTCAGTGTGGCAAACATATGCCATATTTCTGTATAATCTCAGCTCAGAAATCTGTTTCACATTTTGCATGTGTTGTTTATGGCTGATAGATATTTTTTCACTTTCTTTGATATGAATTGTCTCTCTTACATTGAATAAATTGGCTTTGTAGTAAATATGATATGTAGTGTTGTAGCAACTTCACACATATCTAATGAAAGAATTTTTTTGTGATTCTCTGAGAACTTGTAATAAAAACTGTTTCTTGTCAGTGAGGACAATTTTATCATTCATATAGATGCATAAATTTTATCCTGTGGATGTAGGTGCTTGCTGGTGATACCTGCCTGTCTGCTCATCATGTGTTTTGTACCCATGCAGTGCTAATGGAGAGCTTTTCCCAGAGGCTGCTGGGGACTAAAGAACAGAAAATAATGAAGTGTCTGTTGCTTATGCCAAAGAAAACTAAGGAATACTAGTAGCTGCAAGAAGAGGTGAAAGAGGCAGAAGTGACACACAAGAGCCAAGTGTTGTCACTGTTATCATTTGCTTCTGATTAAAGACCTATTTGTCATGACCAATCATTTACTAGATGTTCAAACAAGTGGCTGTCAGAGAATGCTTCATGAGAACAGCAGCAATGAGGTTTTCAAGATAAATATACATTTTACCTATACTTCTACAGCTGCTGGAAAATTAATGTCAGTGCTAATGAAGAAAAGGTCTCTTGGGATAATAGGAAGCTGCAGAGTTAGAACTGTGGGATTTGTTTACTCTCTGTAGAGAAAAGATCTCTCAATCCTTTTTCTGTCACTGCAGTTTTTAAGTTACTTGGATTTATAAGTCCCTAAGTTCTGAATACCACATATCTAAAATAACTCCCAATCATTAAGAGAAAAATTGCCATATAAAAAAGAGCTGAAATCAATTTGCTCATAATTTATTTTACTACAGGCACAAGACCTTAGCCTAGTTCAGTTTTCTTACTAGGTAGGTTTTCATAACCTCCTGCAATGGTTCTTTACATAGTTTAGTCCATTGTCTTAGAAGTGAAATGGCTGATGGAAATGTATCATAAAAATGTCACTTAGAGCAACAACAACAAACTCAAAAAAGCAATAATTATTACTTATCAACATTGAAAGAAAACTCTAAAGATAATTTCAAAATAGAAAATACATAATGAATTATATTCTTGGTGTAAGACTGGATGTTTGGGAAATACTTTGCATGAGTTTTTTTTTTAATATTTGTGAATACAATTTTTTTTAAAAAGGACGAGCCTAAAATAAACAAACAAACAAAAAAATAGAGAGGCCTAAATTAGCATCCTAAAGGGTTTTCAGACACCTAGCTCCATGGCTTCTGTCTCCTCTTATCAAAGCCCTCTGCAGCTCCCACTGACCCTCTTTTATTTGTTCCCTGGAATTTAAATGTTTCTATATCTTTCAATGTTTCAAAAATATGACTTCTTAAATTAGAATACTAAATATAGAGTTATGAGTTCAGTCACAACTGGACATTAAATACTAACAAAAGAGGAAAGCTGGCTCAACTTCATATCCACACCCAGAAGAAAACATTATATTCTAATTATTACAGAGAAGCATTTGAATCTATATTGAGAGGAGTTTATAATTTTTTTATAGCAAATGTTCAAATACTCTTAACCCTTTACAATTTACAACTATGAAGATACAGAATTTCTTAATAAATGTTGGAAATGTGCAGAGGTCATAAGAAATCTTAATAACTTCAGAACTTTTCCAAAAGTCATGGTATCAAGTGAACTTTTCCAGAACTGAAATGTCTTCTGCTCAAACTGTGAGCCGAGTGGCTGCACAGAAAACACAAAACTTTTGTTAGTTGCTGTAATTAAAATAGCTGGAGTATTACAATAGAAGCATTTGTGTTTAGCACTGCTTTTCAAAGCTGTTAACTAAAAGCTTGCTGCAGTCTTCTGGCATACACAGAAATGAGACTATTACATCAGTATGTTAACTTCCCTTTCAATTCTACATCCTTTCATGGAAAATGCTAGTACTTGCTGAATTCCTCAGCTAACTGCAAATAAGAATTCCACTTTCTAAATGCTTTTTTAAAATTTTGCTGCTGTAAACAAAAGTAGTCTTTTCAAGTGAACCAAGTATTATCCTGCTCTAGAAAATACATTTTGAAATTTAACTGGGTTGAACTGTATTGAAATCTGGTATTTTATTAAGAAAAATTATAAAGTGAGATAAATTGAAGGATCTGCTGTGGGACTGGGTGATAGATGGTGGAGATGGAGTTCTGTCTGCCAGACAGCTCTGGGTACAGTGGGAACAGCCCTCGGCAGAGAAGTCCAAGGACAAAGTGAGAAAATCAACCTGTGACCTTGAAATCTCTAACCACCTGTGGAGAAAGGTCTCTTTCCCCCCATTTCTTCAGTTTAAGAGGGTTTTCCAAAACATTAGGGTATTTAGTACCCCTTGCCTTTTTTATGAGATGGCATTTCTCCCCCATCCAGTTCTTCATATAACTGAACAAAGTAGCTACTTCCCCTGCTCTGCTCCTTTGAATAGCAAGTTATTTTTGTTAGCCTGAGCTAACAAAAGTGGAAATAGCATTTAATGTTAGTAAATATTTTTAGAGCAGGTCAAGTGGGGGTCCAGTGACTTTATAAACATTTATTAGTGGTTTCTTATCTAGATCCACTCTTGCAGTATGCTTCCTATTTTTCTTACTTGTTTTCTAAACCCAGTTTAGACTTTCTGTTATATGTATTACATATATTCTGTTATATAACTTTTCTGTTATCATCCTGATATAAAGTCCAGGTAATCTGCAGGAGGAACAGCAAAATAATGCCATGTTTGAGGAATGACTTAAGGATACCAATTTCAAGTTGAGAAAGAAAATCTTTTGTTTCCTAGGTTTTGACCATAACAAAGAATTCATTGTATGAGATAAAAATGTGTAATGCTGTCAGAGGGCAACTGAATGTCACTCTTCATTGGCCTTTATCAGGCTGTGTAAGTATTGCACTGGTTGCAGCATGTGAAAGGAATGATCAGTGCACAGAGCACACTTTACAGTATCTATTATATCTATGAGAAAATGAAGATGGAGGGAGAAGTAGGAATAAATCTATATTGAATTCAGTAAGGCAGTTTTAGAGTTACATCTGTTCAAGTGAGCCTGGAAGTGAATGAACTGGCCATTTCTCATCTTTCTTTCTCTCCATCTTGCAAAGTACAGTACCCAGCTGCAGATATCTGCCTAAATAAAGCACTTTTTTTGTTTTTATTCCCTTGGTTGTGCATTTCATTTGCTACATGTGCTACATGCCTAATTTACCATAATGATTTTGGAGATCACTTCCACCTAAACAAGGAGTATCTAGACTTCCCTGACAATCAGAATACATACTAAGGTTGGATACTTTCATTTTGCTTAAATTTCCATGACTGAAGATAGACCAAGTCAGGAAAAACCAGAAAATTCAAGGCATTGAAATATTATCTCTGACAT
Source organism: Polioptila caerulea (assembly GCA_013397295.1). NCBI lineage: Eukaryota > Metazoa > Chordata > Aves > Passeriformes > Certhiidae > Polioptila > Polioptila caerulea. Next base: position 405,304 of record VYXF01010429.1, on the reverse strand, counting down.
ATCAATTAGAAATAACTTTGTTGAATTAGTAGAAGTTATGTCATTTTTAAAAATATCTCAGATTCTGTAGGAGTGGACAATTTAGAATAGGATTTGTCAGCAGATATGTCCCCTCATTATGTTTTAAAACTATTCTCTTTGACAAGGGTAAAGTTAAGGGGTGGGCCCTTTTCCCTGATAGTCACATAAGAATGTGCCAAAATAGATGGATAGAACAGAAAATTCCAATGCAGAAAAAATTAAACACCTGAAATAAGCTGTGCAGTTTAATACTGATGTCATTTTCAGCCCTGTGTTGCATGAAAATTTAAATTTTTCAAACATCTATCAAATGTTCACCTTGAAAATACAGATCAGAAACAAATATTATTAGTCAACTCTGTTCTCATTTCATTGCTGTTTTTCTTGTGATTGAGCCCATCAGATTCTCTCCTTGGGTTTGATTTTTTATTAGTTTAATATTTGTCTGAATAGGAGCTAAGTTCTCTTATCTATTTTTATTGGACTCACAAGAAAGCTTCAGAAATCCTGTCAGGAGAAGATGAAAACATGGAGAGATGGAAACGTGCTTCATTTGTGTTCCCTCCATTTGATTATCTGGGACCCTTTGGCTAAAGAACAAGTGGTATAGGGTAGTACAATGCCGTGGAAAATAAGAAACGGTGGCCAGTATTCATATTCACTATTGGAAGTGTGAAATTATTTCATTGTGGGCTGAAAAAAAAATTCCTTATCTACTACATAAACTGTACCATTATGGTCCACAGTTCATCTTGCTATTAAAACTGTCCAGTTCAGTCACTGCCATGAAAAGTTTTGAGTAGAATCCCTTTTGCTCTTGTACCATCCTTCTTGTTGCTTCTGTCATTTCTTAGGTATTCACCTTCCACACCAGTGACTTGTCCCTGCTCCATAATGCTCCTGTTCTTCTCACCCAGGAAAGCTGCTGAGCATGGGAGATCCTTTTCTGATGGTCTCTGGACCCATGTACAACTGCAGAGACCCTATGAGAGCTGGAAGGATTTTTTCCTGTATTAGATACCCTGGGCTTTGTGTCTCATGCAGCATAGGACTCTGGTCTAGTCACTGCTGTGTGTCACCATCCTCACCACAAGATCAAGGCTTTTGTGACTTTAGCTTTCAGCTTTACTTATTTTTCAACGTTTGTTAAAATTTGGTGTTCATTTTTTGCCCTCTATGTTTCTACCCTCAAATAGCTGAATTAGGGGAAAACAGAAATCTGCAGCATTTGAAAATAACTTCTATGGGTGCTGCTAATCATGCCAGGGTCAGATTGGGGTAAGTACTTAGCATATCTAATAATTCTGAAAAGGTGACATCATATAAAATGTCTGCACTTCTCTGACCCTGACACTCTTATTTCAGATGAAGTTTTGGGACTGAAAAGTCATTAGAGTCATGCTGAATAATCTTGCTAGAGGGCTGCTTTAGGCTGGTTCCATCTTGATCTTTTCTGATGTGCATATTAAGAGAACTTTCTATTTTCTACACTATCATGGATTATTTGTAAGACTCCTGCAGGTACAAACCTACAGTTACAAACTTAATTCCTTCATTCAGGGTTGAATTCAACATGCAAATGCAAGGCTCTTCATCAGAGCAAATATAACACAGAAAAGTTTTATTAGTTTCCTGACCTGACACATTTAAGTTCCAGCTGGTGAATAAGTTCAGCTTTGAGTGATGTTCCCCAAGTGTATCATTTATATCAGTGAAGGTCTTCTGAAGATGCCCAATTGGAAGCCTCTTAGACATTTAGGTGGTCTAGCAGCCATTTGATAAATGTCAAAGGATGAAGGCAACAACCCAGGAAGTAGGGCAGGGAGCCAACAAGCCAGAACAGAAAACAATGTGAAACTTGTAACGTGTAACCCCTGAGTACCCTCTCCAGGTAGACCTTTTTCCCTCTTCAAATATCTGCGTCAAATCCAGGAATTCCTTTGGTGTTTTGTGTTCTACCAAAATGTATAATTGCTTGTGGTGTTGACAACTCTTGTCAAAACTGTAGTTAAAAGAAAATTATTAATAACTATTCTTGCACAGGTCACATTCTGTGTGTAAAATTATGGAACATTAAGTAAAGTTGAAAATACAAATGTGTTTCACAAGTCAGATTTCTCCTCTGTGTGGCTGGACACATCTGTTATGAATAAGAAGTTTCATAAATCATTGAAGATAGGAAAAAACACCCCAAGGATTCTAATTTCTCTCAGAAAATGCATTTAGTCTCTTTGCATTCAGTTAATGATGTAAATTTTCAGAATTTTGTGTCTTTATTGCTGCATTGATACATACAATAGATATGAGATATTATGGACTTAGTAAGATAATACTGAAATGAAAATGCTGGATGAGATTCCTTTTGTGAAACTGGCTTCTAAAAATGAATTTATATTTTTGTATGTAGCTCTGTTAAAAAAACAAAGAGGGAAGCATTTGGAAAAGTTAATATATCAAATACTGGCCTAAGAGATATTGGTATGTTTTATTATAACAATTCTGTGCATATATCCCACAGATTAGGCTTCAAAAGTTGCTAGCAACCTTATTTTTTTCAGGCATTGAACCATCAATGTAGAGGTATTACCTGGATGCATTTATCCAGGCTCAACTGTTCATATACTGTGCAGGACTCAGTCCCATAGGACCTAAAAGTAACATACGCTGGGTGCCATCAGTGCTGTCAGGAGATTTGTAAAAGAAAGTCTTGGAGCTTGGTGACAATGGAAGTTCTCCAGCTGCTGACAGCAAACTGTCAACGCTGAACACCTTTCCAAAAATGTAAAGATTGAAAATATTTTGCAACTGCTTTAAAATAAAACTTTTTTGATGCACTCTCTTTAGAGAAATGTGAAAATATGGAAAATTGCAAGGTGGCCTCTAAAGAAGTAATCAAAGCATACCGGTGTTGTCTACAGGTAATTTAGAGGTAATTTTAAAGCATATGTTTTTTTATTTCCCATAATTCCTTGAATGACTTGATACATCTTGCTTGAGACAGAGATTTACCTAATGCCAATAATGTGCTAGTTTATCTCAGTTGATGAAACAAAAATTGGCAGCTAAAGGTGTTTTTCTCTGTGGCCACAGGCGCATCTAATCAAAGATGCATCAATATGTTTTTCAGCTTCCTGAGTGCACAACAGAGAATGGAAACATCTATTATTCTGAAGACAGCAGTGAAGGTACAGTAGCAGCATTTGACAAATTTAGGAAGAGAACTGCACCACATTGTTTGAATTTTCAAGTGAGAGCTCTTGGACACCAATTAGTTTACAAATGAATGGAAAATTAAAATGACTACCTGTCTCTACTAATAATGAGCTGTATTTTGAATTTCCTGTGTTGAGTAATACAACAATAAGATATTATAGATTATGAAATAAATTTTTCCACCTCAAAGAGATTCAGGATGCTGGCACCATGATTATATTAAATTTTAACTCAGATACTGAGTATTTGTAAATTTCTTGCCATTACAGATTTTTACGCCAAGAATCATTCCTGTGAAAACTGTACTTAGATACAGCCAACAGATTTTTAACATTTTGATGATGGTAGAAAAAAGAATTTCTAGATGTTGAACTCAAGAATACAGAGATGACTATTAACTTTAATAAAAGGCAAATCATGTGGTTTCCATTATTAGAGTGGAAGAGCCATTAATCTTACATTTATGTTCTGCAGTGTTTGCAAAATAGATAAGAAGGAACTTTATCATATTTCCTCATAGGAATTTGGTGAGGTTAGATTCCTCAGCAATGTTTGAAAACTGGCAGAAATCAGGCACGTGGTCCATGTCAGGCTAAATCAGGACTTTGTTCAAAGTGCTGTTACTGCAGAACAGAGCTCTGTCAGTTCTAAACCAGTAGATCTGCTTGGAAAGTGAGGATGAAGATAATGTTACAAAACCAATAATTAATCACAACTTGCAAGGATTTTTTGAGGCATATCCAATCAGTTGGTAAATTAATTTGGACCACTTATAGTGCTAGCTACTGCCATCATTATGAGCACCATTGTAGCATTTCCTAGTTGTGTGTGGCTGGCAAGTTGAGGAAGAGGAAGGAGGCATGGTCCACTACTAACATCCATACAAAAATCAGAGCCACACATGCACACACACTCTGGCTTTTCTATTTCATTACTACTGTTACATGATCACTGGTCATTTAAGGGACACTGAGAAAACACTATGAAAGCAGTTAAGACCATAGAAGTAAACACCTGTGGAAGACAATATAGAAATTTTATATGAAATTAAACCATGTTCATTCACTTCTGTCCCCTTCACTGCCATCCCCATAACAGAACGGCTTAAGATTTTGCCTGTTTTGGGAAGAAGAGTTAAAAAAAAGTGTGTTTTGTTTCGGAAAAAATACACAAACAAACAAAAGGTGTATTTTTTGTCTCATTGTTATTTATAGTCACTCATGACAACAGTATTTCAAATAATATAAATTTTCTTTTCCCTTCACCTAGTACATAAGAACTTAAAGAAATTTCCTCCATTTACTATTGTCAGGCTCAGTGGGAATCTGAGTTGCTGAGCAACCAGTTTTCTTATTTGATGTAATTTATCTTTTGACTAATAGAAAGCACTCCTGATGGATTGACCAGAGGAGAAAAAGCAAAAGAACAGAAACTACTAGATACTGAACATCTAGAATGTGAACCAATTTTGACGTATAAGTAATGAATATTTGTAAATAAAAATAAACTCTCCCTATAAATTTTATATTAAAAGCTCACCTGCCTTTGAAAACAGTGTATTGTTCCATCAGTGTGGTTATGAAGATTTCATATTCTTGCCTTGTTGGCTCAGAATGCTGCCTGACAAACGATAGTGGGGAAAATTGCTTAGGCATTTACATATGTTGAACTTGCATACAAGTTGTTAGTAAATGTGGAATAGTATTGATATTTACTAATTATATTAAAAATGCCTTTAAAGGCCTCCCTAAAGTCTGCTAAGGCACCCTTGAGGAGAGGAATGGGCAAACCACGATGCTGTGTGATCACTGCTATGGATCAGTTCCAGGTATTTGCAGGGGCAGCCTGAGCATTTGCCCAGAGAAATTAGCTGTTGTAGTCCTCCTGGCTGCTCTGCTTTCTTAAAGCTATGGGAAATCATGAGGCTGGAGGATCCTGGATTTTGTGGTGTTTGCATTTTGATGGATAGCCTTCTAGCCCAAGGAATTCACAGAAGCAATGACTTTGCAAAAGGGGAAAAACTATTTTGAGAGAGTCCTGCTCTGGGAAAAACTATACCAAGAAGGAAATGCTAAAAATGAGTGGGTCAAAAAGCTTTTTTTTTTTTTCTTTCTAATTCAGCATATGTGCCCTGTTGAGCTGAATCCATGACCCTGCCTCTCAGAGACACATAAATCTGTACAGCCACCAGCAGTTTGCTATATTTCTGTCAGCCAGTTCCCAGGGTGGGGCACAGCCTTAATACAGAGCACAGATTTTGGATCTCAGCCCTGTGGGCTGATGTAACCCCTTTGGGCATGCATAAAGGAGAGAAGGTTTAGTTTTGCAAGATCCCAAGACCACCTATGTTTAGTCACTGGTTCATGGCTGTTGTCACAGAACTTAATCATTGTCTGTGAGTGATGGCTGGGAAGACAAATTTTAGAATAAAAACTGACTTGTGGAAACACAGATGCAGCTTCTGAAGAAGGTATTCTGATGTGGTGGTGGCAATTTAAGCTTTCATTGTACTCAGTGGTGGCCAGAATAACAAGACACAAACTGTCACATATGGAAGGCAATTTACAAACTAACTGTGGTAATTTTTAGATTGGTGTAGTGGCTTGATAAATGCTTCTGTCCTTTACTGCTCATAAGTGTCTATGTAGAGAAATTGTTAATTGCCACTGATCAGCCATCTGAAGAGATGTTCTGGATAGGGTTGTTATTCAATCCAAATTAGTTAATTTGTATTTCTGGTGGCAATCCATCAATTTGCATTAATTTCTTCTGAGGGCAAGGGAATTCTCAATCAGTTTCTTTTTTTTTTTTTTCTATTTTTTTCTTGCTAGGACATAAAAGAACTTCAAGGGATTTGATTTTGTTTGTTTTTTTAAACTAAACATAAACCATTTTAGATAAAAATTTTTCATCTAGAAAATTTTGGTTTCTGGTGAGTGTAAATTACTGGAATAAGAGACCTATCTCTTAGTAAGCAGTTCTATAAGTTCTATTACCTAGGATTTTTTACTGTGAACACAAGCTGAGACTAAGAAATTATAAAATATTTTTTTTCTCTGAAAAATGGTTTAAGATATTTGATCTTTTTTTATCCGTATTTATCAGGTGAATTTGGCTGTTAAAAGCCAGGCTTCAGGACAGACACAAATATTGCAAAAAAGGATGAAAAACATTTTTTCTTATGTGTGTTTCAGGGTATCTTTAGTAACTGTTACTCGGATGACTTGTGCTTTATTTATTATGACTGAGGATTGAATCTTGAAACTGTTGTATGGAATTAGAGCAGCATGAATTGAATTTTAATTTTTACTTGCCAAATCAGTAAGCAGGAGTAGAAATCAGCTTGTCATATAAAAAGAGAAATTGTGGGTAGATCCACTTATTCAGCAAATAGTAATCATTAAGAAAGCAGAGATTTTACTCCTGTCACCTGTGGGGACACTTAAGAGAGCCATTTTTCATGGAATTAAATCTGTGGGCTAAAGAGGAAAAATGTTGAACTTCTCCAATAACTAAAAATATCATATCCTTAACATATACAAAAATATCATGACACTGAAGAGAATATTCAGCTTAAGGACAAGGAAACCATATTCATCACTCATATCCCTCCTAAGGAAGCTTGGCTATGATTGCAGTTCACACTAGAGTCAAGCCCAAAATAGTACCAACAATGGAAGTGGACACCAGTGTCACTTTTTCCCTTGAGCATACAAAGGATCTGAATGCCACAGAAAGCAGGGCACTGAAAATGTAAACTACAACCATGGGATTTTGTGAGCTTTCATCTATTCTTGTACTGCTCTTGGCAAAGCTTTAAAGAAAGGTTAACTTATATCTGCATTTATGTGTGGGTAAATAGGAAAAATGTGCGGTGATGTTGATAGCATAATTTGAAATAAATTAAAGTACATCTTATCAGTAAAATACCCTTGGCTTTGCTTATTTTGGAGTGGTAAAGGTACAGGGACTTCCTGCTGGTGCTTTAATCTTTCCTAATAGCCAGTATGAAGTCCTGTTTGAAAGGGGTTAAACACTTGCTAAAAGGTTATATATGCACATTTCTATCATCATGCATTGCAGTATCTATTCACTGTACAGAATCCAGAGATAAGAAAGTTAAGCTTTAAAGGAATATGTAATGTGATCCACAAGAATTTAATGGACAAAAACACTTCTCAGATCATCCTTTCTTGGGGCAGCAAAACTATAAACACCCCCGAGAGTTCCCCAACATATTGTTGGAAGCTCCTTCACTGGATGTGTTCTTACAGCTGCCCTGAGTGCAAACTATAGCCTACAATTCATCAAACTATTCTCTTTATTCTCCAGATATTACTGTGCTAAGGATTATCAGTTCCCCATTGATACCAGTGAATGAACCTGAAATTTCAAAGGCACTTGAAAGAGTATTTTCTTCCTGATGTAGGCTTGCAGGTCTTGATAAACAGGGATAATACTGAAGAGACAAAAGCAACTGAGTGTTATGGAAGTTGTCTGTGAGCCAGTACAGGTTTTCATTCATCCTTCAGCCTTACCTCAAACATACTGTGTTGTCAGCAAGACCACAGAAGGATGCTGAGGTTTGGAGTATCCCACTTGGATGGAAATTTGTTGTGTGTGTGGTTCCCACCAGGCCAACAGCAACAGGCTGGAGAAAGCACAAGTGCATTGCTGAGAACTAATCTGAATTAAATCACAAAAAATAATTTTTAACATTTAAAGCTGAACTGATATTTTATGCTGAATGATGGAAGTTGGAGAATCATAAAGGAGCTTGTGTTTTGCTAAAAACTGTGTTGCCCAAGAAAACAATGGATTGTCAAAATGCTCATGTAGATTTAAACCATGCTTTTACTGGATAATATAAAAGAATAAAAAGGTCTCCAAGCAGAAATCACACTTTTTATAATAAATGTAACTTTCCAAGAGAGATTAATTTAATAACTGAAACCTACTTATAATTACAAAAGTACCCCACTAATAAGACAATTACCTTGAAAATCAGAAAAGAAAGATGGTCATCTGATATAAATTTCATCATGTATATTTTAAGAGCAGTTGTGAAAGCAGGGAGTGCTAAAGGAGAGATTTATTTTAAATTCTTGCTAAAGAATGATATTTTCTTTTAAATAAAAAGGAAAAAGGCTTTGTTTTGAATTTTGCATATGTTCCTTGTTCACACTGAGAAGTTTGACTCTTGTCAGCAGGAGAATCACCTGCAGAAATACTAGCTTAAAAATGCTGTTACCAATATCAAAGTATTTCAAAAGGAATAAATTTTATTAACTATTTCAAAATCACGTAAAGTTTGGCTTTTCATTAAGTCTGTAGAGCAGAAAAATTTGTAGTCAATATGCCTCAGCTTGTGTCATTCTCTATTATTGAATAAGAGCAGACAGTAGCTTTAAAATAGTAGAAAATAAATATATAACTAGGTAATGCATTTCTTAGCTGTTTGAGGCCTTCTTGCACATTTCCATGACACAATGTCTGTGAGTACAATGGCATAATGCCCACTGGGGAAAAGACTGGAATGCTATTTGTTCCCAAAACTGCATTTCCTTGTAAGGGAAAAAGCTCCAACTTGGCAAACAGTTTCCAACCTTTCACTGCATTTTCAGATAAAATCAAGGTTGTCTTTTAAATTTTTTTTTTTAATTCCTTTTTTTTTTTTTTTTTATGTCAGAGGGTTTTAGAGCAGGAGAAGCAAACATCTTTCTGTGTCTGGTAATACTGAACAGCAAGGAGATTCTTCCTTTCTCAAATCTGAAGAAGTTCATTCCTAATGCTTAATAAACAAGCCATGTCAAGAGTTATTTCTTAATTCATATAAATAGTTACATATTTAAACCCAACAATTACTTCAAGGCCTCCTAATAAAATGCTTCCTGAAGCTGCATTAGTACAGTGCAATGCAGAACTTCAATGATAAGAGACAACATACAGTCTACTGCTGGGTGCTGCTCTATAAATGTTTACAGGATAATAAACACCAGACTTAATTGCATGGTCTGACAAAATATTTATTAAATTCACTGCAGCTGACGAGTGTTGCTTCCAGCAATTCCAGAAATGGCCTTGTAGGAAAGAGCTGAAAAATTTTATACTATGTTGATGGATACTGCCTCTGAATTTAGATCCAAAGTAACTGTTCAAGCATTTGTTAAATGCTTGACATTATACTCCTTGCAGGAACTATTCCCAAGGCCTAGGATAAAGCCAGAGCATAACATGAAGCATCATCTAGTTTGTTTGTAGGTTAGGATTTTCAGTAAAGTTACTTGAGCAAGAAAGAATTTATCTAGACTTGTTTTAAAATAGCCTCCCCCTTTTCATAACTCCTCTTTTTATGGCAAAGGGAAGATTTCAGAGATGGATAAGATTCCAGTGAAGAGGAAAGAAAAATGGTGGAAAATAGTTCATGTTTTAAGAGCAGCAGCAGGCCAAAAAAGCAGAAGCAGAGGGAGATAAACCCAAGGTATCAGTGCTAAGAAGCAAACTGAAAACCAATTTAAAGAGTGATTGGAAGGCTGGAAAATAAATAATTAATTAAAGGTAAGGTTTCAGCTGTCAGAGACATGGATTATGATATTCCTGTGAAGCAAGAAAATAAACCATTTGGCTCACACCTCACCTCCTCCCTCAAGTGTTACTCTTTTTGTACTCTCATTCCTCCTAGGTAGGCATGCAGGATCTTCAGACTTTGTAAGTCAGCTAAATGGTCTCCATTTTTGCATGAAGAGATGATACTGAACAAATGGCTGAGATGAAATAAGAATCAGCCAGACACAGAAGCCTGTAAAAAGCTGGTACTTCCTTAGATTTACCTGTCATCATTGTCAAAAGCTGGCCTGAGTCCTCTCTTGGGTGCACCTAGTGCTGCAGTAGGCTGCAGAGGGTGTGTGTTCTGCATCTAAAGCCAATCTGTATAGATTAGATAGATTTCTGTGGAAATCAGGAGTTTGCATGGTGTTTCAGAGATGCTTTGATATCTGCCTGCACACTACCACACAGAATCCATCCTCATGAAGCAAGCAATAGAAAAACATCTCAAATGTGTACAAATGGTAAATGTAAGGTCCCATACCTTACATATCCTTAGTTTACAGCCACATGACAGAAAAATAGCCCTTGAAAAGTTTGCCTAATGGATCGGTTCAGTGAACGAACCCTTTACAAAGGGGCATACAAAACCTTTATTATTAATTTTTTTCATAATAAAGGAAAACCAAATCTTTAGGAAACATCTGGCTTCCCAGAATCTGTAGGAAGTCTATGGTTAACTCCCTCTACAGCAGCATAAGTGGTGTTTGTGAGCTTGAATAGCAGTATTTTAATAAAGCACTAGACATCATCCTGCTCAGGGAATCTGCATTGGCAGATAAGACAGTCATGAAAAATAGACATGTTTACCCAGTGGGCCTAAAGCTGCTGCAGATAGGAAAATAGGGTGTTGAATAAGTGTGATGACACTGAGCAGAGTGACACGATACTGAGTACAGTAAGCTAAACTCCAACAGGACATATAGCCCCAGTTACCTCTGTTTACAGCTAAGCCTTTGCAAAGACAACATCTGAGCTCAGCCCTACGCAATTGTGTATAAAATTAACACAAAATTAAGTACAGGTGTGTGTGGGGGAGAAGGATGTTGAAAAAGGACATTTTCTGATTTTCATCCAGAAAGCACATCAACAAAACTCTGACTTTAAATTGTATTTCAGAAGCTTGAAGAAAAAGCCGACTTTTTGGCAAGAGAGTTTTAAGAGCTGAACCAGAGAAGAAGTTCCAAAAGGCGCTTCACAGCTGGAAGGCTACCTACATCTGTTCAATTCTAACCAGACTTCAGAAAGAACACGGTTTCAAGATGTTTGCTGCCATCTAGTGCCTTTATATCTGTTTCCAACCCTTGCAAAAATGGCCATCATTGGTCACAAAAAACTTCAGAGTATAAAGTGGGTATCAGTACACTATTCTTCAGCTGTCACTGTAGAGAAACATAAACTAAATGATGATTTCCATAATTCAAAGCTTGCTTGGTTTAGAACCAGGCTGGAAGGTTGCTTGAAGTGGTAGCACCAAGGCCCCACTAATGAGTCTTATTTTATTTTAGCACAGTAACAAGAAATATAACTTTATGTGCACTGGAAAGGGGTATTAGAAATTATGGTTCAATTTCAGTTTTTAATATGGTTATGGGAAAAAAAAAACCTCCTATAAACAAGCACCTAAAACCGCTGCCTATCAGCTGAATCGAAATGAGGGTGTCTTGTCTCAAAACATTGTTTCAATGTCATCCCCTATTATTGTTATTTTGGTCATAAACAGTTTTCCCTGTGTTCACTTGGTTCAGCATTTGGCAACTACCAAGTCTTTTCTGAGCGTGTATCAACAGCCATTTCTGGAGATCAAAAACACTCAAATTGTGTGGAAGAGAACACTTTCAAACTCTGGTCATAGATTTGTCTTGGGTCACTACTTCAGAGGATGCATTTGAGATATGCAGTGAAATGATACAAAACCACTGATTTTATTAGGTGAAAGAAGTATATCTGACCTCATTTTTAGGAGTATTAGACTGTCTTTGCATATATGAGTCCAATGAATATAATTTTACAGTTACTGCAACAGCAAAAATTCAGTAACAGCTTTCCTGTTACACTATAAGACCAGAATCTATGGCCATAATTTATAATTCAACTTTTTTTTTTTTTTTTTAAGTAAATAAGAATTCCTAAATCCTTTCAAAATCTTGAGGCTTTTTACATAAAAGTCTTGCTATGGCAACTGTTAAATCTAATCTGAAAATACTTCAGACATTTGTAAATTTAGAAATACACATTATCACTATCAGCAGTGTAAAGCTGTAAAATACTTGGGCTAAAAATCTTTACGTAAGTATTTTTAGTATCTAATAGAATGATTGATAATACAAGGCAGGAAGGTTTTCTGAAGAATAACTGAAATAATCTCTGCTTGTATTGGCTGTTTATGAAGTGAGCACAAGAATCTGTGTCTAACATGGTGCCCAAGTGCGCATTAAATTCCAATAAATGTAAGAAATCAGAACTTAGCCTTCAAGGATCAGTCTGGGACATAAAGTGCTTGAAGAGGATGGTATTCAAGAAGAGTGTTTTCAAGAGGAAAATAACTGTCCCCAGGTGTCTATTTGTGACACAGGAGGGGGTACATGAGCCCTGGAGGGCTATAGTTAATGGGTGCTACTACTTCAGCATAGCTCTTCAGCTGAGGCCAGTCACAGCAAATGCCACTATGAACAACTTTTCTTTGATGGGGTAATAAGGTGTGCAGACACAGTATCTTATACAGAAGAGCCATGAAAATGATTCTGTTGACCATCTTAGACTCATATTGCTAGGGTAAACTGAGAAATAAAAGCAATCTTGCTGAATAGATGTAATTTGTCCTAAATCAAATGATTGCTGTTACATTGCATTATTAATGCAATTAGTGTCTGTTCTTAGTGCATGTTAATGTGGATTTACAATTATAGATTAATTGTTCATATTATGGAGTTCTATTTTTGAAAGTCAAAGCTGTTCTAGAGTAATGACATATGCAGAAATACAAATCACATTAATTGGCATTCATTTGCCAATTATAAGGTTTTTTTAAATGGTAGTCCTTTTCTGTGTACTTCAGCTGATCAGCTAACTGATCAGATAATAATTTATGCACAAATTTTGTGGTTTGGTTAAGGTCATTAACTATTGAGAGCAATATTCATAAATGTAGTTGTAACCTAATTTCCCTTTAAGAAGCATTTCTAAAGCTTGAACATGCTCCATGTTTGTTTCTGAAGCTCTTGCCTATGGCTTTGGGAAATGTTTCAGCTTGTTGATTTAATCTCAAAATTTTGAGAGTATAGCCTTGCACTGGGCCAGCCCTGGTAGCCCATGGATTTTATCGTAACACAATATGCAACTGACAGAATGAGTATACCCTTTATTTTTACTCCTATTCAAGCTCATTTGAAACATTTGGAATAATCTTACATTTTTGGGTCAGCCTTTCCTACTGAGATCTGTACAACTTATATTTGTGCCTCACCAACAGTTTGGAATAAGGGCCTGGAGTGCTATATATGTCTAAACTTATCCTCGCAGATTTGGATTAGAACAGGCTTTGCTTTGAGTTGGTCAGTAACCTTGCTACTTCACAGAGTATGTGCAGATAAAGTCATGTGAATGATAACAGTACTTCAAAACTGTAGCCAGAACAGATTCTGTAAATTTCTGTCAATTCTGTCAAGATTAGGCATTGCTGTACACAGAATCATCATGGTGAGGTCACACCTTTAGAGAGGGGGTAATATTTGGGGGAAAGTAAGTAGATCCACATGGTCCCATTAAAGGTCAGATTCTACAGCTTTTCTTGAGGTATAAACATGAAAAAGATGAAACACAAGTTTTGAGAGCCTTTCTAGTGTAGCTACTGTACTAAATGCTGTATATTCTGATTCTTGAGCATCTGCTCCTAATCAGGTATGAACACCAACATGCCCCTTTTTGTTAAGATCTCTGCTAGTGTGTTTAGAAAGGCTGAAAAAAGGTCTTTGAAAGAAAAAGTACTTCTTCCTACAATGAGATTCACACTTAAAGGCTGGGGAAAGAAGTCTCCCAATTACAAAACCTACCAAGATTTTTTTATCAATACCCAACTTCACATTTTTGCTTTCAATTTATATGGTAGATCATTGCAGGGAAAAGAGAAATTTTTAAATATTTCTCTGAAATGCTATGCTATTACATTAGTTGGTCATAATACTACAAAGTTGCCAATCCAAAAGGTAGAGGGAGATTGAAGATCATAACTTGACAGTGCAAGGCATTTGAGGGGCTGCTTTATGCTTTCTATCTTTCCTAGGAGAACAAGTACTTATTTTCATCCCTGACCTCCTTCTTTCTTCTGTCTTTGTCTATACCTCTATCTCTGCACACAAGCCACCCCCAACCCTTTTTCCTTATTTGACTGATCTCGTTTAGCAGATTGCTGCTTATTTGACCCACAAGTGTTTGAATTACCCAGAGGTTTGTCAGCTTTGCAGTGGTCAGTCAGGTACTTCCCGTCTGGAATACAGTGAAAAAAATGTGGGAGGGACATTGCTCTCTCTGTACTATTTATAGAACTCTTAGTTCCCCTGGCAACTTCTCTAAAAAGATGCCTTCTTAACTGAAAAAATGCATAGATGAGAGAATGCTGGGAAGATTCTCCCCATTAAACATGACTTATCAGAATATATATAATTTTTTTTGTTGTTGTTATCAATTCTTATTGTGATTTGTTAGAAGCCTGAAACCAAATTACTTCAGTTTGTTGAAAATACTACCCTGAACTTTTTGAATCTAACCAAGTGTTTGTTTTGGGCTCTTCTGGATGTGCAGATTCTCTCATTTATATTTAGGAAAGCACTTGGTGTATTTTCTTAAACCTCTGCACTAGAGATATACAGTGGCAAAAATGTAATTCACACAGGAAAAAAAACAGCTTAAAATTAATCTGTGCCTTAAACCAGGTGATTTTATTAAAATAGCCCACAACATTAAGTGTTTGGGAGAACTTGATTGCTTCAAAAATAATTCTTGAACAACAGCCAGTAAGAATCTGCCAGTAAGCACCTGCTAGTGTTTTTGTTTATCACTGAGGTGCTAATAATTCACCCCAAGCATCTTGTTTATTGTGAAAAGTGTTTCAAGCAGCAAAAGAGAAGAAAATTCATTACAAGCTGGTGGTCACAACCTGTCAGCAGCCATATACCCAGGTTATAGGGCCAGTGACAGCCTGCTTTTGTGGCTGTGGCACAGGTGAAGTCCCAGGCTCATCTTCTGGGGCAGGTTTCGAGCCCGGAGGCGGCTTTCTGAAGGGGGCTCCTCTGACTGCACCAGGGTGACAGAGGGCACTGGGAAGAGGCCGCTAGGTATAGCAACTGCCTTTACACTTTGGAAACCAAACAAGAGAGTGCTCTGAAATGCCGGGAAGCCGTCAGTCTTACAGTTAGATCTAAAATGGTGCCTGTATTTTGGATTCCTTATAATGGAAGCCAAAACGTTTTCTCTGAGCACTGGAGGGCACTGCAGCACTGAGGAAGCAATGCGCTTCAGAATGACATTCCAGAAAATAATGACTGTTCGCAGAAATGAGGAGGGGCTGGGGGGATCTGAAGGCAGCAGAGCACCAATCATTCATTACTGATCTGGCACGCTCAGTTTCCTTTCAGCTGGAAGTGTTACAACTTTATATAGCCCTGCAAAGGGCTGGGCAAACCTCTACATAGGCAGGCTCTGTAGACTCAGATATGTACCTAATGTTCCCTTTTAAAGTATGCCCATTTTCCTTCAGCACTTGAATTGATTTTTAAAATGTATTACAGAATGTCTGAGCTGCTAGTGAACAAAATACAGTTAGCTCTGCCCACCCAAAATAAAGAGCCAGGTAAACAAGAACAGGGTTCTTTGTTTTGTACTTTCAGTGTCTTAATCAATCTGTCCACAATATAAATTTCAATTAGGTCATTCTTTGATTAGCTCAAAAATGCTTTCCTAAAATCCAGGATCAGGTGTCATGCTACATTTTTATCACTTCTCCAGACAAGTCTTAGCTCTTTATGAGCAGCTCCGTCTCTCTGCATTTAGAGGAAGGAGAGAATCTCATTAGGAGGTGATGGTTCTCTCCTATCTAAGAAAGCCAACAGAAAATAAAAAAATATTCTCTGTAGTAGAAAAAGGTTGCTTAAGGTCATATTTAGAATTTTTAAGGAGAAATTCCTTCCCTGAATCTCAAAAGAAAATCGAAGGCACAGTGCAGAGGTGAGCTGAATTTAAACAATCACAGCATGCATTAAAAATGTAGTTCCTTACTCTTTTGCTTTTCCTCCTACTCTCAGCATTTACATGCCTTTTCAACTCCAGTTGACAATTATCTTCATTTTGATATATTGACATTCTGTAACTTGGTCTGTAAGTCTTGGCAGCATCTTAATTATCTCACACTATGGTTCTGTCCTTTCATCCTCCATTTTGTTGGAAGACCTCCTAATCCTTTTGCTTGCCTGTCTCCCACTCTGTGTCTCACCTTCCATTCCTAATCCTTCAGGCACATCTCAGGCCGCTTTGTTTGGTTTAATCTTTGATCACCTCCTCTTCCTCACACATGCTTTTCTCTTTGTTGTAGGTTTATTCAAGGTGAGAACCTTCTTCCTGTTAGTTTGGGAGATGCCTTGCTGCAGTCCTTTCCTTAGTAACTCTGCTGAGGTCTCTCATCATTTAATAAGGAAGGGATGGTTGAGGGCTAGAGAAGTAATCATTGTGAGAGGAGTTAGACTGTGGTGCAAAACAGGCAGAGAGGTCTCCCAGGGTTTCTGTGAAATTGCTCCCAAACTCCAATTTCATCCAAAGTAGCCAGATCAGTTTTTACCTCCCAGGCTGCAACAACCCCAGGGCATGTGCATCCCTGTTTTCTGGGTCTCTGTCCCAGGGCAGCAAGCAATGATTTTACTGAGCAGAATGTGTTGCCACCTTGTGAGGATAAAAGGATGATAAATACAATTACTAAGAGCAGACAGTGTTAGATTCCAGAGCCTGGAATGAGATATCATGAAACAAATGCAGTTGTCTTCCAAGCCTGTGATCTTTACTCCCATCCATGCTGGGCTATGTACCAAGTTAAGAAAGCAGAGTTAGGTGTGCGTTAAGCTGGTGAAAAACACCAAACCGAGCTCTTTCTCTGGATGTAAATCCCCTTCTGTGCCAGGTTTCAGCAATATAAGCTGGTTAGGCAGAACTGAACATGAAAAGAAAGTGAAATGGCTATTTTGATTCAGTTATATTTATATCAATCTGAATTAAAAATTTGTGTTTTAAGCCGCATAAATAAAGCTTTCAAAAATATCAGCAGGAATTCTCTATTTGAACCTTATCCTCAGGGTTTAGTATCTCTGTTTCTTAAAGTTGGTTACTTTAATTATAGAATTTGGTATCTCTCCAGCCAATAGTAATAAAAAAAAATGCACCCAAGCTTAGAAATCAAAGTAAAAACAGATTTCTTGCTGTCTATATACTAATGTCTGTGCTAATCAGTGATGAGAGGAGAGAAACAGGAGAAAAAGCCAGAGCTGTTTTTGTGCTTGGCATCACCAATTCTGCCTTGTGATAACATTATGCTGGAACCATTCATTCACTCATTGCCCAGTCAAACTTGTTTAGATTAAAAAGGTCAATTAAAAGTGCAGAATAAAGGTTCCCTTGTTCAGAAGTGCAGAGATGTAGCAGCTGGAAAACGGAAAGTTCTGCTCACACAAAATACAGCTTCTAAGAAGATGGCAAGTCTGTACATTGTACTACAAACTGAAGAATTTATTCCGACATAATTTTGATATAAAATTAAGCAGCTTTTCATGCTAAAACTTGTTTAGCTGTTCTGTTAAAAAAGACCTATGCCACCCTCCTTCATACTAGGGTGAATAACCTAATGCTGCAAGGGGTGAAAAGAGCAGGAGATCTGCCCTTCAGGATGGTGCTGCTCCTCACATGCATGTTAGCATGACAGGAGAGGTAGAAGGCTGTGCCTTGCTTTCACCCCTGAATTATGCTGTGGTAAATGCAATTTGACAGTGCAAGTTTCCCCTTTAGAGCAAGGCAGACCTAAGGATTATGGATGGCGCTATGGACTGTTTTTTGGAGGTAGCTGCTCAATTTTTATGACATGGGCTCATTTCCTGCCTGGGAGAATGTCATGTCCGTTACACAAGGCGGTTCTTCCTCTGTCAGACACCTAAGGTAGCTCCAAATTGTGTGGTTGTCTGTGCTGGTGAGCACAAATGCTCAGATAGGGTGTTTGCCTTCTCATTAGTCTCCTTGAGGGGTCAGGTTAATCAATCTTTTCAGTCTGATTATTGTACCTGTTTCTGGAGATGGTTTATTTACTGCTAAGCTGAACATTTTTTTTTTCACTTTGTCGATACTTCTTTTGAAGGATCTGAAAAGTGTTTCCAAAATAATGCAAATGTACATGAAATATTTGTAATTGTTTTCAACGCATAGTGTTAATGCCACGGATAGCTTAAGAAGCTGATTTGATTATGCCCAGTGTTATTCAGCAAGGGAAGTGCATTCACTCAATGTTGCTAGGCTACCAGCCTTATTTACTGATAGTCAGAACCTCCCAGGGCAGAGAGAGCTGAAAAGCTTCAAGAGCAGATGTAAGAAGAGGAAATAATAAATGGCACTGATGATGCATTAGAATTCATTTTAATGTGTGTTTTACTGTGGGGGCCCAGTGAGGGAACATGCAAGGAGCAAACACCTCAGCACTTAACTAACCCACCACCTGGCAAGCAGGGAGAGCAAGAGGGAAAGAAACCACTGGCACTGGACAGTAATTAAGTCAGTTGTCAAATTTAAGGTAGTCAGCAGTTGAGAAGTAAACCACCAAGAATGTATATAAGAACAGGAAGATGCACTTGTAGAGAAGGTAAAAATCACTGTTAATGCATGCCTAGTTCATCTAGCCCAATGAAATTGGGTCTTATTTGCATTTTGTTTTCACTGTTTCAGCTAGACATAGATCTGTCCTGGGGCACCCCTTGTTTAACAATGTGGCTACCCAAAAAAGGAGCCTTGCCTCCAACAAGTCTCACGCAGCTCATTTTGGAGGCTTGACAAGCGAAGGCAGTGTTACAACTGTAAAGTAAACCTGCTTTATCAGCACCTTACAGCACCTTATCTCATGTCCACAGGGTCCTTCACCAGCTTTGCCTCTGCCTCCTTAGGACCAGTGACTTGGTTTAGGACCAGACCTTCAGCTGCAGCCCTGTCCCACAGCTCTGGATATGGCAGCAGAACCATAGTTTGCAACACGGTCCACTGACAGCCCCAGAGGAGTGGGCCGTGCCCAGGCTCCAGCTGGGAGCTGCAGAAGATGGATCAGAGACAGTTCCACAAGCTCCTGACAGCACATGCCTGTAGCCCAGACAGGAGGTAGAGTTGGAGCCAAGCACATGGGCTCCATGGCTTGTGGAACAGAAAACAGTCTCATTTATGGAATATGGACCCATCAAATATGGGGAAGAAAATAGCTCAGGTCCTGTCCTGTGAAAAACAAGTATCTGCATCTGCACAAGACATCACTTGCACAAATGTGACAGCTTCTGCCTCAGATCTAATGGATGTAGAAACATGATTCTCTTGAAATTGCTACCAGGAGGTATGTAAAGGTACATATGTTTGCACATCACCTGCCTTAATAAAAAAATCCTACCGATATACAAGAGTGGCTTCTTCCAGCTGAAGGAAGGGAGGAGAAAATTTGCAATGGTGAAATGCTGCGGCTGGGGTGCTAGCCACAGTGCTCCTGTAAGCCTGATGACCCAAACTTGCTGAACACTGTGAGTCATATGAGGCTGTGCCTCCCCTGCCCTGGCTGGCTGGGCTCGCTCATGTCACTGTGAATCAATGCTGGAGTGGCGAAAGCATCTCGGCTGAGAAAAAGAGCACATTAAAAAACAAAGAGAGAAACGGGTAAAATGTGTTTACAGCCTGCTCTGTTGGTTTGCAGCTGGCATGCACTAACATCCATCACTTAAATGTTTAAGGCTCTATTACTCAAGCAGAGGAATGGCAGTAGCTGCAGGCACAGAAGCAAATTTTACTCCATTAACCCTCAAATACCACCTGGAGTAACTTCTCATCTTCTCCGTAGTTCCTTTATTTTATCCTGCTGTAACAAAGGACAGAGCTTTACTCATCCAATTCAGACACAGTGGGTAAGAGAAAAAGGGGCAAAATATGTAGGTAATATCAAATGCAGGGAAGGTGTTAATGCCTTTCAGCTCACAAGGAAGGAGCAGTGAGTCTGTGCATCCTTGAGAAGCTCCCACAAACACCCAGCAGCCTCTGAATTGTGTCTGGTCATGGTCCATTACCCAGTTCTGAGCTCAGCAGCCTGACCCTTCTTGGCTTCTGGCTCTGGAGATATGGAGCTTCTGTCAGCCCATGGTGCTCAGGTAATTGCTGGGATCCACGTTCTCTGCCAGGGGAGGGGTCCAGCAGTGTGTCTGCTGATGTATCTCCCCATGCTGCCCTCTGGCTACAGCAGGCACAGCTGTTGTCTCAGGTCACCTTCTGCAAGGAGATGCACAGACACCAACACCTGAGCCAGCTGGGGTGGGGCTGAAGGGCTGCTCCTCCACCACAGGGTCCCCACCTGCACCGCTCAAACCTTGTCACTGTAGCTTAGGTGGCCACAGTGAGGGTCACTTTGCTCTATACTGGGACAGTTCTACGGGGCCTCATCCCTTCTGTGCACAGTGATGGAAAGCTGGTGCCAGTGCAGTGCCACCAGTGCCATGGGAAGCTGCAAATGCACGCTGAGTGCACAAGGAAGGTACTGGGACCTTCCAGACTCACCCAGAGTAAAGATTCTTTTTATTTTTAAAGATGCCGCTAACCCCTTCAAGCACCTTTGGTGTTTGAAGAGTTTGGATTAGTGATTTTTGGAGATGATTTTCATCTTAACTGTCCTAACACAGACCTTAATTTCTTTTGTTGCTTTTACTGTAGTGACTAATAGCACCTCCTGGCAATGAACATGGATGTTTCCATAGATACACGTTCTCCTCATGCATTCCCCCTTATGCAGGTCTAATGCTTGATAGTGGGGGGGGCAAATCACTTGGGGGAAATCTACATGGAATCTCTGGGAACTACATGGAATCTCAGCTGCACTGCATTTATTATGGTATTAAAATATAGTCTGTGATGAAATATTTGGGAAGGAAATAAGGGAATCAGCTGTTAAGTATGGTTGAATGTCCCTAAAGAATCTCAGCTTCCATCATGAGTGAGTCCTTGAGATTTTTTTTAATTTTTTTTTTCACTCCAACATGTAACTGAATGTTTTAGCTATGATAACATTAGCAAAGAAGAGGATTTTAAAGTTTACTTAGAAGAATTGAGTTGTAAATTCTCAGCATGATTGGAAATTTATTTCTTCCTAAGCCACTTATTGCAGAAAATATAGAAATTCTATATCATAAATTCTTTTATTTATCCTTAGTTACAATTCCTTTTAAAATTTTACTGTTTCTTTTAAAAAGTAAATTCTCACTTGATTTAAGAGAAATCTCATTTTCTTAAGTTACGAAATAAGAAAAAAACCTAACCCCCCCCCCTCCTGTTATTGAAATTTAAGTTTCTTTTGTTTGTAGTTGAACTTCAAGAGAGGTGTTGTTTTCTTGATTAAGAAGAGTAAAATAATCAATTTAATGAGGTTTTGGTCAAACACAAAACAATTAATAGGCCTAGTACACATGGAGGGAAATATTTAGCCTGGATAAAGAAGAAAAATGCCTTCACTTGTGAGTGAATGTGAGCTGGGAATTTTTCCATACCCTGAAACACATAGGTGAGGTACTCATTTATCTCCCTTATAGTCTCAGGCCCTTTGTTCTCTACAATCCTCATTCTTGTTCCATCCACTGGTCATTAGATTCCTGCAACACACCCTATCTTCAGACTGAAAATATCAACAGATCACTGTGAAAAGATAATGAGATTTACTGTACTAAACGCAACATGTGAGTATTTCCTAGGCATCCTTTCAGTAATTAGGACCCAGTGTTGAAGAGGTGGAAGAAGACAACTTGGGCTGTTCCTACGGCCTTCTTGAAGGAAGAGAAAACACACCCTATTTGTAGCAGTTGTTCAATGCAGTTTGAAACAACTTCAGACTGTCAGCTTTCAGGTAGTTCCCACGTGAACTTACAATTTGTGAAGTTTCTGTTTTGAACAATGTCTTCCCAGATTTTTTGTTTTGTTTTGTTTCCCTGGGTCTAGCACAGATAAACTATTGGGGTGAGAGAAGAAATGGAGGACCTGCAGAGATCCTAGAATCCAGATAAGATCCCGTGGTTATTTTAGTGAAAGCTTTTATTCCTAGTTTGTGCAATTTCTTTTTTGCTGGTTGCATCTGGAATAATTTTCTAGGAAAGAGATTCCTTTTCCCACTCAGTCCGTTTTCTTTTAAAATTTTTTTTTTTGCTTTGTGCTATTTTGGAAAAGTAATAAGATGCAAGTAGGCTACCCTTATCTGAAGTGGCTTTATAAGTAGGACAAAGTCTGAATCTCTTAGCAAAAACTTGGACAAAAGTAAAGATCCTAATTCCTTTTTTTAAAAGTTTTACAGCTGTTGCTATTATGTAACAACACAATACATGGCTAAATTTAAACACAACTTCAAATAAAAAAGGTAGCATTAATTCTTTTGTACCTCACCTGATTTTAAAATAAACAGTTGTGAGGCTCAATTATTTCTTTTCTTGTTTTTATTTTTTCCCCATATTTGTCTGAACTTCGCAGCTTTGCAATGCACTTGCAAATATTGGAATAGACTTTTGCATTACAAAACCAGAAGTGTCTTATTAAAAGCAGACTGTCTTATGGTGTCAGTTCCACTCTGCCTCTATTCAGAGGAGCAAGTGCACAAATCAGATGCACAGGTGTATAGGTGCACAAGGGTGAGGATAGCAAGCAGTTAATTGAATTTTTAACTCCAGAGGATGTTTGGGCTGTAGTTTCTAGATGCAGTCAACCTGATCCTGGCAAGGTACCTTGCCTGTCCTCCCTAGACAGTTCTCCTGCTCAGTCTGATGTCTCACTAGCAATATCAACTCATTCTGTAAGAGAGAAACTCTCTTATTTTCGATATGCTTCTGTTGTTGCTCAAGGCTACAACAGAGGAGAGCTCTGGGCTCTAGCTTGTCCCATTTTTTTCCCACTACCTTGTGCAAGTGATTCACAACATCTTTGCTGTCAAAAAGCTGCAGTTTTTAGTGGGAAAGCATGAGACACAACCGGGTCGAAAGGAGGAGAGGTGATTTAAACAAAGGACTGTGACATATCTCCATCTGTGCAGTTCAGCTGTCACATGTGGCCTCCTGGATGGGAACTAAAAGTGTGCTAATAGGCTGCAACATTTCTAAAGTGTGTAAACAGCAAATGCTTCTTTTGATGTATGACTTGCAAAATATTGTAGCAGCCTTAAAAATGCCACAACATGATGAAGAGAAGTTCTATGTAAATTAGGGGGAGAAAGTACTGAAGGGACATGGAGCATTTTTAAAGGGAAAAAAAAAGGAGGTGGCAGATTTGTCAGCCATTGAAGTTGCACATGACTGGAAAACATAGAAAATTAAAAAGGTTAATTAATTCTTGGGAGTATTATCTAGAATTTCATTTGATTGTCTTATTTTTCTGTTTTGCAATCTTGTCCTCAGTAACCCTGTACTTTGCTAAAGGAAAGAGCATTTAAGCCTGTCAGGTTTCAGATGCAGCCAAATGAAAATGGATCTACTAGAGGTCTGTACTACCTCAGGGCTTCAAAGTCAAGCAGAAGTGTTCTGTTTGGATATTTCTGGGTCCTGAGATGTGTTTTGGGAATTTGGGAACTGCTGCACTCGTCCTGCTTGCCCAAAGGACAAGTTTTGTATCATTGGATGTTATGTCATTGTAAACTTTCTCTGGTGGGGATGAAACAGAACTGTGTTCTGTAGGAACACAGAATTGAAATTGCCTTATAAGAAATGTTTTTAAAAACAAGTTAAACATTTATCTGGCTAATCACAAGCCTGTATGGTTTGGTATGGTAAGGGGATTAGGTAGTGCAACCTTGTGTATTTCCACAGTGTACTGTCAGCAGAGCCCCTGAAGTCTCTCATGTGCTAAGCACAAAGCAGACTCTACTCTGTGAAGTGAACTGAAATGTTGTATTTAACCATGCTCCTACAAGAGCTTTACATGAGGACTGCCAAAACATATGGGGGGCACTAGAATATGACACACTTTCTTTTGAGGTACAATGATGAATTGAAATATTTCATAGAAACACAGAGTTGTTAAGGTTGGAAAAGATCTCCAAGGTCATTGAGTCCAACTGTTGACTCAACACCATCATTTCAACTAAATCAGAGGACTGAGTGCCATATCCAGTTGTTTCCTGAATGCTTCCAGGGATGATGACTCCACCACCTCCCTGTACAGCCCATTCCAATCCCTAACCACCCCTTCAGTGAAGAAATTCTTCCTAGTGTCCAACCTAAACCTCCCCTGGTGCGGCTTGAGGCTGTCATCTCATCCTGTCACTTGTTGCCTGAGAGAAGTGGCTGAGCCTCACCTGGCTACAACCTCATTTCAGGCAGTTGTACAGGGTGATAAGGTTTCCCCTAAGCCTCTCTTTCTCCAGGCTAAACAACTCCAGATCCTTCAGATGTTTCTCAAAAGATTTACTCTCTAGGCACTTCACCAGCTCCACTGCCCCTCTCTGGACATGCTCCAGCACCTCAATGTCCTTCTTGACGTTGCGGGTCTAGGACTAGACACAGTACTTGATGTATGGCAAAATATATTAAAGATTAGGAGAGAAAAAATATCATTGTTTCAGAAGATATCTAAACATAGCTTTATTTGTTTAATTATTCAAGAGACATTATATTGTTTGATATTTGCTCAGCCGTGAGAACACTCCTAAGAACTGCTTGGGATATAGCATACACTGCTCATTCTTGGGAAGAGGAAGGTGCAGCTCATTTGGCAAGATTGGTGTCTGAATCTGAGATGTAAAGATGCTGCTAACACAATCTATCTTGAGCATGCACCACCAATTGTAGAGCTGCAGGCAGAATAGGCTTCAAAAGGCTATTCAAATAGCTCATGTTTTTCAAGAAGAATTTTTGACAGCTATTAAGGCAGCTAAACAGCATTTTTAGAAGTGATTAAATTTTATTTAGATTTTATTTAGCTGTTTTCTTATGCAAGTAAACAAGTATTGCATTGCCAGGTTTGCTTAACCATTCCTCTGATGATAGAATGACTTATGAAAATCTATGATTCAGGCAAGATCTTGCAGAGGTTTGTGGCATCTCATGCTTACTAAAAAGGAAAGACTGATGTATTTTTCAGCAATGTTGACACTTGTACAAAAATATATTTTTGTGCCCTGCTACTGAAATGGCCTGTAATGGCCACATTAAAGTCATCACAATGGCATGACTATGTTGTATAACTGCGAACAAGGAAATTGCTTATCTGAGGCAATGGATTTTTGCCTCAGCCTATTCCAGGAATAAAAAAAAAAAAAGGAAAAAGTCTTTAAACTCATGAAGCTCACTCTGAGACAGAAAGTGATATATGTAAGTGAACTACTAATTATTCATTCTAAAAAAGCTCTATACATGGGCATAGGGAATGATAGCAAATTATCCTAATCAGAATTTGGATAGACTGCAATTTGTACAGCATAACACAGAATGCAGACTGAAAAATTTGGGCAGCCTGGCAACACTTCTTTGCACTCCTTATGTTTCATAAATTATTGAATCATGCAGCAGTAACTTACTGGGCTGAATTTGCCAGTTTTGAATTTTATCCATGATTAAAATGTCTTCCCCACTGTAGTTCAAGAGAATGAAGCAGCATTCTAATAATGGCATAACCTTTAAAACAGACTAGTCATTTTAAGCCAATTAGTATTAGTGGGGTTCTTCTCCATGATATCAGGTCTTTTTTAATTTTTAAGGAAATGACATTATAAGGAAGTAAAAGTTGTTAATAAGTAAGTTTTTTCTGACAAAAGGAAACTTTGAAAGCAGCTGCTATATTTTCAATTATATTATCATATTATTCAATTATATTATATCAATTATATTATCATATATTATATTATAGTATCTTCAGAGAAAAATAGAGAAAAATACACTGTAAACAGAAAAAAATTCTGTTCACGACAACGAAAACAGTAAAGAATAAAGTTAGAATATGCAACAAACCAGCAGGAAAATGAAAATGTGGTTTCTTTCTGCAAAGCACAGTGACAGCTACAAGAAGCCCTTCTTACAGATCCTGATCTTTGCTTCTCCCTGTACAGCTATCCTTTCACTTTGAATTCTGAAGACCAGAAACCTTCTCCCACATTAACTGTGGCATAATGGTGAGCAAGGGAGAGCTGTCCTCTTAGCTTAGAAACAGCCCTGAAGGAATGCAGCTACCATCTGATGCTCAGCAACACTCAAACTTCTCCAGTCCACAGCACAGAAGGAAATTGTCACTAGCTGCCAGAAAAAGATCGGGTTTTGTTTCTCTGCAGCATGACCTGGTTGCAATTTTGAAGTTTGACCAACGTGAAAAAATGTGGAGTTTATTTCTTTCTCAATTGACCAAAGTGTGCAAAAATAGACTTGACATCAGGGTATGTCCAGAGATATCTATTACTTTATTTTCTATCCTTTACTGTCATATTTTTGATCAGGAATTTGCACAGCTTCTAGGACCCTTTTGCCACCTTACTTTTCTGTATTTTAACTGTCATTATCTCACTAAAGCTTTAGAAGCTCTATCTAAAGACACTTGCACAAACTGCTGGTGCCTGTGACAGCATGGAAGTTTTGTGCTGCAGTGGGTTGCCTGCCTGGGTCATGCAGGATGATGTGCAATTATAAAAATGCTCTTTACCTTTTTCTCAAGAAGTAGGGCTTAATCAAAGGTAAAAGTGGGTTGTCAGTGGTGGATAAGTTGTGCTTTGAGCTGGCCTGGTTTTCTTCTGAGTGAAACTATGTTCATGAAACACTGAGTTTTGTTCCATTTCATCTGTCATTTAAAAATCTTTGGAGGATTGAAAAGTGGTAGTTTAAAGAAAATTAGCATAATTGGTGAAATACCATGACTTGTAAAGTATATGTTGAATAAGATGATTAATTTTTTCCTGGCCTTAAATGTTGTGAAACTATGAGGCAAATAACATAAGCAGTCTGACATTGCTGTGTGCATCGTGATAATTGTTGGAGCTGTTTCTCCATGTGGCAGTCTTCACACTTAATAACTAAAACCAGTAACCCAAATATAGCTTTTATTAAAAATTCACTATACAGATTTTCTAGGCTAACACTTAGTGAGAAGAGCTTTAAAATAATTTTTCTATTTAAAATGATTTGATATTTATCTAATACAAGCCGAGCATTTTTATACAAGTATAAAATCATACAAGATAAATCTAATCTTCCCTTCAGGATACAGTAGGTTACTACCATTTCTGTATCAGAAATGCAAATGACAAGTCACCCCTTAAAAATATGTTCAGTCTTTCTGCAAACTCCACTGGATGGTTTTGCAGGCAACATTTGAAATAATGGAAGCTAAGGGTTTGGGTAAAATAAAAAAGTTGCTGTTTCACATTCTACTTTGTTCTCAGGAACAATGATACTTAAGTGGAATCAAGTAGGTCTTTATCTCAGCATGACTAGTGTTGCAAAATTTAGAGTTTTCTCAAAAACCTCACCTCCTGAAACAGTAATTGCACAAGAGCCTCAGTTTTCTAGGTCAGTGTTGGAAAGAGAAAAGAGAAAATATTATGTGAACTTTTCCCTGGAGGCAATTTCCCATTACTTGCAAACCAGCACATTATCATTGCCTTTACAATTTTTTTAACAATTCACTTGGTTAACTTTTGTTAATCACTAAACTGTTTGGAAGCCCCACCAGCAGAAGAGCATTATATGTGCTATATTGAATTGTGAATGGCTTTGAATGGTTAGATCAATCTTCCAACCTCAGTGTATTCAGCTGAAGCCAACTACAGCTGAAACAGAATATATCATCACTGAAATAGTTAGCAATGAAATAATGCAAGTTGTTTATGATTTCAGCAAATCTGGAACTGAAATTCAGCCAGTTGTTGAAAAATCTAGCAACCTATCTGGCCTTTCCAAAAGCAGATTTCTTCCAGTTGGGAAAAAGTCTTCATAAAAGCTGATATGTCTGGGAGGAACACAAGGAACCAGTGGATAGTCCCAATCTATTTAGAGCTTTTAGCAACTGGGAGCTTCTGCATGCTTCTCTACTTGTGAGTAGTTGCAACCATGGTTTGCAGAACAGTATCATGTTTGAGAAGCTTGTCTTGTGGTGATCCTATTAGTTGTAGGTCTTTAAACTATGTTTAAAAGAAAATGAATCAAAAGCTTTTAACACTCATTTCTATGACAACACGTAGCAGCTGCATTTCAAGCTGATCAATGCAATTCTTTTTCTATTATCAGACAGAAGTACATAAAACATGCCTTAAATAAGCTACATGCTAAACCTAAGTTAAGCATGCATTTAAACAAGCTCCAGCTTGCAATGCACGTTGTCACCGCCGCAGGTCTGGTGTCTGAAGTGAGAGCTAGCCACTGGGAAATGGATAGAAACACGATAATCTCATGCACTTTCTGCAGCTTGGGCATCAGAAACCAGACTTCAAGGGAGGAGTCTCTGTCCACTTGAAATCTGAACCCCAAGCCCTCCCCAAGTTGTTGCCAAGATACTGAGCACTGAAATTATTTGGTCCCATAGTGTCTTCTATAATGGGAACAGCTTTCCTTGGAATGCAGAGAAGTTTTGCATTTTCTTTATGCACCAGAACAAATTCCAGAGGATGAGGGTGAGCAATGGAGTACAGATGTGTCATAAAATCATCCCCATTCTGCTCAGAGTACTTATATCCTCTTGTTGGATTTCCTAATAATTAATTAATAATATCCGCTTCTAAGCTCAATGGCTGTTCATTCCTTATGTTTGTATAAAAAATTATGCTCATCTCAGCAGTCAAATATACTAGATTGTTTTGGACTCTATAGACAAATAATTTTGAGTACACTTCTGGTTTTCTGTCAGTGAAGAAGAAAAAAAAATCTCTTTTTGGTAGGTACTGTTTTTATAATATGAAGAGAATTTTACATATCTATGTGCAATAGCATCAATAAGCTGTGTATTTGTTGTTCTTTTTAAAAATTACTGTGCTGACCAGTAAAAATATGTTTTGTTTTAAGTGGAATATTATTTTTCTCATTATGATGGACTGAGGTCGATCTAATCTAATTTTGCTATCTTTTATAGTATCATTTCAATGGAAAGAAAATGACAACCTTTACTCTCCGTTTTCTTTCCGAAGATCTTAATTTCTTTTTAGTTTAGTTTTTTTTTTTAATTATTATTTGTATTTAATAGGGCATTTTGCTTTTGAATTTTCTGTTCTGGTATAAATACTGATGATTAATGCTGGAACACTGCCAGACAAGCTTGCAGTAGAAGGGCTGTGCAATTCTTAAATGCTCTACATAAATATTCCTGACATGGAGCCCACTCCTCCTCAGCACAACTTCCACTGAAGCTGCTGATTAAAGGAAGCACTGGGCATCTGTGATACTAATGTCAAAAGTGTATTGCTACGTTTTCTAAGAAATGTAATAAACCTTTTAAAAAATAAGGTCTGATACAGCTTCGGCATTTTTTAAGAAGGAACTGCACAATACAGTGTGATATTTTTGCAGTGTACAGAACTTATGGTCTTAATTGCCCACAACTGTTAAAAAGGTGATAATTGCTGAATGCCTTCTGTTACTTCCTTCCTTTCCTCTTGTTGGCTTGGTTTGATTTACAGATAGTCCCAGTGACATCTTGGCTGCGAATCATGTAAAATATGGTAAGTGGGTGTTCTGAATTAAATGGGTTTATTTTCCTGAAGATCATTAATGTATCTGCTAGCATGTTCCAGGCTTACCCAACCCCATTGAAAGAGCTGACATACTTTTGTAACATTTGGTTGAAAACACATTTACTCAGGCCAAAGGTGAGAGAGGAAGCTGTGGAAAGTATTCAATTAATAAATCCATCTGCCTTTTAATTAACGTGTGACTGTTATTTTATAAGCCAATCTTGGAAATGTACTTTAATTTGAACAATGTCTGTCCATATCAGGAACATTACCTGTGTAAGTCCTTGTATGGGCAGTCTGACTCTGAATTAAAACATTTCCATGGATGTCCCATTCTCTTCAGCTCATTTCACAAAACCGTGAGGTGTTTCCAGAAAAAAAAATAATTAACACAGTCTAAGTAACAAACTAATATGTCTGGATAAATATTGTTTATCAAACCTCCAGGTTTTCCACTCTTGCCATTAGATGCCTGCAGTGTCTTAACCAATTTTCATGAGTGGGAAGTGAGAAAACAACAGTTAGAATACAAATGTCCAATAATGCTTTTTAGCAATCCAGCTCTAGCCTGTGGTTACATTTATGAAAACAGCATAGCTGATAAAAATCATGGGAAGTTTGCTGAAAAAGCTAAGGCAGGCAAAGTATTCTATTGCTGTTTTCTGTGCAAAACCCTGCAGCTATATTACCCCTTCCTTAAACTCTCTTCTGCTGTTTTACCTTGTCCTGCTTTTAGGGACAGCCTTAACTGACAACGATTTTCACACGGGCACAGTGAGGCATGAAGAAATAACACGGCAAGAATCACACAGGTGAGGTCTCAGATGCCTTTGAGGAGGCTTTCTGTCCTCTGCATGAACAGTAGAAACCTCTGTAGCAGGTACCATAGGTCAGATGTTGAAGAGCAGTTGGCAGTTGTTCAAATATAATCCATACCTCTGATAAAATAATGATACTCGAGACTGCAAAATTACTGAAGAAACAGGAGTGAATTAACAAAAATTGCTTAACAGCAGTAGATATTTACCACAAGTGAGTGTAGCATAGAGCGCAAAATCAAGAGGCTGCTCAGTGGAATTTTGTATTTGAATCACACATGGAGCAATGCCTTATGAGAGTTCCTTACTCGAAGGTGTTTGCAGTTGTTTAAAGTGCTATTAAATGAAAACAACATTTACTAAACCTAAATTCTGATCAATTCCAAATTATCTTTTCTATACCAGACATTTTGTAGGAGTAATATTCTGACACAGTTCCTACAGTTTTCTTACATGTGCAAGCAAAATTATCATAGGAAAGAAAATGGACTATTAAGAGTGCAAACTGGAATGGCATGAATTATCTCTGATATGTGCTGAGCACACCAAAAAAACCTTGAAAGAAAAGCTACTGAAGCTAAAGTGTTTTCAGGTGGCTGCAATATCAAGTCTTCTCAATCATGATTTGAACTACTCTCAAAGGAAAATCTTAATTATACTCTTCAGGCATTTTGCCCCATGACATCTATTAATATTGAAAGAAGATATGTGCATGCAGGCCTATCATGGACCTTATCCTGTCACTTCATGCCACCACTAAGAACTGGTATCTGCTGGAAACAGGGCCTTCTGACTCATTCTTTTAGTGGAAACAGTTTTATTGTTACATTAAGAGAGTCATTGTAATGTTTTTAATCTGTAATGACAAGGCAGCAAGGTGCTGTTCAAATGATACACAACAGCCAAGTGCTCAGACTTTATTTCTTTTTATACAGACAAGTGGACACAGTTTAACTTTTAATACCAGTTAGCATAGCATAATTCCAGTGTAAGAGAGAAAAAAATCCTGTGACTTAATTGGAAACACAATTTTTCCATAAATATGTCCAATCCTTTCTGGAAAGTATGGTTGCCATGCCCCAAGTTGGAATTTTCACAAGCTGCTCTGAAAACAAATTTGGTTTTTGCAGCGCCGGAAGTAGATGAATGAAATGACAATTCCAGGACATAACACTGAATCAACCTCATCTTTAGGTGAAGGCTGGAAACATCCTTTTTGGGGGGGAAAAATTGAGGAAAATTTCAAATGAAAGTGAATTTGGGAACTCTGCCCTGTGACACTGGACAACACCTGCCTGCCTTAGGAGGGTGAGGAGGCAATTGGGAAAGAACTTGCTCTTTGACTCTTTAAAGAGGGAGGAATTTTTGTCACCTTGACTTCAGATTGGAACCTTTAAAAATTTGTTGTAAAAATGTGTGAAAATGTGCATTAATAAAAGGCAGAATATAAAACCATTACTCTGACCAGCATATAGAGAAAAATAATCCTTCTCTTTCAGAAGCTGTATTTGCCAGATGTGTAGCTTCTTGAGCATGATACTATAATATTCTTATAACATGTGCTCCATTCCCCTAAATGGAGTGGCTGTACCTGATTCAAGCTTTTGTACCCTCATCTTCCTAGGCTAAGTCAGATGTACCCTACTAGACTCTGTTTTTAGGTTATTTAATATAATTGAAGGTTGGGTGACTATGTGTGTGACACATAATCAGCGCCTAATAAATAGGCAGCCTGTTTTTACTGGCCAGATTCCCAGGGTGCAGATCAGTGACATGCATTTCACTGCCTTTAAAGTCTATTTAGGATCAAATAAAATTCATCCTTGCATAAAGGTCCTGTGCAGATGCCTTTGTGACAGTGATGGCTCTTTACATCCCAGAGCAGTAGCAAAAGGACAGGCATACCAGCAATATGTTTAACATCCTTCACCCTCCATTCACCCGCTGGTCCAGGCTGAGTGCTTGGCTCTAATCAGCTGCTTGAAAAAGGAACTTCAGGGTGCTCATTCTTCTGCAAAAGGAACAAAGTCTGAAAGTATGCAGCAGATGGATTATAAGAAACAGTCATTGGGGCTTCTCATTGAGTTTTCCTTACAAATTTTCAGGATCCATACTTTGAGGTAAAGCAACCTTGAGTCACTATGGATGGCTGTCAATGTAAGAGGAAAAAAACATGACAGAAAGGTACATGCATTTTAAAAGAATGGTTGAGATTTAGCTTTACTGTGCATACTGTCCAGTTATAGAAGCTTTCTTACTCTTTATCAGCATTTATGGAATGGTCCTCTACTGAAAACAAGGTTTTTAAAATGACAGGTAAAGGACCTTAGCCCTCAGGATTTCAAAGCTTCACTTTTTTCCTACACTTGAGAGTAAATGTGATGTGTGAATTTTGTAGTATCAAGTATCCCTGCTGTTGTAGAAATGTGTCTTACAATTTACACATGAGTATCTCCTTTGCATACTTGGAAAATAATTTCAAATGCCTCTAGAAAACATCAAGAAACCCTTGCTTTCTTTTAAATAAAGCCACATGTAGTGACCTTTTTCATTTATGCTAGAAGGAATTTTTTTAAACTCTTTAAAATATTTGTCTCAGTAAATATGTCACTAAAGTAGCCAAAGAGTTTATGTTAAAAGTTTCAGAAGTAAAATTTGTATTGCCCATAGTTCATTAGAAAATCTTTCCATTTAGACAGAAGAAGAAGATTTAGGATTTTTTCCTTCTTGTGTTAATTTAGATAGTAATAGTGGACCACAATGGTTATTTATATCATGTGCAGATAAATATTACATCTTTCACAGGTTTGCCAAAGTATTTGTCAAAGTGTTTTAAAGCCTTATTGATTTCAGTTTTTCAGTGTGCTTAGAAAGAGAAGTAAAAATCTGTAAAAGCAGGTATTATTCTCTTGTCTGCCTCAACCTAAATTTTTGGGGACTAACCTGGTCCCTTTTTCCTTTTCCATTGCATGTTCCAGCCTTCATATATGTAGTTGATTCTGAATATTCAGCACTGCTTGCCTATGGGAAAGGCACTGGTGAAAAATATTACACCAGCTTGATGGTGAGCCCCTTGAACTACTGAAGCCTGCATTTAACATCCTTTGTAATATGAAAAAATTGCAATTAAGTAGAAGTAGGAAAAGCTGCAGTGTGGCTAAGAATGCAAAAGGATGACCTGAGGAGCTGTAGGATGCTCAGTCTGCTATCAAGGTCAAGCAAAACAATCAGAAATGCTGCTCTGGGATGTGAAGATTATTAGCTGAAGAACTTAAGCGCAATTAATGCCAGTCAATGTGATTGTTTCTTTTAATTGAAAACCACTCATGTCAAATAAACCAGTCTATCAAATGATTCCACAAGGAGACAGAAAAACTGCTTTAGTCTAATAGTCTTTGTGCTGTGTTTTGTAACTACAAGAAAGTGATTCTCAGTTTGTGAGGTCATTTAAAAGTATTAACAGCTCAGCTTCACAGTGATCTATTATCCCATGTGGTGATTAGCTTGCAGGTAGCTCCTGTGTTAGTGTTACAGCCAAGAAATGTCAATGTCACTTTCTGAATACCTTGTTTTCCAAATATAAAGTTCTCTCTTTGTCACCTCTTGGCAGCTAACTTGCAGAGATCTACTGAACTCGTGTGGTCTCTTGCCTTTGCACCATCTGCCAAATCTCTGCTTCTACTATCAATATAATCACCTCATTATTCCATTGCTTCAGAACACCAGTGGCAATATCCTTCCCACCTGAGAGGCTGAACAGAACTGTTGTTCTTGTGGTAACACTGAAAAGGCTATTTTGTAATTTTAAATTAAGAATTGAGGAACTCTGCAAAGTTCCTGCAAGTCAGGATGCATCTACACCAGTGTACAAAAGGAACAGAGAAGGGAATCTCCTGGTCACCCCTATTTATTGGTTTTTGTTTCACTCTGTGGAATGATTTTGAAGTATATGAGAAAGATTTATTCCTGTTGAATAGAAACTGAAATGATGCACTCTAACCACTAACATGCATTAAGTTCAGGGTCATAGTTGCAGAGTTGATGTCAGATTGCCAGCACCAGCTACTTTGTGCAGCAGACCTTCTGCACTAATGCAGTCATGTCTTCCAGATTTCCTCAAAAATCATG
The DNA here is from genome assembly GCA_013397295.1 of Polioptila caerulea. Classification (NCBI taxonomy): domain Eukaryota; kingdom Metazoa; phylum Chordata; class Aves; order Passeriformes; family Certhiidae; genus Polioptila; species Polioptila caerulea. The sequence continues at coordinate 370,588 of VYXF01010429.1, read as the reverse complement.
TGTCACATTATCAAAAATGAGTTCATACCTAAATTTTCATGGCTGAATTTTTATATCTTATCTCACATTACAATGTAAGATTTATGTGGTTGCTTCAATGGAGCAAAATTAATTTAGCTGATAAGGGAAATGGGTATGAAGGTATTACATTATCTGAAAAGGACAGTTAGATTAAAAGATTGGTTAATAAGAGACCATATTGAAGATAACAAATTAACCAATAATAGTCAAGAAAGCTGAGCGACCTTGTTGGCAGCTAAGGGCCCATCTCAGAAAATGAGACCTATAAACAATTCATGAGTATTTATATCTTTTTTCAAGTAGCTGGTCTTTGAATGGACCAGAGGAAAAAAAAAACAGCTACATAAAACTCCTGTAATAATGATTAGTACATATCCCTAAGTATGTGTAAGTGATTCTGGATGTCAGTCTGAGAGTATTTATTAGAAAGGAAACTCTGCATAAGAGAACATGATCATTCAAAAATAATTTTGCAATTGGTTTTGCAGTTTTGAGCCAGGGTCTCATCTTGAATCTCTCAGAAATTAGGAGTCCTTTGGGGATGTCTGTAGTTACATATATTTTTCCCCAGATCAATTATGATTTTTAATCTGAGGGGCACTAATAGATTAAAAAAAAACTATTTAGCAATTATTCTTCTTGTTCTGCCCATTTTTGTGCTTATGCAAAGAAAAATAGTGTTTTGAATGTAAGATTTTGGAGAAGTTGGCACAGAGTCTTCAGTGATGGAGTGTCTTGGCTCATTTTATTAAAACAATATTTGCATCAGCTGTAGACCTGTCCAATCATCTTAGCTATGAAATCTGTAAGGACCTTCTGCCTTGTCATGATGCCAGAGGTTTTCCTGACTATTGAAAGCCCACATTTTCCTGTTCAAATAATATATTTTTTCAGTCTACTTCTAACATAAATGGCTTTGTTGAATTAGATCAGTGACTTCAGATTTAAATTAAAATGATGTTTACAATATAGGCTTGCATAGCAGGAAAAAAATACTGCAAAAACTTAAGGTCAACATCATACTTACCAGAGATTTCTTTCAGCTGCCCTAGCATCCCAGCTAGGATTTGTGAGGTTGCCTAATGGCTTCTGTGACTTTATTCCAAATATTGCTCCTGACCAGAGTTCTGAGATAACAGGGTAGGAATGGGGAACTGTAGTTGTTTGCTCCTCTGTGTTGTTTTATCCTCTTACCTCCTTTGGGTAAAAACTGGATAGTTTTTCAGTTTCAGCTTTCTTTCCTTATTACTGCCCCTTTACAGTGGATAGTGGAATAAGTTTTCAGACAAGTGTTTCTACTGTAGGGTCCTTTCAAATTTTTTATTTAAATATTCTATGATATTTGCATAAAACTTATGAGTGACAGAATAGAACAATTTTGGGAGTTCCAAGATACTATTGTTAGAAACCAGTAACTGAGTTTTCCATATCAGTTTTTTGTTTACATGGTCTGGCTGACTGAACAAGTACTTTTCTCTGTTAGTAGATGGGTTTACATGGATCTTAAGTACATCTTCCTTTAGATGTATTTAAGCTGCTAAATAGCCAATCCAAGTCATTAATACGAGAACCCTCTTTTGATAGAAATTTTATTTCTACATATATTTTGATTTTTTTTTAAGAGAAAGAGTCAAACCCCACCATGTTTTAATCAAATAAAGTTTAGATCCTTTCACCATATCTAAAAATATTTCCTTTTATTAATCTACAATAATTTTTTTGAAACATCCAATGAACGCAAAAATTCTGTTGCTTACCTGAGTCTTGAGTACACTATGCTAGACAGGTAAACTGACTTTGTTTAAAATGCTTTCATCTTGAAGATTTTCCAGGACTAGAAGCTGTGTTTTGAGTAGACAGCTATTGCCTCATGGAATTTAATCTCAATGGCAATCCTGGAATCAAAATTTTCTATGCGGATGTGTGGCTTTTGTTCATAGGTTCTCAGTTTAGTTCAGATGCAACACAATAAAATAACACTAAAATAATGAAAGGTGTTCTGTGAGTTCTACAAATAATTTTATTTTTTCTAAAGATCATGCAACATAATCATCATCAGTTTTCAAATGGTGGTGGGTGTTCACAGGATTTCTGATCCACAAAATTTTCTCTGTAATACAGGTGACTGCAGAAAGCCATGGTAGTGCTTCATCATGCAAGCATCTTCTTGCAAGTTTCTGTCTTTACATTTGTACTTTTGTTTTTCCTTTCTCCTGTCCTCCTTCTGCAATCAGCACATAAAAGCTCAAACAATTTAGTAGAAGTTAAATGATCAGTAGAAAAGTGAGCTTAAAGCTCCATTAACCAAGGTAGAACAAGTCCAAAAGCATAATAAACAGGGTAACTAATTAAAGGATCTTCAGAAAAGAACTTAAGAAAAATTTCTTGCATGATGTCATAAATTTAATTCTCATCTTTCCAGAAGGCTGAGTTTTGTGTTCAAGAATTTGACATTAGAAATCTGTGTGTGTGGCTCTCAGCATGTTTTCTCTTCAATTGTGCCCCACGGCATATTTTGTGTCCTTTGGGCTACAACCTCATTTTCAGTCAAGTAAAAAAAAACCCTAAAATTTAAGCTTAGGGCCTTCTTCAAAGTTACTTTTGTTCTCCTGGATGTTACATGTAGAGCTGGGTTAACCTTATCCCTAGGCTCTGGAGATTACATTATCAAGGGCAAAATTGCTATTGCCTGTGGGGAAAATAATTCCTTCTTAATTGTCCAGATGTCAACTGGAGCAGACAGGTATTGTATAATAGTAACTATTCTTGTTTCTTTCTCTCGGTGCTGTTCTTTACCTGACATCATGCATTGTGTAACTTGGTATACATTTACATAAAGTGATCATACCTTCAGAAAAAACACCCTCCCAAAGCATCAGATGCTCTTGACAAATAAAATTCAAGTAATCAAAATAGAATTCTGGCATCCACCCAATAAAATTACCATAGTAGCAAGGGCATACAGTAAAAATGTAATAGTCATAGTTAGTATAAGCATTGTAAGTGAAGGGGTAAATATGCAGTGTGGGAAAAGCCTGCTAGTGGTTTGTGTACAATAAATGATCATCCCTAGAGGTTTAGCTCAGCTAAAACATTTCCCTTCAGGGATCTGAATTCCATAGCTGCCTAAGATAGACATGGTAGATACTCTGAGAAGTAGCTGATCCTTTATTTCCACCAGAAATGGAAGAGGGAAGTCACAACAGAGGTTTAAGAAATAGTTTGTATTACCAGAAGTTAAAAAATAGTTCAGTCTCTGGGAACTAACAGAGAATCTCATTGTCAATGGGCCCTTGGAAAAGTTTTCAATAGCAAGTTGATAGAACATATTAGAACACTAAAGAAACAATTTAGTAGTTGTGTATTCTAATTAACCATTAGACTATTGCTGAATGGAGTGCGTAATTGTAGCAGATGTTATCTTGCATCCTGTCAAATCAAACCTTCCTGATATGTAGCAAATATGAAACACTGATTCATATTACCTCAATATGGCTGTGAAGGACTTGGGATAAGTTGGAGACAGCAACCAACTTTTAATGAATTTCATTTTCCTTGTGTCGAATCTGACAATAGAAAAGGCTCTCTGGAATACAGAAGCGCCTCTGCTGGACCTTGAAGTGGTCAGGTCATTAATTCTGCATCTCACTTTGAGCTTTAGACAGGTTTCACACAACTAATAGAATGATCTATTTCACTGCAGTGGCAAGTATTTCTGGCCGGAATCAGCAAAGATAAAACATTACTTTTTTTACATGTAGTATTAAATTCCTTGGCAGAAACTTAAAGAGAAAAATCTTGGGGGTTTTGCTTCCAATAAATAATGGTATCAGCTGCTTGACTGCTGAATTTCAGTATTAAAAGCCAATTCTATATTTATTCTCCAGCTTCATGGAGTTTCAAGCAGAACTTGGTGCAGAGACAGCACAATTTCAGACTGGTGCATTTCAGATTGGCTCCCTTTACTGAGGGAGTCAGTGATCTGCTAATGCAGCAGATTTCTGGGGTCTACTGAGTGGTTAAGGCTCTGAGTTGCCCCTCATCCCATTCCATGTCACCTTCAGTCAGGAAGAGAGGAGACAATGCCTTCTGTTATGTAGCAGGGTAGAGCTCTGTCACTGATAATTCCTGGTGACCAGTACAATGGCTTGTCTTCAGGCCCTCTGAGGGACTTGTTTCAAATCTGTATGAGAAAAACTGAAGATTGTGTTTGACTTTTAAATTGTGCTCATTAGGATGCTCTCATCACCTCTTCTAAGTGTAAACACAATGAAAACCTCAGAAAGGCCAACTACATTTAAAAGTATGCATTTCTGTTGTCACCCAAAATAATTATGTTTACAACTGCAGATTCCCCTCCCATCCCTCCCCCCAGTAAATGCAGCTCAGCAAACTCAGTCCTGGCTATTAGAACATCTTGGCTTCTTTCCACTTTGCACATTATCACTTGTCACAAAAATGCTGCAAGTAAAATGATGCCCTTTTGTTAAGTCCACAATGCAATTACCTTAGTGTGTTTGGCACTGACATGCTTAAGTAGATTAAACACCTTTACTGATATAGGATATGCAATGGTACAGCAGCTCATTCAGGTTTAATTGTGTTGGTTTTGCCAAGGCTGTAGAGTATAAAACTTTTCACCAACATGAACTGACATAATTCACAATGCACAGCAGGATTAGTTTTAGCACACTGGCAGAGATGGTTACTTTGAGAGCAGAGCTGTATATTAGAGTCTGCTCTTGCATCTGTTAGATCATATTTATGTGGAAATGAATTTTGAAAGCATATACATCTCTGTCCTTATGACATCTGCTGAGCCTCTTTGCCCTTTATCTTTGCCAAATCTGTTGGTTCATGTAGCTTCCTTCAAAGGGTCAGCAGGACTTCTCAGTTGCATAAAGTGTCAGGAGCCCCATCACACTCTAACAAGCATTGCATGTAGTTCACAGTGCTGAGCTTAGGTACAAATTAGGAAACTTCTTTTTAAAATTCAAATGTTGTTATACAAAAGAATTCATCAAAGTGAATGTCAGGAGCAAGATTTTGCTGTTTCCCCCACAATGAGCTGAGCAGTTCACCTTTTCTGCTCTCAGGACGAAGACAGCTTGTTCCTGCTCCTCACAGCCCCAGGCCACAGTCTGGCTCCCAGAAGGTTTGTCTGGAGATTCAGAGAAGAGGAAAAAGATGTCAGGCAGGTCCCTTCCTCCAGCTGCTGTCTGCAGGTCAACACCAGGCTTCTGGCATAGGATCTGCCAGTGTTCCTGTTATGCCATTCCCAGAGTTCCTTTTATCTCAAAAGAGATGCTAGTTGGCTTAGGATGGGGAAATAGAGGTCAAGCACAGTCAGACTGTGATTATGTGTGGTTGTTTGGGCTTTATCTTGTATCTTTAGTTTATTCAACACCATCTTTAAAACAGTGCCAGCAATTGTTCTGCCACTGTATATTTTTGACTGTTCTGTCAAGTCTGAATTTGAGTGGTGGAATGGGGCTTTAATTTTGGAAGAAACTGAATTTTTTAGAAGACTACCTTCTCCACTGGGGAAAAATATTGCTTGCAAGATGGATGAAATATTAGTTTGACCATTAAAATAAATTTGAAGGAATGTCATTGCACCTGTTTATGATTTAACATGTGTCAATGGCTGCAGGAGGCATCACATACCCTTTTGTGATCTCTAGCTGTAATTACAGCTGTGGTTGTTCTCTGCTGAGTTACCTAGAAGCTCTCTATTTAAAGACTTTCTCTAGCTTGGCTATTAAACTTCTGAGAGTGTAGCTAGTGATAAGTGCCTATGATTGAAGGGGATGCAGCAAGTGAGGTGAATTGCCTGAAGTTCAAACAGAAAGAGAGGCTGAAACCACAAAAATCCAGAGGAATTAGAACTAGCAGATAAATTTTGCTGTGGAACAAAAGACTCCCTGACTCTCTGACCAAAAAACTTTCTGGATTCTTTCAAAGATTGTATTTTGGCAAAAGATTCTTCAAAATAGTCTGAATATGAAAAAAAAACAACCACCAAGCACATTTTCTTTCTGTCAGATATGACTCTCATTACAATTACTGTATTATTCTTATCCAGAGTAGGTGATATGATGTACAGTCAAGGAAGTGACAGCCATTACCAGATAATACTGCATTAATTAATAATAGCACTATGGCAGAATTTTTGAAGAAGAAAACACTTGAATATTCATGTTACTGTTAAATGAATTAACTATGATTAACAGTATACAGGCACTCTGAGAAAAAGGCCATGCTTATACCCTCCAGAATATTTAAAGTAACAACCTCAATATACACTGTACAGGTTATTTTCCCAAGGAGATGAGAATGAATTAAACAAGCCTAGTTTTAAAAACAAAACATAAAAATACATGACTAATATATTGCATTCATAGAGACTAGTGAAAAGATGAAATGCAGTCCATTGGAAGTGAGTTTTAAGTGAAAAAAAAAATTACTTTAAATATTATTTTCTATGGCTGGAAGAAGTCTGGCCAAAAGGGAAGTATGTGGGCTACCATTTAAGACATTTGAGACTGTCCCCAAAGGCTTTGACAGCCATGTCAAATTTTTATTTATTCTGAACTCTGCTTTGCTAGAATGCTTTGCTAGTGATTTAGAAGAAAAACTTCAATGTTAGCTGACTTTCTGAAGAAAATTTTCAGGAAATCCAGTTTCAATAAAAGATATGAACACATTAGATTAGGATATTTACTTGTTCCAGTTTTTTTGATGTGTGCAAATTTAATAAATCTATTCTCATGGTAAATAGATGTCATTAGTGTACACGTGTATTTGAAATTTAGTGAAAAATGTTAAAAAATAATCTTTGAGAAAAATTCTGAAATATATTTGAAAAAAACAGCAGAAAAAGGTCTCTCTTTTAAACTAATAGAAAGTAATAAATACCTTATCTTGAGCTGAAAACTAGTTTTTATTATTATCATTAGCATTTTATTCTTTCAGAAACCCTTTACTAGTCCAAAGCTATAGGCACGAGGGTGTGTGAAATAAGAAACTTAAATTTCAATATTTGTTCTAATGTGTTTCATGTATATTCTGGCTAAGATAAATTACATGTTTGATTCAGTGACCAGGGTTTCTGATTTTTAATGCTAATGTTCTGGTTATGGGAGAACTATATTTTTCATTCTAACTCTAATTTTTTCCTTCCAAAAAACTAATCCTGTCAGGACAATTTTAGAGAGCTGATATACTTAAATTATCTCATTGAGCTGGGTAATAGACAGACAGAAGCCTATATAAGTTGTAGCTGTGCTTCCATTCTTTCTGAAAGCACTACAAATCAATTTCAATTAATTTGTGTTTGTACATCCTAATGCTGAAACATGGAAGACAATGAGATGTCCATCATGCATTCTGACTAAGGGTATGTCCAAGTGAAACTCTCAGAGCATTTTCCTTGCTCTACTCCCACCGAAACAATTATAAATATTGCAAGAGAACACAAATCTGAAAAAACCTAGAGATATCCTCATTGTGTGTTCTTAGCCCAGCTTTTGAGTAACTCATTATGTTCAGATTTATATTTGTTAAAGAGATATCTCCATTGCTTGGAACCAATAACCATTTAAGAACTCCCAGGTATATTTTACTTGTATCAACTTTACTAAATTTCTTTCATTTGTTTCAAAACACGATTGAGGCAGCATTGAGAAAACAAGAGCTATTTGCAGTATTTTTTAATCCTTTTAACAACCTTTATTTATTTCCCTAAGGCTGGGAATCTAATCTGAAGAAACTAAACAGATATCTGTATATCAGAATGCTGTGTCATGGGTAGCATCCCTGGTGGCTTAAGTATCCGAAATGTTATTGCTATGTTACCTCAAAATAAAACCAAGTGTTGTTTATCATATATTAGTTCTCATGTCTTTGCTAACTCATTCTGCATTAATTTACGTGCCTTGAGGCAGCACCGCACTGTCTAAAGCACAGTTGTGAAGGAGAGAGATCTACTTAAAAATTCCATATTGAATTATCAAAAGTGAACATGGAAAATAGCTTTAGCACAGTATAATTTCTGGTATAGAAAGGCTGTTTTGTTCATGTTTAAGACAAAATAGATTCAGACACTTTATAATGCTGAAGAAAGAAAACATGAAATAAAAATAACATCTGCAAATCTCCTATTTGAATATACTTTCTCAAAATGGTGCCGTGAGCAAATTCAGCCTGCAATATATAAGAAAAAAATCTACCCTGAAAATATATAATTACTTTTGCAAATATTTATTGAGGTGTCAAACCACAATCTGACAATACCAATATGGAAATAGAGATAACCAAAGCCTTCAGAGCTCAGACTACCGTGCAATTTCCCCATAATAAGAGTGGCAGAGATGGAGCAGCAGGAGAGTAACATGTCATTTAGTGTTTCCTTTGTGGTTGTGCACAAAACCCAATATCAATAACCCTTCAAAGGAATTCTCTTACAACATATGATCAAATTGCATTGCATTTGTTAAAGGATAAATTCACTAAAAGATGTAGGTGATAAAGAGCAGCTCAAATATGAAAGGAAGTATTATTTTTATACAAACTTTTTCTTAAATGAAGTAATGGTATAATTTTGCATCTACCTGGTTTTGTGAAAATTTTGCCAAAGACTTGACTGTGGCTAGAACAAGGCCTGTTATTAGTCATTTGTAGCTGGAAAATGAGAAAATAGGGCACTGGAAGACATCCTAATGAATCTAAAACAGTGTAAGTTCTCAAACACACCCATCCCATTTTTACTTTTTATTCAATATTACTCTTTCCACACAAGAGTTTGCAAAATTAAGCACCCAGACTTTTCTTGGCTCCTTCAGTTTGCAGTCTTGCAGCTCTCTTGGAATTTGCCCTTTCTGCAACGTAAAGCTAGGCAATTGAATTTGAGAGGTGTTGCTGAGGAGATAAAAGGTATTCTGCATCACTCCTGCGGAGGTAAGTTCTGGCAGAGACAAGGGTAGAAGAAGAATGGGAAAAAAAAGTAGAAAAGTCTCTTTAAGAGACTGAAGATACTAAGGCAATAAATGTCAGTGACTGTAAATGTTTAATCTGGAGCTTGCACTTCAGACGTTAATACTTCAAGAGAATTTCTCTTTCTTCCTCTCCCCATCTGATTTTATCATAAAGATGATTTCTATTTTTTTGTGCTGATAAACTTTGAAGCTTGACAAATAATTTATACATGGAAAGGGAAGCAGTTGGCTTTGGTTGGTTGGTATTTTTCAGGGTTTTTTTTCATTTTTTTGTGGGCCCATGTTCCTCTCTGATTTTTTCTCTGCAAACTGGAAAGAATTTCAGCATAGTTTATATCTCTCGCTTGCTAACATTTCCTGGTGCTTCAAGCTTGCTTCGTCAAGCTCTGCTTTGTATTTAATGTGTTGAATTCTGTATTCTTACAACTATTACATGTATTAAACTCCTTGGACAGTGGTATTGCAGTGGGCTGACCTTGGCTGGATGCCAGGTCATAATGTCAGGTCTATCACTCCCCTCCTCAGCTGGACAGGGGAGAGATCACTCCCCAAATACTTTCATGCTCAAAAATCAAATTGCAGATAATAATTGAATTTATTACTAACAAAATCAGAGAATGATAATGAGAAGTAAAACAAGACCTTAAAAACACCTTCTCCTAACCCCTCCCTCCTTCTCAGCTCCAGAACCTGGAGCCCTGCCTCCCCCTGTTTCTTCTGACCTTGGTGTCTGCAGAGTTGTTCCTCTCCCATATTCTCACTCTTCTCTGGCTGCAGTTATGTCTGGTTTTTGCCTTCTTTAATATGTTATCACAGACATTTAACTACCATTTCTAACTGGCCCAGACTTAGGCAGTGGCAGGTCTGTCCTGGAGCCACCAGGGACTGGCTCAGTTGGACATGGGAGAAGCTTCTGGCAGCTTCTCACTGAAGCCTCTTCTTTGGGCCCCTGCTACCAAAATCCAGGCCATGCAAACCCAGTATTCTTTTCAGAAGTGATCAATACTAAGTTTAAATGGACTGTAGCTTTGTTCATTGAAACACATGCAGATGGCAGAGGCAGACAAACTTTAAGACCAAAGGCAACATACACCTTTAATTTAGCATGCCAGCCACTGGTGTCTTGTCAGTGCGGCTTCACAAACTTTTTCGTCCTTGAACAGAGTAAATTCTCTCCACTTGCTCATAGGATTGAGTTCAATTTTGTCAGCCTCTTTCCTACCTCAAACTTTACTGACAAAGGACAAGGTAAACCTGAGGTTGTATAAGCAAAATATCTGACAGTTATGCATTCTCATTTCCTAACTCTGTTAAACCTTTTAATTTAAGTTAAATTATTTAACAGTAATTTAAGTGAAATTACATTGAACTTTACACCACCATGATACCTTGCAGAAGACCACCTGCTTTCACCAGGTCTCTTCCATTTTGGCTCTACTGGGGAGGAAAAAGGGTGTCAAAACTCAGACGTCTCCCAAACCCCAAACTGGTGTACATTCAGATAAACAGAGGGAGAATGGAGGACATGCACAGTCACTGTCACAGTAACAGGATAGGCTATCTCTTCTATTCTTGAGTTTGTCTTCTTTGTCATTCCATGAATTTTCATTACTATCAATGCCATCAAGCTTCCCACTGGCAACTGACTAGTGTTTTCAAGGAGGGCTTTCTTGTGAAGTCAGTTTCTCTAAAAATGGATTTGGACAAGTGCTTATTTTTTGATAAAACTCTGATTGCTAACATATCAAATTCAATAAAAGGAAACAGCAGTTTCAAAATTATTTTTATCTTTTATTTTCTCCTGTCTGAACCACATCTACAAACTTTACCTAGCTTATTTTGTGTAACTCCTTCCAGGCTGCAAAATTTCCAAACCTTGATTTCTTCAGGGGAAAAAAGACTCTTATTTTCATGCTTTTTGGTGCTCTGGCATCCCTTTGAGTCTGCATACACACAGAAACTTATAGGTTAGCAGCTCTGCAACTTTTCCTGCCACGTCCTGCAGATGATTACGAAGCATGAAGAAAACTGAGAATGACTGAGTAAAGATATTTAGCATCCTTTGGAGGATATTAGGGAACTGTGTTAAGGGATGCTAGGAAGGAGGGGGAGTAGAAATCAATAAGAAGAAACATTATGTTAGCACCAGAGACACTGAAGTCAATTGGCCCCAGAGAATCACTGTTCTACAGTATAGGTACAGATGAAGCTGCAGGCACAATGCACTGTTGTTCCAAAGATTTCTGCATCGTGTTCAGCTGACATTGCAGGTTTCTAATGTAGTTAAAAGCTGTTCCCGCTTACTTCACTAGTTCTGGCCCACATACTGTTTGCAAGCTGAACAATCTCTAATGTCCTGCTATTAAAAAAAATAGTCTGCTCAATAAACAAGGGAAACTTTTATAGGAAATACTTTTCTAGATTGATCCCAAGTCTCACTGCAATTATTACTGACTCAGAGTGTGTAACAGCAATGATGGCCTCCTGTCCTTGAAAGAGAAACTTGACAGTTCCATGATTTTTTCAAATTTACTTTTCCATGCCCGCACAGTAAACTACAAAAGTGAGACTTAGGACCAAATTCCTATTGTGTCTAACTTAAGTCTGCACAGGGTTGCTTTTTTCCCTTCTTTCGGAAATGATTCTTCATAAACCAACTGCAAACTGCTGTCAGCTCCATATGTGATAATGTGCACAGCAGCAAACCATCAAGTACTTATATCAAAGGAGGTAATGAGAACAAGCTGAGTAATTGGACTGGCCTGAGTAGAAAGGCTCTGCCAAAATTTTGAAATGCCATTTCAATTTGCTGTATCTCTCTATCATGTTCACCAGCATTCCTTCTGCAATTGGATTTTATTCAGTAAAATCGCTGAGGGCATCCAGATGTAATAGCAAGTTAAGCATTTGTGACAGTGTTAGAGAATGTGATAATGGTAACAATAATCTATAAATGGAAATTTGTAGTCAGTTGCAGCTATCTAAAGATGTGGGCATAAGAAAGAGTCAAAGCTAAAGAATTGTTTTTTCTATTGGAAAGCTTCTACTTTTTCTTTTTTTTTGCTTAGCTTGAGCAAATAATGCAGATTTGGTTTGACTGTATGTCCTTGTAAAAGCTAAACGAGAAAAATTTTGAAGATATAAATTAAATTTACTGATTTCATCATACAACTAAAGGATGTACAGAGAAATTATATATAGGCTTGGTAGAGATTATTCTCAAATTTAGTAGAAATTGACTGCTTATTGAACCAATGAGAGAGATTAATTTCTTCTCTGTTATCAAATGTTAATCTCCTATTACTATCTTACTAAATGACATTTCAATAATCTTATCTGTGGACTGTTAAATTCTCCTTTTTTTGGGAAAAAATGAAAAACAAAGAAATACAGAAAAGACAGGGCATGAAAAGAGAAAAGAAAAGGATTAAAAAGCTGGGAAACAAAAATGAAAAAACACTGATAGCAATCAAGAAACACAAACAATAAGCAAATCTAATTTCAGAGAGAATAGTCATATTGCTGAAATCTTCCACTTAGGCATGCACAAAGCTGACATCCAAGTAGCTTAAAGAAATAAACTGAAACCAAGAAGCTGTTGTTTAATACATTTAACAATAAGATGACATTCTCAGATGTTCAATATAAACTGCATTCCCGTCTGCTCATGTAACTATTGGAAGGTGCTGCATGTCTGTAGTTCAAACCAGCTCTTTTGCGTTGAGTTTCCACGGACAGGAAGGACATGAAAACTGTCTCACAGAGCTTATCACCTGGGGGCCTGCTGGTGGGTAGAGCCCAGGCACCTCCTGGCTGAGTTCCACCCTTTACCACTGCTCCTCTGCAAGGCCCTGGGCAAATCACAGACCAGCCACTCAAATCTCTGGAGCTAGTCAAAGCAATCTCTGGAGTTGCCTCACCACTGAGTCTGGGCTTCTTCTGTCTACCTGAACAGAGAGGTAAACAGCAGCCCTCTCCTTCACAGGCCTGTAGAAGGAACTAGTAGCTAATACTGGTCATTGCTAAAAAACACCAAATACCTAGAGCTGATATCTTGTATGAGCTGATCACTGTTTTTTTTTTCTATCATGTACAAGTCCAGAGACAGCTCACAGATTTGTGCTACCTTAGGCAAAATGGAAAACATCTGCCCCTCATGCATTCACCCATAAAATAAGAGTCAAAAGACATTTAGCTGCCTCTGCCACCTTTCTCATTGCCAGCCATATGTATTTTATATTGTAAATTTAATGTTGTACTGCTTCAGATTGTTTTTCTCCCCATCCTTTCTGTGGGTATATGAAGCAGAGGAAAAGACTTCTCAAATTCATTGTCTCCATAAAAAAAGCAGCAGTAGGATTTTATTTTCTTCAAGCAAGAGAAGGGAACATCTGAAATCACATCTGTCCTCATGTATCATGAGTAAGGTTGAAAAAACTGAGAAACAGGAATAGGGACGCAAAATGCTGGAGGGAATGAAGCTCTCAAAGATACAAGCTCAGAAAGAAATAAAATTCATAGACATGAGGAACGAGGACAAGACGGGGACTAATAGTTTTTAAACTTGATAACTATCAGAGGGGAAAAAAGGCATAGAAGAAAGGAGAGAAAACAATATAGCAAGACAGTAACAGTATTTTAAAAAACTAATTGAAAACTCAAAGCAGCCATTGCACAGACAAAGAGAGACCAGAGGCACAACATTCAGATTTGCTTTAAAATCCCTCCTTTCATGCTTCTTTCCCCAAATGGTTGCTTAGGAAGTGAATTCATCATGTACATAATTTCTACCGAATTTTTTTTTTTGTGCATAATATTGTTTGTAAAAATCTTTGGAGATATCATACCTCTGAAAGCTTGTTTGCTTATTTTTAGACAAAATAGAGGTGGAAAATCAAAGTTAATTTGATTGATCTTATATATTAAGTTGCTTCTTTTTCATAGCAAAAAATAAAATAAGGATGTTGAGAACCTCTGCAACTACCCCACTATAAATCTTGTAAATATTGAAATATACATATGTATTATAACTTTAAAAAGACTAAAGAAAACCTTACTGCACTTTCATACTTTAAGTGCATCAAGTGGGTCCTAACTAAACTTGCTTAGTGCAAAGACCTTTTCTATTACTTCTTTACTTCTTTAGAGACTAGACAACTGGATCAAAGTTTCTTACAGANNNNTTTTTTTTTTGTTTTTTTTTTTTTTTTTTTTTTTTTTTTTTTTCCTGACAGGTGGCTGGATGTCCTTTTAACTCTATCCCCTACTCACAGAACCATCCTAATTTTTCTTTAAACATGAACTGAGTTTTTCTGAAAGAGTAGTGACTCATTCAATAAACATGTAGCAAAAGGTGCATAGATTTCATTCTTATTTAAAATACACAGGCTTGTGCATTATTACTTAGCATGCTATGTAAAGTGTGTGATCAGTAAGGAGTTGAGTGTACATTTAGGTTCTTAAAAAATGTTTCTTTTTTGAAAAAAATGTTTATTTTAGGTCAGAACTCTGATCATTTAGTATTTCTGTTTATGAAGTTTCAGTTAGAATATTCATTCTGCTTGCAATGCTAAGAGCTTTGGGGGGTAATTTACATTGGTTCTTCTGTAGCCATTTATTTAGATTTTGCTTCTGAAGAAATCAGCAAGACAAAATAATGTGTTTCTTCAAGAAAGCAGAAAACAGTGAATTCTCATCATTAAAAATGCCTCTACACTCTATTTTTCCTTTCATGGGTAAAAATTACAATTCTTTATCCTTATATATTCATGAACTTTGCTTCTTTCCTTCTCTATTTGGTTAAGTTCATTTGTTAAATTTGATAAACTAAAGCATTCCACAAGATACTAAATCAGGCTTAGATTTTTAATTATTAAACCCGTTTTAACTACTGTTTCATTTTCTGTGTGTGGGAAAAAAATAGTGGTGTTCCAAATTGCCATAACAACAGGCTGCACTCCTTAAAACAAGATAAGCTGTGTGTCAAAGTAAAACTGTTGCCATGGTAACCAGTTGAATATTTAAAGTGCAGCATCCTGGTTTAATCAGTCAAATTGCCTCTTTTCCAGAAATCAACTACATCAACATTCTTACAGCAGAAACAATGAGAAAAGGAAAAACATAGAAGTTAACAAAAAATAATTTCTGCCCTGTATGTTCCCTTTCTGAGTGATTTTGTCTCAGAAGAGTCACTTAAACTGCTTCTTTCTAATGAGTGCAAATACAAGATTCTATCTTTTATGCTAGAGTTCTCAGAAATTCCTCTCATCTGTTCAAGATATGCTTTCTCTTAACAGGTTAGTAAGATATTAGCATGTAAGAATGTAGTAGCACATTCATAAAATCTCCCAATGACAATAATACATATTTATAACCTCTCTGTATATAAAGAAGAAAACTTTAAAAATGGCAGTAGAACTTAAATCAATCCATTAAATCATTATCTGCCCTTTTAATGAATTTTATTATTAGATGGTCAAAGCTAAATGCTATTTCATCCTTTAAAAATTACTTTTATTTTTCTAATTTTTAAATTTTTTTTTATGTACAGAATATTTTCATGCACTGAAAATGAGATTGTTTTCCTTTGGAACATTAAATAAAATATTTCAATTATTAAACTGTTTTTATCTCAAAACTTGGAGTTTTGCAGCATAGATATCTGTTGTACCATACTTAGTTGTGTTATGCCATCTCAGATTCCTGTATTTTTGGCCCTGAAAGTCAATGAAGTGTCAAGGAAGTGACATCTATGCCTCAGAAGAATGCAGAAAAGGAAAAATTGTAGCATTTTGAAGGCTACCCATATAACCCACAATCACTGTGTTGCTCTTTTGAGATCCTGGTTGGTGTGACAGAGGGTGAATAGGGCTCGTTACTGATGCACAGCTATTGTACAAACCCTAGCTCAGCTCCCAATGTCTCCAGGAAGAGCTAGATTGGGATTTTGAATCAGAGAGCCTGACTCTGAGTCTCAGTGGTATAGTTGCTTGTCCTATTTCCTTTTTAGCCTAGAGAACACAGTGGTTGCATAGGGAAAAAGACTGATTCTGCAGATTTGGAATGGTTTCTTGTTGTGAATGGTCAGTCAGTGCTGCATTAGGAATTGTAGAAAAATGCTTAGAAATAAAATGGCTTCTTAAGAAAAGTATTCATAATTTTCTTAGATTAAATAGAATATTACAGATATTGTACTGCTCTTTCATAAAGAGTTTAAAAAAAATCTATGAAATTTCAAGTATTACATTCCCTTTTGCAAGCCCCACAGAGAAAATATATACTGTTTTTATTATGTTCTTTTTCTTTCTGCTGGTTCTATTAAGCCTTACTGAAAAAGAAAAAGCAGAACTTCAGTGAGGCTTTGTCATTTCCTGATGAAGTATCTCTATGCAAGATAGTATGTAACCTGATAAATAAAGGAGGAAACCTTCTTCAAAAAAAAAAAAAAAGAAACAAAGGTGAGGAGTTATTAATTTCTAACACAGAACAATATTTAATTCAGAAAAATTTTTAATATGATTATAGGAAAAGTTTGGTTGTACTTTATGCTTGCATATATTATTGCTACTATGTTACAATAGTTTGAAGGTGACATCACACCTGAGACTTTCAGAACTGAATGTAGATATCTGCTCTATTTTCTAAGTGGCTGTCAAAACAGTTTTTTCCTGTTTAGAGTGATAAGTCTCCCTTTCTTTAGGTTCTACAGAGAAATTGTTTTGTTATTGATATATGAGGGAAAATGCTAGATCTAGGTGGCCAATATAAATTCATGATATCAGAGTTAATTGTCAGTTTATAAGTCTTAAGATGATTCAGGCCTCAAGTATGTTGAAGTGACATAGGAATTCCTTTCCTCCTCCCACAAAGAGCATTCTTTGATTCTTTCGAGTGACCGTCAGCTTTAGAGTTTGAACGAATCATGTGACTCTCTGCCACACCACACATGTCACTGTCTATGGGTAGGCCTTCTTGGTGAATGAGAAATTGGACAAAAAGTCCTTTTTGATAAGGGCAAGATGGCTACAGCAGCCTCTTAACTGAAACAGTCATCAGAGAGTGAAAATAGCTGCTCTCAAGAATCCTGGTCCCAAGCACTCCTTCTCCACTGCAGGAAGCAGATGGTTTCTGAAAGCTTGCAGGATATTTTTATACTGCAGCCGAGATCCAAGCGCAGCGTCTGAAGACAGCGAGCGAACCCGCAGTAAAGGAGCTCAGTGCCGGCTGCAGTCTGTGGGAGGGAGCTTTGGTGAAGATGCACGCAGGTATTTTATCTGATGCTCTGACTCAGATAATTTGCCTGAAGCTGAGTGTTACCACATGCTATCCTTGTGTTACTCCTGGAGCAGAAATCTGAGACTAGTCTAGAAGAATCCGAATGAGTGAACTTCCTTTGGTATTGTGTAAATACAATCTCAAGATGGAACACGAACTCACCTACAATTGTTGTAATGTACCCAAACAGAGAGAAGGACCAAGACCAACAGTGCAGCATTTCTTAAGACTAAATGGTGCTCAGATGCAACCATTTTAAAACTACAAATAAAAGACAAATCTCCTTTGCATGTTGCTTACAAGGTAACCTGAAAATAAGATCAGCCACTGCAGCTGGTGAAAAGCCACACAGAGGCTTGTTCCAGGCTGAGCTGCCCAGAGCTGCCCAGAGCTGCCCACAGACTGACAGGAAGATCTGTGTGTCGGCAGAAGTGTGTCCTCCAGAGGTGCCCACTGCTCTGCTGAGTGCCTTAGAGGGTATCTTGGCCCTCCATATAGAGGGTGTCAGCTGAGAAGAGACATCTTCCTCAAGGTGCTTGAAGGGCTTCCTCCCTCACACCTCGGTGCCCACAGTGCTGTCATTTGTACCACACCATGTGTCCCTGCTCTCTAGGCCTTTCCCCTGTGTGGCCAGCACTGTCCTGCTGATGGCCAGCAGTGAGGCACAGGGCTGATCCCCAAGACTGCAGCAGCTCCTGCCACCTTGCCTTGGGCCTCAGGCCATTGCTGTCTCCACTGCCCTGCCCTCCATGGGCCCTGGCTGCTCCCCTGGAGTTGTGCCTGCCCCAAGCTGCCCTGCTGGGAAGGACAGGACCCTCTCCTGGATGGCTGCAGGGTCGGCACCATCAGTGCATGGCTCCCCCAGAGCCAGAGCTGGCAGCACAGGGCCCAGCATGGGGCTGTGTAGGCCAGGGACTTGCTGCCCTCTGGGTTTGCAGACAGGAAGATTGTAGTAAAATTTTAGGTGGGAAGGGCAGAGCCCTGTCTTCTGGCCAGCACCATGGCTGAGGTGCTGGGCAGAGCTGGACAAGCCTTGGCACCTTTGTGCCATGATCCAAGTCAAGTGGGATCTGCTTGAGTTGTGCTCATCTCCTTGCATTGTTTTGCCCCTGGTGCTTTCCCATCTTCAGGTATTTATGTGTTTACGTTGTTCAAGCTTAAATGATAAAGATTAAATAACATAACACTTCAGTCTGACATTTAGTGAACACTACTCTTTTTGTATGTGCAGATTGAGATAATATCACTTTACTGACAGCATGGAAAATTTCACTGATGCAAACAGAAACACATATTTTATGTTTTCCCAGATTTCTGTTTCAATTAAATAAGCTGAGACAAAAAGGCCTTTGTTATTCATGTTCTCTTTGAGTCTTAATTAGCAGTTGAGCTTTGAAAAAAATAACAAATGAAGAAGTCCAACTTTTATAGCCATTTCCTTAGTACTAAGGACAGAAGCAGCTGTAAGGGACACTGTATTTTCTGATCTCTTGGGTTTATTTTATTGACATTTGCCTAGACTGTTTCTCCTAAAGTGCCTACTGCTTGTGGACTGGCTTACAACTCAGCCTGTCAGTTTTAGCGGGGGCTTCTTCTCTGTTGCTTTACCAAACAGCAGCCACAGCTGGGTAGGTAGGATCTAACTCTGTTCTTGTCCTGATCTTGGGTTCCTTCAGCTACAACATTTCAGTCCAAGCAGAGCCTGCCCCAGCACTGCTGCAGTGGGTGATACTCTTGTGGCGTGTGTGAGAAGGTGTTTTCTGCTGTACCCATGCACCGTTTCATGGTATAGCAGCATTTAAAAAAAAAAAATTAACCTCTGTAGTGATGTTCAAATCTCCTCCTATAAGATTTTTTTGTTTGGGATATTTCAGTCTTTGACTTTAGGTATTTTCTGAGGTATTTTCTCTTTCTAAATGTATCTGCTGCATGTAATGTCTTCGTACCACAAATATATTTGTATTCTCACACATACCAGTAGAAGTTAGGAATAAAAAGGGAAGTGTCAGTCTCAATATAAATTTTTGGTATGACTTGTACAGATTGCTGCTGCATGGCACCCTTGTCCTCACAAACCTAAAGGTATCACTGCAGATAAACAAGAATTCTGTGTATCCTGTGCACGAAGTTGAGCTGCATACAAGGAGCAGCTTGGCTAGCTGCTTGTGCAGGCCTAGCACATATTAATAGAAAAAATAAAATGGAACTCTACTGTGCACACCCAAATTCACTTCAAAATCCTCATCTCCTGAAGGCAGACAACAGCATTTGTTCCCAGTAAGACGCTGTGTTATCTAGACGAATACATGCCATTAAAACTGGCGTGCAATGTTTAACATCGCTACAAATTCAGAATAAATTCAGCTGCAGTACGTTTCCTCCTCCTTTTCTTCTTTTTCCCTAGGGCATTAATTAAACACAGCATTCACAGGCGTGGCCCCTTTAAGAATGATCATTCTTTACATATTACAGCTCTCAAGCTGTGAATACATGGGATAGTTATATTACTTTCTAATCACTTTTTTAACAGGCAGTGTATGGATTGTATGTAGCCAGCCATAGATATCTGTAGGATTTTAAATACTTTTATCCATTGGTATGCAAATGTAGAACCAATTAGAATCTTATTGCTAGAGGTATGAATTTTATTTTTTTAGAAAATATATGAGTAATCATAAAGAACTCAAAATTAGGCCATGCTTCTCCTGGAGAGAATTATCTATCATTTATGTTTAAAAAAATGCGTCATATTCATAGAAATGCATGTGAGAAGTTCATATGGTATAAAAATTTACATCTAAATGTGCCCCAAAAATATAAATGTTCAGAAATTCATCAGAAATGTACAATATCTCTGTCAGAATGTCACTAAATTACAAATCTCAATGAAACAAAACCTTTTATTTCTATAAAAAGAAATTATATATGCAATATAGTTGGAATTTTTCATGGAATGTTTTTATTCTCAAATTGAATTGTTTTGCTTGTGCTTCCTTCATTATTTTGTCTTCACTGGTGCTTGAAAGCACATTTTTTATTTAGGAAAAACATATCCTTTATGTTAGCAAATTCTGCTACAATCAATCCTTGACCTAGATTCCCCATTTCTCAAAAATTATGTTTCTGAAGTTGTTCAGACTCCATTTCATAAGAGAGTGAGTTCTTGGAATGTAGTATTTAGTCAAAGCTCAGTGCGTGAATCACAATTGGACAAAACTCACATTGTTCTACTCTCAAAAGCCATTTTTAGCATGTTCAATAATTACTTCACAGCTGGCTTTAATAAAATATGTGCTGGAAAGGGGTCAGGTTCATGCAATATTTAAATATATGTTTAGCTAGAAAATAAAAAGAATTTTGCAATCTAACTTTTAAACTGGTAGTCATGATGCAGAGCATGATTTTTAGTGCAGAAGGAGAGAGATGAATGCAATATATATCCCTTGTTGTAAGCATTAAAATAACACAATGGAGTCTGAGTATTAAGAAAAATCCAATAGTTAGCACTGAAATCTCTGAGCTAATTTGTAGTCATAGCTTTTTTTGAGTTCTTCAAAGAATAGATGATACTATTAAAAGAAAAGAGGAAAATGGAAGCATTTTTTATCACCATAAAGTCTCAATGACTAGGGAGAAAGGTTACTTAGAATAATATCCTAGTGCAAGGTAATATTTCCTGTTCTTTTACTAGTGTTATGACCAAATTAGGAATGAGACAGGTGCATGATCAGGCTCAGAAAGGAGGTGCATGAGGTCCCATGTCAGGAGAGAAGCTGTTCTTGCAGTATAAATAAGCAAACATCAAAACCAATGGAGACAAGTAAATATGACAGTCAAAAGCAAGACTAGATAGCAGCCAATAATTAGAGCAAGGGGCAGTAGTTTGGTGTATCTGTACCTACCATTTCTTGAGGTAAGATTTCAGGCTAAAGAAAGAAAGATGACTGAAGAAAAGAGCATCTGGAACATGGAACGTCAGGTCTGCAAATTAAGAGTCACTTTCAAAATTAAAATGGCAGAAGACAAGCTATGGATTCAGAAAAGCTTAAGTCTGGTTTTCAAAATGTTGAGAAATTACCATGAGCTGAATTAACCTTTTTAGTCCAGAGATGTTTATTCTTTCTTCAACATCATGTTTAACAGAGTAAGTTGCAATGTAAAGCATGTATCTGTGTTGTGTGGTTCAAGGAGAAGAATATATGGGTTCCATTTTGTGCATAAGACTCAGGAAGCTGTGTTGGCTCAGGTAAAAACTATGAATATCCTTGGTTTGGAGCTTAGAATTTCATGTCTGAGAGAAGAGTTTTGTTAACATTTGCCATCTGAAGATCATGTTAGAGAGTTAGTAGCGTTTTGAAAGTTCAGAGAGTATCTGTGGCCAAATATGACTTATTTTTGTTTGCACTTTTTGTGGCAGATGCAGTGCTCGCACTGAAGAGGACCCGACTGCAGAGAGATCACTGCCACGTGCCGGATCTGCAGATGTATTGGGAACGTCTGCTTGTGTAAATACAGATGCTATTTGCAAAAGTTTCTAGATAGCAGCTGAATGATGACTCAGACATTTTTTGTCGCTGCAGAGCTGCACGTGGTCCCGTGTACAGCATTGTGAAAGGCATTACAGCAAACGCACTAATGGAGAGCTCTTAACTGGAATTTTTGTGCACCCCACATTTTTGCCACAATGCTCTCTGCAATAAGCCATAATACTTTTCTGTGAGATGACATGCATAGTAATAAGAAGAGATAACTGGCATCCTTCTGTTTAAGTGAAATTGTTTGGAAAAGTGAGTTTATTGAATGTGATATTTCACAGAAATAAAATTACTTCAGTAAAATTTACACAAAGGATTTTTTTAAAATCCTGAACTTTCTGGTAGCTTTACATGTTTGGAAAAATGGAAAAAGAGTGGAGAGCAAAGAAAAAAAGAGGTGGGGAATATAAAGGCAAATTTGATAGCTTACTTCTTCATAGACATTTTAGCACACATTTGATACTGTATTAAAAATTATTGCCTTGCATTAATGCAGATCAAAAGCAAAGGGAAAACCTCAAAACTCACCACAAAACTGAATATTTATCCTCCATGGAGCTTTAGTGTTAAGCATACTTTAAATAGCTGTCTTGTTCTTCTTTCTGTGGAGAGTGAGAGGAACAGATTGCTATCAAGGAACTTAAAGGGATTATCATATTTGCAATCAAATTTCTTTTAAAACTACTAAGGAAATGCAGAATACAATCTATGAAATCAGAATCAGTTCCTGAACTGGAAAAAGAGACTGAGTATGTATTTTATTGTTCACAAACATGAAACTTGGCTTTAATGATTGTAGATATTTTCAATATGAGTAATTGAATATATTAAAATGTTCAACATTGTTGATTGTCACTGTGAAATGAATATGATGAAGAAATCTATTTTCAAAGTGAAATCTGCTGGTGAAAACATATGGCAATTAAAAGCTTACACTAAATTATGTCTATGAACTAAAATTAATTTTCAAATTTTCAAAATCTGTAACCATTTATTGATACAATGTCTATCAACTATTTTATTTTATCTGGCAATTTGTTGACAGCATTTAGTTTTACAGCATTTTGAAACCCATTTCGAAACCCATTTCTACAACCAGAAAAAGTGATCTATGATAGGAATTGCATCATTTTGCTGGCACTGTAGACATGGTGATTATTTCTGGTGTAGTGGTTAGGAAGAGAATTTAAAAGAAAAAAAAGTAACTTGATTTGAAAACACAGATAAATATTACAGCAACTTGAAATTTTTGATTGTTAATACTTTGAATTTTTCAATGATAATTTAGTTATTTTTCACACACGCTGTATTTATAGCACAGGATAACTGTTAGTTTTGAGAAAATTACTATGTATCTCTGAAAGGGATGGCAGGATATTTCATTCATGTATCTCATACACTGATTACATTTAAATATATAAACAAGTTTTCAGTAGTTAAACATGTATTGAACTACAGGTGTCCTTAGTGTTTTGCTTTAAAGGAATGTGTGTTAAAACAAGTGAGCTCTTGAGTAGGTTTCACTGGAATTTTCTGCTTATTTTAGATCTTTGTTTTTGCCAGCATCATTTACTTTTCACTATTTCCTATTAATCTGTAAACTTCCTTATTGTGTTGATGCTACATAGTATTTCAAAAGGCACTGCATGTTTTCTTGCAGTATTTTCCATTTTTCCGATACTCTCAATCTTAGCCCAGCTGGCTAATAATATTTTACTGACCCAGACAAAGAAAGCCTAATAGAAAACTACATTTCCTGATGTGATTTTTGTGAAGTCAATTGAGCCGAAGTATAGAAGAATTCATATCCATGGCTTAGTGAGTCTAACTTTTTAATGCTCTGAGTCAGGGTATGGTAAATAGCACTTGGTAATCTTTCTGGTTCAGTCAGGCTTGGTAAGATCTTTTTTCCTTTGATGCTCAGAAAAAAATATTATTCCATGTGCAATTAGATTTCTCTCACTTTGCTATACAGAACCTCTGCATAGAGAGGTGTCAGGAGCACAGGTTTAGAAGGTGTAATCAGCAATATTTCAGGATGCAAAAAAAGCTTACTGCAATTGTTTTAGATAGCAACTCATGAGCTTACAAGTAACTAGTCTCCTTGACAATGTTATAAATCCTGGTATTGCTGTTCAGTCCTTCAAAGTAATTACTGTATTATTTCTACCAATTTATTCAGTGTAGACTCTTATAGATGATGCTTTAAACTGTGATTGAATGAACTGAGTTCTGAAGTCAGAGGCTGACAACAAATCATTCCAATGAGGCTCCTTCTATTTGTAATATAACTTGACTATAAATGGAAAATTACCCCACATTTATATTTTGTTAAATAGGTATTGATGTTTTAAATGTTGATCTGACATCATGGGCAAGATTTCCCTGCAGAAATGTTAGGTGTTCTGCTTCTAGCTTTTATCTGCCTCTTTGATGTTTCTTAGAATGTCCCTCATATCATGGCAAGATTAAAAAGCTTTACTTTACAGTGCACTGCTCTGTCTTGCAAACGCTCAGTCCAGTTGTGGCCTGTGGCCAGCATGTGTACTAATGCCAGCTATTTAACCAATTACTAGTCAAAGAAATACAGATCATTTGTTGTTGAATGGAGCTTATAACTTGAAGCACAGTTCTGAGCAAGTGCTGACTTTCTTTTCAAGGTGGCACCAGCAACTTAAAACTTTTATAGTAACTTTCCCCTTGTAGTTACAATTTTAAAACACATTTTAGTAAATTATCATGGATCTGGGTGATTAGACCACTAAACAATCTTATAATCAATATAAGGAAGCTGAAGAAGAAAACAGAGGAAATTCTAATTGGAAGTATACAATGATGACACAGTCATTTGATTTATAATCACATAAAAATATTAGTCATTTATGGAATTCCAATACTATCTGCAATGCAAAACTATCCTGAATGGCAGCAAATAATATCACAGTCTCCAGTATTTCCAAAGGTTTTTTTGAGAAGAACCTGGATCTTTTTCTCATATGTATGATCAAACATTTAGTATAAGTTGTATGTGTGCAGGCTAAGTACCTTAGGTCCTGTCTTCTCCTCTATGGTACTTACTTGAGTTCAGACTACTGCATTAGACCCTCATCTTGAGATAGATCAAAATTCCAGTCTACTTCATCCCCTCATTAAACCCATAAACAAAGGTGTCCTTTCCATCTCATTTCAGAAGAAATTCTGCACGAAAATGCTCAGCACTATCTCTATCTATCTGAAATTATATTTTACTTAGTAGGACTTGTTTGAAAAGTACTTCCTCTCAATTTTGTTTTGCATTCTTTAACCATCTCGGTAGAGTTACATATATTGTGCATAATTGTCTCACAAAAAACTGAAACTTCTTCTACATACCACACCAGGTCCAGTGTGTATTATTCCCATATAAACCATGCCTTCTTTTAAGTTTTACAGGTCCTAACAAGTGACTGGAGTACCTGTGCAAAATGTAAACCTAGAAATTAAAACAACTCCTATGTTTCTGTTCAGAAATTAGAAAATTAAAGAAACACCAAAATAAGCAACCAAATTAATTGATGACATCATAAATGACATCATAAAAGCAAAGTTATCACATGCATGTTGGAATGTCCAGCCAAAAGCATGTTATAAAGAGCTTCTAAACATGGATGATATTTATGAGGTAGATATAAATGATCACTTGAGAACCATTATGTTCTATTGTATAATTAAGCATTTAGGGACTTTTAAAAATTTGTAATTATGATGGTGCAGAGCTCTAAATTGGTTTTCCATAAATGTTTTATGAGGCATTTGTCAATTGAATTGTTAAGGTAATATCTTAATTTAAAATTCTACCTTTATGTCAGTTACAGATTTTAGACACACTGGAAGGATAATCTGTTATAAAGCATCCTCAATTTAGTTTTGAATATTGAAACAACACATTATTTGACTGGTTATTTAGTGCAAAAAAAAGCATGAAAATAGCTCTAATTGAACAGGTATTACAGCATGGGCATTAAAGGTCGTTTAGTAGTTTTCTCTTTTTTTTTCCCTATTTCTCTTTTGGAATATGTAAATATCTTTTCAGGGAAAAACAGGGGAGGAGACGGGTGGGTGTGGGTGAGGAAAGAGATATAATTTACATTTTCACCTATGCCACCTTTACTTCAGGATGATCTCTTTCATGAAGAGAGGTTTGAACTGTGCTGTCTCCTTTGAAAAGACATTCCTGTAAGCCCCAGCCTGCTCTGTAATGTCTCGCG
Organism: Polioptila caerulea; assembly: GCA_013397295.1. Lineage (NCBI taxonomy): Eukaryota > Metazoa > Chordata > Aves > Passeriformes > Certhiidae > Polioptila > Polioptila caerulea. The sequence continues at coordinate 344,515 of VYXF01010429.1, read as the reverse complement.
TAGATCACATGTCCTGGATGGTGGCACACCATGGTTTGGTTTCAGATTCAGCTGGTGAAGAAAAGTTGCATTGGACTTTCTAAGTTTTCTCAAAACAAACAAAAAAAAGATCATATTCACATTCTAACACTGTGTAATCGTCACTGAGGGGAAGCTGAAATGAGGCCTGGGGCATGAGGTGTGTCATTCTGGGATATGGAGGAAAGGATTCCTCACCACAATTACAGAAATGCCCGTACCGTTCAAGAGCCCATTTTGATCTTTCTTAAATCACTTAAGTCTGATTCTTTCAGAAAAAAATAAAATAAAAGTATAAATCAACTTCTTGAAATATATTGTCTACATACTTCTCTCATCACTGAACTAATTTTGAGAAGAAAATTCTTTGCCTCTGCTGATTTCTTAGGCTTTATGTTAGAGTCAAGATACCTGTTGCAGTGCTGGCAGGAGATTTTTCTATTTCTCCAATATATGGAAATATTTAAGTAGTGATGAGATCTTTTTTTATTGAGACAATGTATTATTTTTTTATTCTAGAATTTCTACATTTAGGATGGATCTCTTATGAAGCAATTATGATACCAAATGTTACTTAGAAAGAGTTCACTGTTTCAACAGTGGGTAAGAGAATTCCAGCAGCAGAGATAGACTAAATAACAGACATTCCAAGAAATGACTAAATGGAACAACTTACAGAAGTTCACAAAAGTTAAATCTGATTACATCAGAGAGCTATATAAAATCCTCTGTTGTAGGGGAAGTTTCTGTTTTGTCTAAAACCAGATGATCACTCATCATGTTTTATGTGTTTTAGTGATCTGCAAGTCTGACATTTAGATTTGGGTAGTTTCTGAACAAGGTGGTTCTTTTTTCCTTCCTTTCATTCTCATAGGTCTTAAAGTATTAGAAAATATTTTTCCTCTTGATCACTAAGGGCTTATTTGCAGCATAAGCAATAAATGTCTTCTCTGTCCATCACTTTTGCATATTCATATGTCCAGACAGGAAGGAAACAGGAGGTATAAAAGAACTAGCAGCTGAAAGTCAGACCAGAAATAAATGCAGCACTAGTCTCTGGATTTTATATTTATAGAACAACTGGGGGGAAAAAAATTAAGAGGGAGGACACACACAAGAATGTGGAAAGAAAAGTGAAACAACTGTCTATTAATGAATGCTGCAGATCAACTCAACAAGCTTTAATCTGTAAAATTGGGGTTGACCGGTATGACGGTCATTTTAATTGAATGGGATTTGTACAAAGACACATATTCACTTAAATTCTTTCTGAAACAGATCCACAAAATTCTCACATTGATTCTGTTCTTTGAAAGTAAGCTGTGATTCCAAATCACTGAGTTTTTTACTTTTTTTTTTAGAAGCTGATTGCCTAAGAAAACAAGGCTTCAGCAATGGTATCCCCCCATTAGCAAATTTTAAATTTTTATCTACTTTGTTACCTTCAAAATTGCTAGGTACAGATAAAAGTTTTGTAATTCCTACAAGCTTCGAGAAAATAGACAGCAAAGCGTAGAAGGTCTGTACCATAGTAATAGGAGGCAGTAACATGAGCTCCAGAATCCTCTCTGGAAAGGCCTACTGCTCTTGGAACCACCTTTTAAATATTTGCATTAGGCTTTTGCCATTATAGCTTCCAGAAGGTATTCCTTTCTGAATAACAAACCCTCTGATTTAGTCTTATGCCACTATAAAAGGCAATTGATGCAGCTTTGCAGAGGAGACATTGAAAAACAAGTGAAGTAGGGAATAATGGTACCATGTTCTCCAACAGGAATCACGTTTTTGGATAAGAGGTTTTTCAGACTAAACATCTAAAGCATTGTAGAGTAAATAGGAGAGGATGTTTTTAGCAAATAGCATGTCAAAATGATAACTCTTCATGTGTTTTATCTTAAATTGCTGTAATTTAATCACACATTTCCCAAGATGCAAAGCTTATCTGTCATTTATTTTACAGCTTACATACTTCTTGAAAATAAGCAGAAACATTGCTAGAATTCTAATGAGTGCTTTGCTACTGTGCATCATGAGAACTGTAAACTGCCCTACATTTTAAATCTGTTCTTTGGCATCGTTTAACCAACACACTTGAGACCCTGTATTGTACTCACTTATCCTAATTTCCTTGAATTAATATATAAGGCTGTCATTCACACCCAGGATTCTCAGAACAAACAGTTTCCAGGAAATGCCACAGAAACTAGTCAACAAAAGCAGATGGGCATCCTGGGAATCTGAAGTGATGAAAATAATATAACACAACACATTAGTAGCACATATAGCTGGTTTATTCAGCTTTGTGATCTTATTACTACTACTTTCATCTTCTCTCTTCTTTTTCCTCTTCTCTTTAAAATCATATTTGATATGGGATTGGTATATTAAACTACCCCTCCCTGTAGGCCATGGAAAATAAAGGAACCTCAAGTGTGTAAAGAGCAGAGGTGGTTTAAAACATTGGAGAAAAATCTAAGTAAAAATCAGTGGCTTCAAAACACAGAAAGAACATCCCTTTCAGCATCTAAAGAACAGAATTAATGACCCAAGATTTCCACATAAGGAGAAACTTAGAAAATGGAGAATAAGAGCAATACAATCATGCGTGTGCTTGGAGGGATGTGAACACTCAGATTGTAGGGTGTAGCAAAGAGCAAATTCCAGCCACGTTTTGCACAGGGCTCCCTTTGTACATCACACAGCTTTGAACAGAATAATTAAATCTCTTGGGCCAGAGAGAATCCATAGTGAAGTGTTTCAGACACTCATCTGAGATCAGACCTCGTTTCCAGTAGTCACTTCAGCCCATACTGCAATGATTTATTCTATAATTTATAGTTATTCCTTGTGCCAGAGGCTGGGCGGGGATCTACACCCCAGCAAGAGCATTCTAGCCATGAGCCCATATGACCCTGTCTCATGGATTGGTGTCAGGCAGAGCCTGGACACCTCTGGCAAGCATCCCAAATGACTGTGCTAATCCTCAAGTAAAAGGAGACCCCTCTTGTGTTAGAGCACACCTGATGGAAGAGGTTCATTGAGGATCCACTTTGATGTATCAGGTGTTAAAGGTCAAAAACCAGCAGAGAACTGAGTTATTGAGTCCAGCTAACAGGAGCTGAAGAGCCTTGTCTATTTAAACATGAGCAGTGCTAGGTATTCTTTGCAGTAGAATTCCAGCTATAAAAGAAACATTTCTGGTGAAAATATAAATAGCTTGCACTTTCTGCTTACAGTCCTAAAATTAAACTAAATGAAAAAAAAGGTGAGTAAATTTCTGAGTTTATGATTTCCATAGAGGTGCCTTTTTTCTATTTTAAGCCTTAGAATCCAAGAAAGTAAGAAAAGAAACCAAATTAAATATTTACCCCGTTTAAAAAAAAAAAAAAAATTATAGAAATTTCTGCATACTCAGCAGACTTGATCCAAAAATAATTTAATTAAATATTAAATACTAAGTAAATATTAAACATTAAATATTTATAAATATTTAGTATATGAAATATTTAGCATAGAGTATTGTAAATAATAACATTTTAATTAAAAAATTTGTCTGAAATATATTCTATGATTTGGGTAGCAATTTTATTTTCTTTTAATGGTTTTGAACAATTTTAAGTCCTGCTGCTATTATTTTGTTCCTACAATAGATTAGCACAGTATTTAATATACATTTATAATATCTAATATGTAAGATATTAGATATAATACATAGCAATCTTGTGATTACAAAGAATCCATAATTTTATTAAAATAGACTAAACTCAGGAAAACTTCTTTTGTATAAAGAAGGGATAATTTAGAAGGATATTAAGGAAAACAAGTCTCCTCTATGCTATCAAATAATTGCAAGACCTTATATCTCATCTACTCTTTATCAAATGAGATGAGATTTTGTTAATTTTCATGAAAAAAAAGCAATCACAGAATATGCTGAACTCCATAAATATGTATCAATTAGTACTGGTACTTCTAGATTTGTTTCACACAATTAATATGGAAGTAGAGATGGAAAATACTTAAGAAATAACAGGCTACATAACCCTATATTTGGAAATAAATGGAAAGTGCACTCCAAAGTATTTTATTTCCCTATTTGTATTCAATTTAATGCTAATCTTTTTTGTATATAAATTTTTATACCTTGAAAAATTGATAAAGACAATTAGAAAATTAACTTTTCTTAGGAAACTGTATTAGAATTAGTATTCAAGGCAAATTTTGACTTAGATAATTACCCATCTGATTTTCATGTTGACTCTCCTGCAGTGCTAATGTGGTTTAAAGTCTCCTTAGGATAGCTATGAAGTCTAAATGCACAACAATAACAAGAACACTCTGACTAAAACCAGATACTAATGTCAGTTGTCATTTGACTCACTAAAGGAGATTGGTGGGTTTCTATTTTTATTTTGTTAAACAAGGTTGCCGTTATGTCAGAAGTCTTCCAAAAACAGGGATGAGAGAGAAACTGGCATGCTCAAAAGAGCATATATGAATTAATGTTTATCTTCCTATTTTTGTGGAGCTTCCTTTCTGGTTAAGATTGAAAGAAAAATGAAACAAAAGGAGGAATATTACACTTTTTTATCATAATCAGTAATTAATTTTCTCCTGTTATCTGCTATTTATCCTACTGTTGGATCCCTGCCAGCGAAGTCCTGAGGAAAATGCCATTATCTTTTAATTTGGAAGTGATGATACTAATCCATTAATTATCTGCATGTTTAACAAAATGGCAACAATTAACCCTTTACCCTTTTAAATCCTTTATCCACTGTACAATTTCTGAGTGATATTTTTACTGCCAGGAATTTAGTATTGAACAGTCTTCACTGTTAAAGACCTCTGTAGTTTCACTATATCAGATCTAGGTTTCACTCAGATATTCAGATTTAGATTAGTCCAAGAAAGCAGGAGATCAGTGATCAGAAGTTTCCACTCTTGTGTCAGCCACATTTATTGAGCCCAGAGCCACTGAGTAGGGTAGAATTCAAAGATACCCTGCACCAGTGAGTTGAATCAAAAGGAGTCACTATGGCCTGAAAGTTTAAATCCATCAGACTGGTAATGAAATCCTACTTTTCAGGTATTCATTCTGGTATTTTTGTCTATGTATTATTCTGTATTTCATTAGCAAAACGTAACAAATGCCCTCATAATAAAGGATGGAACCAATGAAGACAGCAGAGAAACCTAAGTTCAGGATTCTGATTAAATTGAGACATTAGGCAAACTTTAACCTAGTCAATATGGTCAGTACAAAGATTCTGTAGTATGTACTGAAAAGCAAAACCCAAAAAAGGATAGATTTGATGTGTTTTAATTAAGAAATACAGAATTTAGGGGTTTCCAGAATTAGGCAACAGCTTGCATAGATATTTTTATTGGGCAGATTTTTCTATCCATGCACCTAGGTTTTAAAGCTTACGTTTCAGCTTTGGGATTTTAAATTTTTCTAGATATGATCATTATAATTATAGTTTCTTTTTAAATGGGGGAGAAGAATATTATTTTTCTTATTTAGGGTTAAATAAGAGTAGGATTTCCTCTTAGTTGGTTGTCGTAGTCCTTTATGCCTTTTTATCTCCATGTTTAATATAGTGCAAATAAAAATCATATGGATTTAATGCTACAATCACTGAAATCAATGATGCAGTTCTCTGATCTGAAGGGTTCAGAAAAATCCTGTATGTCTCTGGGATGTCATTAATGAATGTATAAATTCCCATTGATCTACGAGGATCAGGATATCTGATGAAAACCTGGTATGATAACACACAAATTCTTGTCAGATGGTCAGATGGAACCCTTTGGAGAGAATTAAAATTTTTAAAAAATGAAAGGGAGAAGGATAATTGCTTAATGAAATATGAATAGATATACCAAGTTCTTCAAGAATGTGTTGATATATGAACAGAGTCCTCTAAAGCAAAAGGTTTGCTTTAGAAACTGTTACACATACTCAATGCTACCCTGAAGGTGTGAAGGGGGATTTTGAATTTGCAGTGGAATATATTACAAAAGAAGTACCTGCCAAATTAAAAACTATATGACTGAAACCTAAATACCCAACATCAGACACTTGTTTTTTATTATAAACAGCTTTATCTGAGAGCAGAAAAATACTGATATTAATAATTTGGTCATAATGTAAAAGGTGGGATTTCTTTGGATGCAAGTCTGTATATGAATTTTGCTTTTGCAAGAAGAGTGCACAATATTCACTAAGCAATTTTTTAAACTCTAGTTAAGATATGATATAGAAAAGGACGCTAGAAATGAAATGCATGTTTTGGAATAGTACTTCCCAATTCTTTCTTTAGCTTCCTTAATCTTTCCCTTTTTCCCTGCCTGCTACTCACTGCTAAGCCCATTTCTCTCAGCTCGTTCCTCAGTTTAAATCTATTTTTATCTTATCGATGAGTCACTCGTCAGTCTGTAGTTTAACACATCCTGTGTTTCTCCGGATGGTCTCACATGCTTTTTATATAAAGGGAGAGGAGGACTTTGTAATTGCATCGTGACTCTATTCTTTTGCACTCTAAAGGAAATTAAGGTGGTACTTATTTATAGCCTGGAATATTCCTGATTTCTTTCCCATGAAAATTTCCATCGAGTTCCTATGAATGTGTTTACCCAGGTCTGCTACTATGTTTTTTCTCACTCATGGCCTGTATAAATGCTGGTGTTTATTTGGTTATGCTTCTTGTCAGTTCAGCTGCAGCTGAAATCATTAAATTCTCATATAATTATAGTGGTGCCATTCAAACAGCTAGAGTTTAGTCTGTGTCAGCATTTCCATTATAAATCCTTAATTTAAATGGTTTACAATAACTCAGCCATAAAATATGTTTTGAGCTGAACCTTGGCTTGTAATGTTTCAGACCAGGAGCAACTTCCTTTTTAAACTGAAAAAAAGAAATAAAAAAATAGAAGCAAATAACTCTCTGATCATTTCAGGAGTGGATTGAGTGCCTGAGAAAAAGCTAAGTGTACTGCTCTAGAACCAAGCTATAGTAAATGCCTTCAGACACAAAGGACATGTTACAGGTTTTCTTTGTTTTGCCTCAACTTAGAGATTCTGATTCTGTATGGGAATTACTTGGGTCTCATGTCTGCTTTAAGACTGATAACAAGAAAGTAATTTGATGAAAATTTTGATAATATATTAAGGGACCAGTTGAAGGCACCTATGGCAACCAGCATAGGGGGACTGGTATCACCACACTGCACTTCACACTGCTCCAGTCACCAAGGGACCATTCAGGATACTATGGCCTGAATCAGAACCATGAGAGGTGAGTAAAGGCCCTCATTATTTCATATTGCATTATTAATACATAACCTGGCTCCCCATTTGCTTAAAGCCTAATAGGAAGACAATAAAAGGAGACATGAACTGGGCAGAGGCAACACAATCAAACAAATATGTTAGTTTGGATGCCTTTCATGTTCTTGTTCCTGCTGTTTTAAAATGGAGTATCTGGATTTCTCAACTGCCCCAAAGCATACAACCAAAGTAAAGCCTCTGCCTCTGTATTTTGAGATACTCAGCTGAAAACATCTTCCTACAAATGTTGCCAATGTTCTAGATCACAGGACAAACTCACTTATGCAAAGAATTAAAATAGCCCCTACCCATAACAACTCACAGCATACTCTTTGGCAGGGGATATCTCACAAAACACCACTTAATATAAGAAAAACAAATAGCTCTTAAAGTTCTATTGACATTTAGATAGTAAAATACAAATTTAGTTTGACATGAACTGTACTATCACAATTCAAAATCCATCTATAAAATATATTAATGACAAGTTTTAAAAAATGGATTGAGGATTTTCCTGGTGAAGTGCTTTAATCCATGCATTTTTGCATGTCAGGTGATTGTTTGAGAACTTGAAACAGAAGCTTTTGACCTTAAGCTACTGTTTCTGTTAAAGCCACTATCAAACCTTGTGTTTTCAGTCAGCCAGAAAAAAAAGATATTTACGCCTAAATATTTATTATTTGTGGCAACATGGCCTAAGGAGGGAGTATAAAGCTAAAGAATATCCTGTACTTAGCCCTGAATTATCAGATTATAGGTCTTTCATGCAAACCTGTTCTCACATCAAATCTCTTGAAGATAAAATTTTCTCCCCTCTGCCCCAATTTAATTAAGTCAAAATTAGTCTCATTCCATTTAAGTTTGTTGCGTCATATTTTGCCTCTCTTCATCTTGGTTTTACACATTACATTTAGAAACTAACAATATAGGAAGAGTCCATGACTCTAAAGGAGAAAAAAAGCATCATATCTTACACTTATTAGCATCAATTAAAATATTTTTTTAAATCTGTTAAAGAAGATATTCCATAAAATGCCTATCTTCTGCAATATGACTGATTAATCTCTAGTTCTCCTGGAAAAATGTGCAGTAAAGGAATCATTGCAACAGTAATTGTAATAAAATTTTGAACTAGATCTCATTAAAATCTAAACTGAAACTCATGATTTTCCCCTACTGTGTATGTGCTTCCTGAACAAGATATTCAAAGCTGTTATATTTCATGAAGGGCTTTTGATCAGCAATTTTCTACCCATTTTTGTATTGGTTATCCCAACTGTGTTCTCTGTGAGTGTTTTATCTTCATCTATATTATCTAGAAAGTAATACAACCATATTTAGGATGCCACAGAAAATGAGGAATGTTAGTGATGCTATCTCCTAAATTTACAGGAGGCAGATAAACGAGCAGTTCAGCAGTTATCGATTTCTTCCTTACAGTGAACGGGTACTAGAACATCAAACATTTTTCACATCCCTACCCAGGATAGACAAACCACCACAGAGCCACCACAGCTGCACAGGTGACAAGCAGTGTCACTCTGGGACCAGAGGCAGCTTAGTGATGCCTGTGGAGAGCACTGCTTGTGCACAGCGCTGCTGCAGTGAGGCTTTCGTTTTGGCTGACACACCACTTCGACTCAGCAGCAAGCTGTGCCCTGCTGGGCCTTCTGAAGGGTTTGTAAGACTGAAACTTGAATGCCTTGCATGCACCTGACATACTGAAAGGAAACCTTGAGTGGCTGCAATCTAGGAAAAGCAGTCAAGCCTTCTGGCTTTAAAGCTCCACTAACATTTTACAGTCAGTTGGCCAAGTAAATGATAAGGTCTGTGTAGAAAACTGTTGAAGTTCTGATTCATATTTTCCCAGTGTCAGAATTTGCCCTTTGAATGCTTTTCTATGTCAGTAGTTATGATAGAAAAGGAAACACTGAAATAACTCACAGAGCTCTTTCATTTTGCAGCAGCTCTTCCATTCTTAGAAATTTACAAAGAGGTAATTAACTCATTTGGGAGAGGCAGTTGACTGATTGCACTGATTGAGCAGTTTTGGTGCTCATCTTAATAATGTAGGGGAATGTAATGAGTGGCAACTTATTGACATGGATAGTGGCAGTTATGTGTGTTCTGGGGTCATTGATTTTCGTAATATAAATGTAAAAGAGTTGCTGCTTTCTTTTCTAAGGGATGAAGAGTGTCACAGTGTTATGACAGGTTGTACAAAGAAACATCTTGTGCTTTAACACAGTGACTTTTACAGTAATTATTGTGGCTCACTGCTTCATGAAACAATAGTCTTTAAAATCATAATGAAAACCCAAGTAAAACCAAGTCCCTATTCTTCCCTGATGACAAGCAAAAATGAGGAAAAAGGGACAGTGTTTGGAAAAAAAAAACCAAATAAAATATTTAGCTCAAATTATACTTAACAGTGTTTATCATGGACTATCTAAAAGCACTTAAAGAGTTTCTGACTAGACATTGTTCTCAAACACAATCATATGTGTTCAAATACTTTTGCCATATCTCATGAGCAGAGATGCTTTTAATATCTGTCACACAGAACATTAAAATTATTTTTGATAGACTCACAGTCTTGGTCACTGTGTAAATAAGACCAGAAAAACCTAGCTCTGTTTATAATCACAAATATCTGTCCACTTGTATAATTTCTTCAGTTCATCTTTAATTCTTATTTAGTACTCAATCAAGCTTTGAGTTGTTTGCCTATACAACACAATCTCAGATTTTTGGATTTATTTCCTACCCATATATAAAACATAAAAATATCTGGGCCAAATAGTATGAACTTATTTGTACAATATTCAGAATACTTTTAAAGACAGCAATTCAAAACAACAAAAGAAAACTTTACAGTCCGATCCAATCCACATATTCTTCAGAACAACTTCTGTAGCCCTTGTGAAAGGTTTTATTTCAATCCAAAATTGCTCTTCTCCCTCAGATTCTCATTTTCTACTTTCTGCTGAAGAATCACTAAGGAACGTCTCTTTCTGCTAGTTTGGTGTGGTAAGAGGAAGCAGAAAGTTATTTTGGCCAAGATATGTTCCTATGCCTTAGAGACAGTCTCTATCATTAGCATCTGAGTCATTGTCAGTAATTACTCATTTCAATACAGGTCTGTTTTGTTACCTTATGGAATTTTTTTAACCCTGTTTATATCTAGAGCTCTATTTGTTTCTTTTTGTGTGTCCTCTTTTTATTGACAGATGTTACTTAAAACTTCTTTTCTGTCAGTTTTTCACTTTTCACAGGAACATTTATTTACTGCATGTTTTTCTTTTGTTCAGTAGGGAAGTTTATTATAAAGAGTTCCAAGTTCAGGCTTTTCCACTACAGTTAGTGGAAGTAGGCTTGACAATATTTGCATAGCATGTCATAACTTTTGTCAAATCTGACTTCAAAACCATTTTACATTCTTGCAGGCAAAAATACTTGAATATCAATAGACATAGCCTGCATTCATTTTGATATGCCATTGGGAACTTAGCTAGGGAAACTGTGTGCAGACAAACCTAGCCATGGCAGCTGCTTCTTGTTCTAGTGGTTTTTTTTGCCAATCTGGGGTAGTGCAGAATCAATAATGCAACTCGAGATGTTACTATTCAGGTCCTCAGTGATACCTTGCTCCATAATTTATGAGCCTCTCAGAGTTTTAAAACAGTTGTTGGTTTGACACCTCTCTTCATATTTGCCCTAGCACTTTCAATTGGTTCTTGTAAAAAAAAAAAAAAAATCAAATTCTTGTGTGAGACTGCAAGTAATAAGCCAGTCTGCCAGAAAACTCTGTGGTCAAAATAGGTATTCCCTGATTCCCTGCCCAAACTAAAATAACTCTGCAGCTAAAACACTCACCTCAGTAGTGAAGCAGCTTCAATGGCAGAAGATGTTCCTCTTACCCACCCTGCTCCTAGACAGCAGGTCCTTCTGTCTGGAGGCAGAGCCTAAACCCACATCTCATAACCAAATTCTATCCACCTCCATTCAGATTGTTTCTCTGTCTGTTAGCTATATTCTGAGAAATGCCTAAAAAAATTAAGGGAAAGGAAATGAAATCTAGTTTTTTGACTGCAAAAGAACTTAAGTATGGCAAGTGAGAGGAGCTGCCAGGTACAAGACAGAGGAAAACCTTAATTTCCACCACTGGGGAAACCTCAGTGCTGGGAAAAGCATCCAGTAAAATCTTGGGGAAAGAATAATGAATTTTTTGACTCATGATGAACTTTAGAATTTTCCTTTGAAGAATAATGTTAGGGATCTGAAATATTATGTAGCTGGAGGTTAAATAGTAATCACTGTTGTCAAGAAGTTCAGATCATTACTTAAGGAGCAACTTTCTTTCAAAAATGATGCTGCTGGGAGTTAGAGCAGCTTGTACACTGAAGAGCAGATGAACAATAACAACATGGCCCACCGCCTAGGCAGTTAAAAAAAATCTATTTCTACCGTTTAACATTTTTTTCATATAGTTTATGTGTTCTGTCTAAGTAGTGAATGTATACTGTACTGCTAAGGGTTTTATTCATCAGAAATTTTCAAGAAATTGCAAAATGAGGAAAAATCAATGTTAGCCAACTGATGTTTATGCTTTTATGGATTGTTATTATTTAAAGGAATTGACAAATTGAAATTTTGTGAAATATAAAGATTCCTAAATAGTAAGGTTACAAGTCCTCATGTAGTAAACTATTTCAGATTTGGAGAGCACAGTGAAAGCTTGTGCATCTTTTAATAAGATGCACAATCTTGTCTGAGAGGAGCCATACAACTGAGTTTAAGATCCTCTGCAACAGATTGTTTTAAAACTTTCTCATATACACATTTCAGCTTTATTTCCAGGCTGTATTTCTCTCATTTTTTTTCTGTAGCCTTTGAGTCTTGTTAAGTCTTTCCTTTAATGGATTTTTTATGCACAAATAACTTTGTACTGTATTTGAGCCATGTTTTGGTCCTTAAATAAACAGAATAGTTAAGCCTGATCAGCCTGATATCATAATTTTGTTTTATAATATCTTAATAATTACAGACTTCTCTTGTGCTCTTTCTTAATGTTTGCTTGTTTTCCTGAGCCATTCCAAAAATACATTCTAGCACTGATCTTTGCTAGTGGTATGTACAGGGACACAAATGCTTTCCTGCTTTTATTTGACACCTCTTCTTTTCATAACACTGTAAAGAATTTACTTGCTCAGCTAGAAAGACACTGTAAGAAGAGTTCACACTGAGGCAGCTAACTTTACAATGACTTGTAAGTCATTTTTGAGGGACTGTTTTTTGGGGCATTCATTCTATAAAAATAGTTGAATTGTTCATTTCTCACATATATTATCACATATTTAATTTTAATGAGATATATTAGTTTGGATCATGGCATTTAAACAGCTCCAGTTCTTTCTCCTTCCTTTCTTATTTTCCAGAGTGATCTACAAAAATAAATAGAAATCTAAATATACTTTTCTAATCACTGTAAAATAGGTGCACTGACAAAAGAAGGAGTAGCCAATGGACCCTCTAGTAACTTACTGACACCTTTCTAATAGAAAACATTTATTTTGCAACAGTTTGAAATCCAAATACTTATCGAGGAATTCTGCAAAATTTAGACTTGTGTTATTTCCTAATAGATCCTGGAGGTGAATTTTTTGTGAAACTGAAAATATTCAAGGACATTTTAGGTTTACACCCCGTGAAATTTACTAAGAATCCTCATTGTATTTTTATAACTCTTCACATTAAAGATGTTTCAGATGACCTTTTTTCAGAAAATGCCTTTCATGTCTGAATAACCTTAATTCTTGCTGAAAGCCAGCTCTCCAGTATTTTATACATGCACAACAAGGAAAAAGAAATACTGCTGCACTTTGTAGGATCGAAGAAGTACCAAGAGGCCATGGTACATATTATACTGGAAATAGCATCAAAGCCATAAATGCTGATTCAGTTATCAGAGCTGTGGGTTTGCTCATATTTATAAAGTGACAAAAGAAATCACAAAGGCCCACAGCAATTATTAGCAATGATGTGGTGAATTTATACAGCCTGAAAGTGGGTTATGCACTGCTCTAATACCCAGGGAGTAGGTCAGGAAGGGAATTATGACTGAGTTACAACTCTTTGCCTGGTTCCACATACTTCAAGCAGGGAGCAATCTGTTTTGATTTCTATCTGTGGAAGAGTATCTTTATCCCTATGGGGACTTGAATGTGCAGGCTTGTTTTTTAGTTGTAAATAGTAAAGAAAAAGGACCAGGAACAAAATGAGGCTTTTACTTTGGTTTAATTTTGCTTCAATTTAACCTAAACCAGTAATAAAAACATTAGCTGAAAATCTTCCCCTTAGGACCGTGTCCCAGATAAAGGAGGGCACTTCTGTAAAATAAGGTAAGAATGGACTGGGGAGGAGACTTGACAGAAGAGTAAATAGCTCCTAATTGTTTCTATCATACTGAGGCCTGAGACTTAGGTCTGGGGCCCTGCTTCATTCAGAGCAATAGAGTAAAACACACTCTTTTTCTTTTTTGGCTACTGCTTCAAAGTCCAGGATGTGTCCCACTCTGGATAACATCATTACTTTTGTCTTTATGAGTGTTTTTCATTCTGCGTTTCTTGTTTTCATCTTTAGGAAGTGACAGAGGAGAATCAAAGTCACATGCAAATAAAACCTTCTCTTGTTGAAACAGAGAGAAAATATTCAACATTGAAATCATCCATAGCAATAAAATCTTTTGTTCTGTCAAGGACCACCAGTGATATACGAGCTGAGGAAATGTGTTTTTATACCTTATTTAAGAGCAGTATTAAAATAGGCTTTATTTGTAGTTAGGTTACTCTTAATACATAGCAGTGTAAGTAATCTTGTTCCCTCTGTACAATGTAACTGATTAATTTAATGATTTACTGAATACTGGAGCATTTGTTTCCTTGTATTAACTCTTTTCCATTATCTTTGGTTAAGTCTTCTGCATATCTGAGAGGGTTTTTTCATCCTTGATGGAGAGTAAATAATGTAGGGAATAAGGGGCCTTGTCCAAGTTGCCTGATACTCTCAGATCATAGTGATGTTGCACAATGTAAATGCAGAACTGGAGAAGAAACTGACTCTTCAGAGACTTACAAAAGATATTCCTATGAAAGAGGATTTGAGTACAGTCTGAAAAAGTCTGACCATGATTGTGCAGGTCAAGGGGTAAAAGAAACTTCAGAGAAGGAGAGCAATCTAGACAATAACCTTCCAGCTTGCAGAATGGAGAAATTAGCTCCTCTCTAAAGACAAATCTCTAAGTCTCACACCCTGTTTACATGGTAATATATGTGTGTCTAATTTTTTATGAAGAAAATAAAATTTAATTCAATATTAGCTTTTGAATGTCATATCCTTGTCTAGCACTTCATCTTTGCTGCTATTTGATTATTAATGAAGTTGCATTGCATTGCTGTGAGCCACTGAGTGTTTAAGGGTTCAGATATTTCCTTTACTTGAGTAGCTTGCTTGCTGATATGAAGAAAGATACTGTCAACTTCTATGACTCCCACTTTCACTGTCTTCACTCCAAGCAAACTTCACAATTGCTGTCCTCTGTATCCTACTTCTGCCAGCATCAATCAAGTGCCCTTCTCTTTGTCCCAGCAGTGACCATTCACTCTGTCCCTCTCCACCTGCTTTTCCTCCTTCAGAGAAATCCAGCAAACCAACACAGACCACATCCTCTTTCATACACCTTTATGAGGAGTTTACTGTAAAAGGGCTTAAAAAAACCCTAAGGAGTCTGTAAGAACAAAATAAACACCCTAAATCTTGTCTCTCCTATGCTTTGACTCAGTCATTTACATTCATGTCAGATCACTCCATGTGCCTTCATAATTCCATTAGCGATGTCCAGTAACTCTTGTTATGAAGAACTGAATTTCTGTGATGTTGCCAAAGGTCAAGAGACCTTGAGGGATGTTCTGCTTTGCAGTTATAATAAAAGTATTGTGAATTGCAGTTCAAAAAAATCTTCTTCATTTTTTTTAGTAAAGCTGGTAATTGTAAATTTTGAATATTTGGCTACAGACCTGGTATCTATGGGCACAGTCTGAAAAAGAAAATCAAGATTTTTCTCTGTTCCTGTCCCCATTTCTCTTTCCCATCTATCTGATTCTTCTTTCCATTCAGCCTTGGGTGCTGGTTTTTCCTGTGTTGTGTTATTAGAAGGCAGTCACCCTATTTTCCTCAGCCCCATACAGACTCCAAACAATGCTGTTTTCAGAAAAGGGTATTTCTAAAGGGTCACTTCCACTGGAATGTAAATAAATAAATAAATAGTCCTAAAGTTTTAATTAAAATCTTAACTAGTTGAAGCCCTGGCAAACAGGCTTCAGCTAGTAAACATTCTCCATTAAATTTGAAGGACTTGGCATAGTGTGGAGTGCTTCAGAACCACAGGATAGGTACGTGTTTATTCAGAAAGCAATGAGAGTTTACTGCTGTGCCAAGTGACTGTCAGAAAGCTGGCAAAAGATAAAGACTGCCATAAAGCTGGAATATCCCAGAGAATTAAACCATGAGAACAGATATTCTGGATTCTTTTAATGCTGCTTCAAGTACTAGAGACTCCTGAAAATTTGAGGGTTTTTAAGAGATACTGTAAGAAAAAAGATCTGCTAAACTGATGAAGTATTTCTGCTGATAAGTTTAAAGTAAGAAAAGCAATATTTTCACAAGAACTGTAATAACATGTACGATACGTATTGGGTGATTTGCGGCTGGATTACTGCAAAAACAGCCCTAAAAGGACAGTTTTAACTAGGGGAAAAAAAAACCCCAAACTCATAGTATTAACACAGGAAGTGAAATATTTCATTTTATAATTGCAGAACAGATTTATGATGGAGGGCTGGAGGAATGAATCCTTGTATGCTCAATGAATAACTAAATAAATAGCACACAGTAATCAGTCATCTCAGTCCAGATGGACCCCTGAGGGAGTGAAAAGGGAAGGCAGAGGTGTAGGGGCTGGGATATAGAAAGTCTTGTTCCAGTTATTCTATTTTGCCACTCTCCAAAGTGGCGCTCAAGCATTCCTTTACAAAGCAAATATATGTGACCTCTATGTTGGTAGCAGCTGTGTAGAAAGGAAGGCAAATAGGGTACACACAAATCTAAAGTGAGAGATATTGTGAATTGTCTGTGTATTCTATCTTTACTTCTGCAGTAGTTTTCACAGTTTAATTAAAATTTCTTAGTATCTTACAGTAGTTACAAAGAATTTTACCCTGTACTGCCTGAAAGTTCACTAGAACTTTAGTGATTTGAAATGTTTTACAAGCTGACATAGATTTTGAGTAAACAAGTACTGTTTATATTTGCTTGTTGGATTTTGTTACCCAAACTGGAATACCTTTCATATTGTGGCAAAGCACACATGTATAAGGAAAAATAATTTCAGAAATAGAGGCAAAGCATCGGGAGAAAAACCCCAAAACTTCTATTTTAAAAATTATTTTTACAAAGTGATTTTTGGATGCATTTTCTTTGAAATAAAAGAAAAATTTTATAAAATATGGGCAATAGGGAATTTTAAAATTAAATCAGAAATTAATATCCTTTTCTTCAAATTAATATTCTTCATGATTCATTTATAGTTACCATAATTATATTCAGAACTTGACCTTGAATCTGCTCATTCTAAGATTTGCATTACAAAAGTGATATTCCAAAAACTGTGTTCAGAAATGAGCATTTCTTCCTGAATATGTCTTCTTGATTTAAATGCTTGAATTCCAGTAATTAAGGTGATGCATCCAGCAACTCACTAAATCAACCTGCAACAAATGATCATGAGTGTGAAAGTTACACCGCACACCATAGAGGCAGATGGTTCTGTTTTAAAAGTTGGACAAAGCTGGATTCCTTTGAATATCCTATATTCCTAAAAAAGGAGATATACATCTATTGAGATTTTTGAAAAGCTCACCTTCTGTTAAACCTCCATTAATAAAAAACTCAGTCAGTTTAAAGCAATGGGCATAGCTACATGCTTTCCTGAGTTTAAGGCACAGACAAGTGGCCTGAGGCATTTTTTGTTCTCAAAAGTATTGAGACCCATAACACTCCACTGAGATCCATTTGAAATTCCACTTAAACGTAAATAAAGCTTTTTTACTGCAAGCACTGGCACAAGGAATCTCCCTCCTTGGAGACATTAAAAATCTGAATGGACTCCAGCCAACCCCAAACTGAGCAGGGGTTGAACTAGATGGTCTCTAAAGGTGCCTTCCAAACTCAACCATTCCATGATACTTGTTGGCAAAGTCCATCAAGGGGCCAGAATTAATCATCTCTGAATGAAGTACAAGTTATTAAAACGAGTCTGGCATTCAAATAACTATCTGAAAACACTCTGTTCCAGCTGGTTTTAAGAGAGATGTCTGCAGATGCTTTCACTTGTGATAGCTTGCCTCAGGTTCAGTGAACAAGCAACTGGAAGCCTAGGAGTACTATTACACTGGTACAGAACTTCAAGAAGCATTTTTTAACAAAATAGGCATCTCTATTTGCTCTTTTGAGGCCAGCCTCATTCATACTATCTGCTTTAGTAGATATAGGAACACTAACAAAAATAGCTCCTGCATTGCCTAGATAATGTCAGTAAACTGACAATTACATCTAACTTTAAGAGTTGAAATTTATCTCAAGAAAACAATACAGTATACATGCATAGGAAATAATTCTGATTAATTTCTAATGGTAAAGGTGACAGAAGTATTTACAAGGCAGTGAGAGATCATAGAGTTTAATCAGTTTATAATCACAGAGTACACTGTGGATTAGAAGTGTCATTTGATAGGTTTTTATTAGCAGAAAAGCAAATTAAGTGCAGCTGTTGATGAACCAGCCAGAGTCCTTGAAAGTTATTACTTTTCCGGTATGTTAATGATACTGCAAGAATTGCAAAAGCTGTTTCATCCCTTCATTTTTATATGATCATTGCTGGCATAGCTGTTTTGAGACAAGACTACAAGTAAAATTTTCTACTAGAGATGTATGTAAATATATTAAACTTTGTCCTCATTGAAATTAATTAATGCATTATGGGAGTAACAGAAAATATATAGATTTATTCATATTTGAGCCTAATGTAGATAAAGAAAACAATACAGGATGAATGAATAGGTTATAACACCTGTGTTATAAGACATAATCATATTTCTAAAATCTGAGGATGATATAAGTTTTCTTTTCTTTTTTAATTCCAATCTCCATTCAGAGATGTTTCCATGAAGACTTAATGAAATTTTATATGAGTGTGGAATTTCTTCCTTAGTTTAAGATACTCAAGAGAACTATGTATATTTCACCTAACAAACTACTACCCAGCTGCTTCAGAAATCCCAGTAATTCTTTTGATTTTGACGTTGACAAAGTAATAAAATGTTATTATATGGATGGGTACTTAGATTGCATTTTTATAAAAGCATTATCCTGAGAAACAATATTAAAAGAACATTAAGACTGCAGAGAGCAGAACTCACAGTGTAGGAAATGTCAGAATAAATGTTGCCCTTACAACCTTAATTCAATATTTTGTGCATATTGCACAATGTGCGGTGCCATTCCTTGTTGACTACACGTTGTTCAAACACTCTCTGAAAGGAGAATTGGAAATTTATTCAGATGTTCTCTTGTGTTACCAAAGTGGCAGAGCTAATTCATTCTGGAACTTTGTGTATGGAGACAAGGGTTATATTAATTCCATGATACAGATGCAGGTCCTAAGGCATCCAGACTGGATCTATCTGTAAGTGCAGCGCAAAAGCTGCCTGAAGATTGTCTTGAAGACAAATCTGCTAACTTCCACTAACCTGCTGAAAACTTCTGGGGACTGATGTGTATGGGTGACCAGGAATACTCAGAGAAAATAGAAGTAGGATCCAGTTCCCCAGAGTAAGTTTGCTGTCTAAAGTATGAGACTATCTTTTGTATTCCCATTTAATTATTTCTTTCTTTCTCAACTCTACAACAACTAAAAGTCTTGTAAGCAGGCTCCTTCAGCACACATCTTTGATTCACCCTTAGAGCAGGTCTACTTTCTGCCCTGATTAAGATGCCTTGTGGATAAATATAGTGAGTGATCTTGCAGTTAATGACTTTTGCATTGTTTACATGGCTAAGTTAGGGTTGTGTGAACCACCCTGCTTCTGAGACCTTGACTTTTCAAATTTAAGATTAATCTTCCAGGACAGCATGTGTTATTTTCTAGGAACTGGGGGTGGGGCTGGGGTGTCCTTATCCCAATCTTGCTTTTCTGCAATGCTGAATGTCCCTGGTCATTCTTGATCCATGAAGAGAAGGCAAGTGTTGAATTGTGTGCTTGAATTGACGATCGTTGTTGGTGAACAAATATTTTGTCCATGGATTTAACGAAGTGTTTAGCAATGCCAAAAGAATGGTATGGCTGAGGAGTCTTGGATTTACTTCTGAATTTTGGACGCAAACATGAAGAGTAATACCTGCCAGCTCTTCTGTCATTTCTCCTTCTAAGCTGGTCTCTTGGCTCAGACTCTTACATCAGCCCACGATTCCATCAAGGACCTTCTTCTCCAGCCCGTATCATGGCCAATCTCCTAACTCTAAGCACTTGCAACCTCTATTCTTTACAGATCTGGTTTAGGCTGTTCTCTGATGCTTCACATCTCTTTGGTCTAGCCTTCTTATGCTTTCCCCTCACATACTACACTATACATGCAATGTTTTAGAAGTCTAGTCTAGTGCTCTCAAGGCAAAATTAGCTTCTTACGCTCAGGTCAGTGAGAAATTTTCTTAAATGAAACCATTTCAGATGCAAATGGTGTTTCAGCCTGCTCCTTTGGGTGGTTGTCTGACTTCTTAGCACTTAGTAGTGCCAAAATGTTTCCAACAGTAGTGCATAATTCCTGCAGTTTGTCCTTTTAAGAAAATGAGTTAATAAATTTGATTTTAAAAGTCTATTTAACCCTAATCAAAATAGCATCATATTTATTAACCATAATTAAAAAGCATCATATTTCTTTCTATTCTTACA
Source organism: Polioptila caerulea (assembly GCA_013397295.1). Classification (NCBI taxonomy): domain Eukaryota; kingdom Metazoa; phylum Chordata; class Aves; order Passeriformes; family Certhiidae; genus Polioptila; species Polioptila caerulea. The sequence continues at coordinate 324,101 of VYXF01010429.1, read as the reverse complement.
TTTTGAATTACATAGATTGTGTTTCAATTGATTGAAATTCTTGATATTTAATGATGGCTTTAAATCCTTGTGTACAGCAGAACACTTTAAAGAGTCAATTCTCCTCCACAACAGGGCATGCAAGAGTTTCTTTACTGGAGAAGTGACAGCATGACAGGTAAGTCTAAATTCATTTTGTTCACAAAATTTATCTTGAAATCTGATACATTTTACCATTTGACAAAAGGTGTAAACTAGAACTGAAACCAGGCCAGAAAGAATATTCATCATTCTATGGATCTTGAATTGGGTTAAACAAGCCAATCAGTTTTATTGTTACTGCTGATTCATATCATTGTATATTTAAAAGAAATTAGATGAATGGCAAATTTTTGCTGAGATATTGTCTTTATTATGAAGACAAAATTCAAAGTAGAATATATCACCATGGAAATGCATTTTAAAGAAAAATTTTTCCATGTTCTATGCTATTCTTCTTTGGGTTCTCTAAGCACCACCTAGTTCTACTTTTAAGCAATGAAATCAAAGGAAGTGTGTAATTCACTGTCTTTGTTGCTTTCAAGTTCACCTCATTATAGGTGAATGACTTTAATGTGCATAATATCATTTCACATCTTGATTCATATCTAGCAGCATCTCAGCAGATGCTTTGCATTTCTCCGGAAACCAAAGAAATAGGAGAACTATCCGTATGAAAAGAAAACTATTTCATAAAGTGATGTTGTTGCTATCCACCCAAACACACACTGTCACTGTCAGAAGTGGTTTTCCCCACAACAGACATTAGCATAATGTTTATGGCCAGTGAGATTGTTTAAGAGCACTAAAATCACGAAGTACTGTATGTGCTCTTTAATTAGGAATGTAATATACTCCGTCTGGAGTGACTCATTTTTGCAGTCTTCTGTGGAGCTTGAATTTCCCACTTCCTCCTACAATAAAAAGAACTGAAGCTCTTTTACTGACTTCATTTTCAGTTTGATCCCAGTTATCTGAGTAGTTTGTAGCATTTGTTCATAGACTGTAATTTGAGTTTCCTGAACAACAACCCATGGTTATCATTTCCAATGTCATAGTGAAAAGCATTTCAGTGTTAGTGGAAGTCTGTAGATTTAATTCTCTCTGTATTGAACATTTACAATGTAAATAACCTAATCTCACAGACCATGTATTCATCCCAGTTATATTTAAGATAAACAGGGTTGTCTAAGACTTTAGCTCTGGATATAAAATGTCTTCATTTAAAGTTTTAGAAAAAAGTTGTCTATACTAATATTACATAGGACTCGTGTCACCATTTTCTTTTGCTGTTGTATTTGATAAGTTAATCGATTTCTCTTTTACTGGATTCCATCTACCCAACTTTAGTAAGCAAATTTTCTGGATTTCATAGTTCTTCTGTTACTGTTTTGTAACAGAAACATAACCATGTTTGCTTATGTCAATTTTTTTTTCTCCAAACCATGCCTATCTAGAGCCTAATCTCATCTCGCTGAAATCAATGTGACTCTTAGATGGTCTAATGAATAGTTAGCTTAAAATCCAGACTTATTTTTGCTTATGCATGCAGAGGAATGTATACTTTGCTTAACCTTCAGTGAGGAAGGAACAGACCAGGAACCCTGGAAAAAGAGATGCCACTCCAATGACAGACTCAGAGAGGGATTTATTCCCCTTTTGTCACTGGTGACTAGGGAGGGCTTCCTGGTTGCAGCACCATAAATTGGAAAACTGGAGAGAAACGTGTTTCATACTAGCTCTGATGCATCTGGGAAGTTCTGTTCACTGAGTAGCACCCTTATTTTATGTCTCCCTATCCTAGACTGCTGTACTCGGAATGGCACACAGAAATGTTGTCCTTCCAGGTATTTAGCTGAACAACAATGATCAATTCATACATATCTGCCCCTTTTCTTGAATTAACTCCAAATGGAAATGGAGTAGAGAGACAAAGTTCCTGTTTACACAGCCTTACTTCCTTACTTTACTTACTAATATTCCCTTCTCCAAAAGTAACCCACTACATCTGTCCATATGGTCAGTAGTATTGTACTTTTTGGTACCATCTGATGAATTCAACTGCTGATTAAAAATTCTAACATTCTTCACTTAATGAAAATTTTTAACAGAGGTTATATATGGGGAGAGAGATCCATTGCCTAGTATAACCTACCTGTATGCCCTATTATTAGTTTATGTAAGTAAGCTGATTTTCATGCTGAGAACATGTCTAAAATGTGCATAAATACAGACATTTCTTTTTGATTTTTCTGCTTTGAACCCAATATGACTCTTCCTTTGAGTATCAGCTCTCTTTTCACATTTCAATATTTTAAGCTGAAGAAAATGGTGAGAGGAGGGAAGTAGAATAAGAAAGTATTTAAAACATCTACTTCTGCCAGAACTGAATTGCAGTTTAGAAATCAGAGAATCTGGAAGTTCATTGGAATGAATTATGCATCACATTTGCATTTTAAGTTCAGAAGATTTTCAAAGTAATTAAGAAATTAAAAAGTTTTCCATTAGCTTCAACTAACAGTCAAAACCAGTTTCTCATTCCTCAGGTAGGGATGAAGTGAGGTGTCAGAGGTTGGTAGTGATCCTCCCAGTTTGCAGTAAGCAGACACAATCTTGCCCTCATATTTTAAGAGAGGAATTACAGGAAATAATTCACTGGAGAGGCAGGTAGAGCAAGAGAAAAGAAGAGAAACAAAATGAAAAGGTCAGCTATTCTTCCACAATCCAAACAAACAATTCAGATACCAAAAACCTTTTAGAACTTTGAGACAAATAACAAAACATATAGGTTAGCAATACCAACATAAAGCCAGATCCGGTTAGAATTTTTAAGTCTTGTCAAAGTGCTCTTCCACAAGTGTACAGAATGGCACTGCACTGGCCATGGAGTGAAGCTATAGAAAAGGTCAGGAAGGAAGGGTCACCATCATTTATGTCCTTTTGATTATTCTTTGTACAGCAGGAAATTCACACTTAATGTCTTTTGCTGTGTTTCTAGGTCAGTTTATGTAATATATAAAGCTTCTGTTGAAGAGTATACATGCATTTCTGTAGTTTTTCTACTGACTTTTTTTTTTGTGGGGTTATTGTTTTCTTTGCAGATTCTGAGATCTTCAAAATAGAATTTGGGTCACGGAGTAAAAGTAGTTCTATCAGAACACATGTGATAAAGATGGGCCAATAATTGTTCAATTAACAGATCAATAGTTGCCTCTCACACAAGCTGTTGTCAATGATAAATGCCCAAAGACTGGTTAAACTGCATTTCCAAATAGTTCAATGCAAAAATCAATGTCCAGAGCACACAGCACAAAGCAGATAAAACAGCCTCTCAAATCTGTACCATGAAAATGATACGAGCCCAGCAATCATAAAAATATGTCTTGATCCTATTTGTAGCTCTCACATGTTGCCGTGGGCCATTCCTGTTTATCCATCCACATGAACTGCAGAACACTGGCTATGCTGAGTAAACAGCAATGATCTGGATGAAGAAATAAAATAGTCTTTCAAATTTCTGATTTTTTTTTTATGCTGCCAGTACAGTGACTGCTCAAAAGGAAAAGGAAATTATGTTGAGTATTCAGTCAGAAGTGAGTGAGACCTGCAGTGCCGTTATTTAAATACAACACAACTGGTTGGTGGGTGCCTACTGTGAATTTAGAGAGAAAGGAGAAGGGTACTGAGCACCTCCTGTCGATGCAGTCTGCTTAAAAACATGCTCACAAAAGGAATGAAATTCGCACAGTGAAGAGACCATGAGTGATTATTGTGTCTGGAATTTGCTGTACATGAAATAAGTCTGTTGACAAGTACACTGTGGAAGATTTGCCTCCACATTGTATTGTTGTCAGAATGTAACCATGACAATTGTGTTTTCAATTTTAAAGTCCACTACAAAAAAATCACTGTCTCCCTATAGCCCTATAAATTTAAGAATAGCTTATTTTAATTAATTTTACATTTATCTATTTCTGTCCTTTTATTCCTTTGGAATGACATTTTGCAACCTACGACTTACTGTAAGAGTTTGGGGGATGTTTCACAGTCCTAAGGAAATGCTGAGTATACCTAAAAGCTATATTAATACATATGATTTCCAGAAAAGTCTTTCAGTAGCAAAAACATTCTCTGGCAGCAACATCTTAGTGCCAGCCCAAATGCATCACATGGGCATCTTTCTAATGAAAGCTCCCACATACATCTTTTTTTTTCCTCCATTCAACAAAAATTTTTGAATGGATGAGAAATTCCTGCATTTGAAGAAACCTAATTTTCATCAGCTATTTCCTTCAAGAAGAGAGATTCATGGATTTTCATATCCTTGCCAAGGCTAGCAGCCATTTTTTCTTCAAGAACACACTGAGCTGGTCTGCCTTACAACTCTTCTGTCCAAACACTGCAATGAAGGCATACCAGTGGAAGAGCAGAAGCCATCCAGTCACGTCTGTCTTTCTCAAAAATACAGTTTTTACTGTAATTTCTATTGTTGAGTTTGTTGGGGTTTTTTGGCTAAAATTACTCTTGACTTGCTGCTCCAACATCGAAATGTTCCAGAATGGTCTGGGGAACTTCCAATACTGTTTCCTGTATGGGAATAATGAATGTGCATATGATTCAAAAGTGCATGGACTAAGGTCTAGAAAGCCTCTGAGAGCTGAAACAGATAGGAAAAATACAGTTTTACAGAAAAAAAAACTGCACACAGGTTACATCTAAGATTTTCTTCAAAAAATAAATAAGCAAATTTTCAGTAAGCAAACAATGCTTTCTTAGAAAAAATCAGGATTGTGAATAATAGATATTAGGTCATTTCAAGTTGTGATTATCATACTTAGACATGAATTATTTAATAAGGTTACAGCTTGTATACTTTGTAATTAGAGGAAAACTTCATTTCATTTCTTCATCAGTCTCTTTTGATGTGATACAACATGAATTTCTTTTTGATCTTCAGAAAAGGGGGGTGGGAAGGCTTTATGTAACAAATTTGAGAAACAGGGCATTTAAATCAGCATTCTAAGGCCACTTACCATTCTGATATATGCATCAGTCTCTCATTGTTATTTTACAGTAACTAGAGAAAGGTGATGACAAACATGAAAACCAAAGCTCTTAAGGAAGATGCATTGATTTTAGTTTGATGCTGTGAAAGATATTAGCCTACATGTCCCATTGCATCCCAACACATTGATACAGGTTTATATTTCATTTTTCATTTACTTCAAAATTTTATTTATACCTATCAAAAATGCACCTCTCCTTGTAGTGAGGTTGCTCCAAGTGGCTCTATAAAAATGTTCCTACCAGGAATTTCCTACCATAAAAGCTGATTTGTGTGTTGTTCCCTTCCCCAGTGGAAGGGAATTCTGACACACTGTCAGTTTTTCCTTCCATAGTAAGGAAATTTCCACTTTTTTTGGTCTAAATCCATCATAAAGTTCAAATCAAAGCTTAGAGGTGAACTTTAGATTTCATTATTATGAACATACCCCACATTTAATTAAACTGCAAAAATAGAGAGATTTGCCTCTACTTTTAAAGGTTGCTGTAGTAAAAATAAGCAGAAATCAGAGAAATAACAAACTGTGGCTATAGATGCTCATCTTCTTACATACACAAACTAAATTTGCATTAAAGTATGCTCATTTACATGTGATGTCACTTAAGCTTAAGGAATTTTGTTAAGTGTTCCTAGCAAAACATTAAGCATGTAAAATCATTAACTGAACTAGAGCAAAAATTCCTACTAAAAACAGGGGACCCATTTAAAACTGATTCTTTATGAAATATTCTGTTCTAGAACCACATGTGGAACTGAAAACAAAGTAGAAGACAGGGAAAACCCTAAAGAAGCAAAGAAACTGATTCTAAATATGTATTCCTAAATCCTCTTGATTGAGAACAGTAAGACACTTAGGGTTTTGCTAAAAGGTAAGCATTTTCTTGTAAATTTCTTGTATTGGTAATAATCCATTGATTCAAGTAAGAACCTTGGTACTACATTGTTTGCAAAAAGAGTTAGGGCTATAGTAGAAGTATATCATTGAATTTGCTTCAAGGAGAAGCATAAGAAAATTTTTAAAACATTTCTTTTAATGCAGTTTTCCTCATCTGCCCTAATAAATGTACATGCCTTCTGACCAGCTCCTACCAGTCCTCAGTTATTTTGGGTCTGGATGTAGGCACAAGACTGACCTGAAGGCAGGAGAGTGAGTGGAGCTGTTCAAAGTCATTAGTCTTTTTTTATAGGTTTTTAGTCCTACCAATAATAGTGATTCTTTTGACATATGTGTAGTAAGTTTTTCCTTCTATCTGTTGGAAATGCATTTCCAAAGAGAATATATGTCACCTGGACGTGAAAGAAACCTTGCAATGGGATAGTAACCATTTTGCTTAAATGAACTGATGTTCCTTGTCATAAGAGAATTTTTTCCTGACCTCTGTTGCTTGGAAAATTATGATTTATAACTATGTGATTGCTTCCAAATATAATGTTCTAGTAAAATAAATTTCTTCAGCTTCTTTCGCTTATCTTAGTACCACAGAACAAATTAAGAAGTAGTATTAATGTCTTTTATTTAGTTTAGCTTGACAACTATAATGATTTAAACTGTTATTTCAGCTGTAGTTTAAAAGAATTAATCAGCATTCCTCATACAATTTCTCTGTGACACTTTTATTTGACAAAAAGTACAGATATGTCCAAATAATTTCTTTTTGCTCTCCTCTCTATCAGAAAAGTTGTATTTATCATGGCATTTCTGCTGAGATGAAACAATGTGCCCACACTAGGAACAGAGTTGGCATTTGTAGATGCAGAAGTTACATCTTGAAAGATGCTGAATTTTTTTCTAAATCTGGCTATTATGCAAATGTCCTTAGTATTAGAGTAAATTGCTCAGAAATTTTGGGAGTAATCAGTTTCTGTTTTGAATAACTGAAAACCCCAGCAGTCATGTTCTTCTCCTAATGATGAGGTTCCTTATGGTTAATGTTCTTTACAATTACGGATAGTATCCCCCTATAATTCACAGAGCAAGATTTTAAGAAGGCCTCCTAATAGGAATTTTACTCTAATGATAATTTTTCCTTTTTAAATATCTGTCAAATCACTTAGATTTTCTTGCAGTGGCTTCTTATGTACTTTCTAGTTACAGTGGGGATTTTGTAGATTTTTTTTCTCACTACCTAAATATTTCTATTTTTCTAAAAAATACTTAAATAAACAGCAAATAAAATATATTATACTTTTTCAAAGAGCAGCTAGGTCATGCTATGAAACAGAAGAGATTGTCTAAAAGGTGTGAAAGGTGACATCCTAGATTTCAGACTGTTGAAGAGAAAGCTCAAGAGAATGTCCTTAAATTACAGCAGATTCCTCCCAGCTACTGTAGGGCTGCTTTGAAACCAGGGCAGACAAATTTAAGAGAGATTTTATCGTGCTTCCCTCCAGCATAAAGCTCTCAGCACTTCTGCAGTATTGTGGAGCTCCAGACCCAGACAGTGGAATCACTAGACATAGTACAGGAAGTAGATTTCTGTGCTTAACGAGCAATTACTGCACAGAACTAGAGCATAGCACAGGCTATTAACTAAACTAAACTGCTAATGTGATACTGCACCATGTCCCTGAGTCCCATGTTTCCATCCCACCTACCTCTCCCATCCAATGCCAAGAATTTTGAGAAGGAAAATACTCAACTAGATGCTTAGTCTGTGATCTTAGCTAATTACAGAAGAAATGACAAATTACCTACAGAAATGAGTGTCCTTTGCAGCTGCAAGCGCTGATTCATTTCTACTACATTCCAACGTCCACATTATCTCTTAAAGCCTGGGATATGTCTCGATTATTTTTTTCCATCTAAAATGTTATTGCTGATGTCCCCGTGCTTTTTGGTATGTGCTGGTAAAGGTATATGGAAGATGGTCAGCAAGGTGCTGTAACCATAGTCAGCATCTTGGCTGTTTTCCCCATTTTCTCTCCTGGCTGGTCCTGAGGAGTATTTGGATTTCTTATGTAATGGCTTTGAAAAAATCCCAGCTGTAGAAGGAAAAGGTGTTTCAAATTCAAACCAGTATTCAGTTGATGGTGAATTATCATCACTGGCAGGGAAAAGTTTATACTATAACTGAGAAGATGCTGTTTTGCCTGGCCTTATAATTTTTAGACTCTCAAAATAAGACAAGTGGTTTGAAAACCAAAAATACAATCTAGTGTTTGAGGTAACCTTTGAGGAACCATATACTGGTTTCTGAGATGAATTCAAAACATTCAACCCAGAGCAGACTTTTCTGGAGGGTTGAATTTTTTTTATGTCCCTTTTATATAGAAAAAATGGAAATTTTTCAAAGCTGATGTGTAGTCAATAAGATAATTCCAAACAAACAGGAAACTGCTTTTATGTGCAGTTTGACTTCTTTGCATTTCTTGCATTTATTTTTAATGCTTTTATACAGAAAATTGATATCTTCAGTATGTTTTTCTTTCTTCTCAAATTGATGTGTAAAACATGCAAAGATACGAGGTAGAGAATTTCCACATATGTTTAATGTTGACCATGAAGCTAAGCTCTTTATTGGATCAAAGACAGTTCACATAATTTTCTTCCTCCAACTTTTTCTTAGTGCCCAGTGTGAGCTCTAGGAGTCAAGCTGACTTCTTTCCATCTTGTTCATCCTCACCATTACTAGAAGCCAAATTAGAGCATCAGTGACAGCTGTGCAACAAACTCTGTTATTCATCTGTTCTCTGACAGCAGATGTAAGTGATTAGGTGTAGGAAAAAATCCTCTTGAAGATGCACAAAAATTTAGTTCAGTCTTCTAGCTGTGATGCTGTTGCAGGGCAAATGAGATCAGAAAACATCAAACAGCTATTTTTATTTCCAGACTCAGCATATTCAGAATATGCATAGAGACAGGTTTGTGTTTTTTTTTTTTAAAGGAGATCCAATTTTTACCAAATCATCTTGCAGAACAGGACATTTCTTTAAAATTTCTTCAAATATTGCTTTGAGGAATTTTTGCCCTTTCTGCTTGCATTCAGAGTTACTGACAAACATGTCCAAGTTGCTGCATCGTCAAATGGAACCATTTCAGAGCTGTCAGCCCTAGACTCTATCTTTGGCTACATGGCCCATCCGATCTCCCTGCCTGTCAATCAGGCTGGCAAGAAAGCAACCCTACTGGGATGGAGGCTGGGAAGATGCACATTGCAGTGACTACCGGGCCAGTGCACGATTGTCATGGCTGTCAGTCAAGTTGGGCAGCCTGAGCCTCCCTGGCTGGGCATGAGGAGGTACCTGAAGGCCATGGAAGTGTCCTGATGCAGCAAGGTGCAGTGGGGGCTCCCCGTGAAGGGCAGCAGCACAGGGGACACCAGCCCCAGCTCAGGTGAAGAGGTGGGTTCCAGGTCAAAATAGGACATCAATCCACTGGTCAGGATCAGATCCGGTGAGGAAACCAAGGGTCAGTGGAACCTGCTGATCAGCAGAGGGGTTCAAGCTAGGACACCAGCTGTCACAGCTGCAGACTCTCATTCTGTGCTATCATTGGAGCTAATATATTAAGGAGACTGGGCATGTATAATTAGGTATCATTTATGCTGCTGAAATGATTCCTGAGAGAAGATGCAATATAGTTTTTGTTTACTGGACCTGTGAGAAGTTTCTTTGAATATTAGCTAAAAATCTTTATCAGTCTGGATGTTTACTATTCTGCTTTCCTATGTGCTTCAGCCACCTGAAATGTCTACTAATGCAGTCACATGATACAAAATCTAACCAATTTCTTTTAGATCATGTCTGTTTCGTAAAAGTGCTTAGAATTCAATAATAATAATAACAACATTACTTTTATGTGTTTAGTTAATTGAATGATTTTACTGAATTCATACGGAAAGCAACTGAAAGCAATTAAAGGAAATTTAAAAATAGAAGCCATCTATGAAATTAATACCTGAGGTGCATAATCTTGCATTCAGTTAAACTATTTTCATGTACCAAAATATCCTTATTCTGCAGTTCTTTTTAATGTGTTTGCTTCTGTGTCCCTATTTTCTTCTGAAGCCCTGTTCACATTCATACATCTCCTAAATGTATATGAATGCATTTTAATGGAGATGAAATAATGCATTTATCTTCCTGTGCTATGGCCACTTTTAGTCTTAGCAGATGGAGGTCCGGTTTTGGTAGACACTTAAAATTCATGGTGGAGCCACAAAGATTTTTTTTTTTTAAAGGAAATATAATGGCTACACACATTGGAAATTATAAGACTTATAAGTCTTTAGCTTTCTAATTTCTGGATTTTATGCCATATTTATTTTTTAATAACTTTTAATACACTGGACAATTTCTCTAGTTTCTTTTGCTCATTTCCTTGCAATTTCTTCTCACCTTTTTTTTCCAACAAATGTCTACATTCGTTGCGACGTGAATTAATATGCAACCAAGTAGCCACAGTAGTATTGAATATTCCTGTTAGAGGTTTCACCTATATTCTGGGTAATTTTTAATGCATTTGGTGAGGGTAAACCTCTGTGACACCACCACTCTACCTGAGAGGGAGAAGAGTGAGATGCCCATGTGCTTCAGCACAGCAAGGAGTGGAGGCACTGGGTGTAAGAGCTCTATCAGGTAGAACACAAAGAGCCCCTTAGCACCTTCTGCAGTCTCTGCAGTGTTCTTAGCTCTGCCTACATTAAAAGGGTCAGAAATAGTTTTGCTTCTTAAGTGAAAAGCTCAAGCAAAACCAGTTCAAAGTTTCTTTGTGATTGGAAATTTTGCCCTTCTCACATATAAAAACTGAAAAATAATTATATGAATGAGTCTTAAAGTGTGAAATTGATATTTAAAGCGCTAATTTGATAAACTAACACTTTGAAAACATTAAAGAGGTTGATTTTTTTTTCAAAAAATTAATATATGTTCAGCTGTCATCATGATAGTTTGTCACAGACCCTTCTTTGTAAAGGTGTCAGAGAGAAATATTTCAACTGTGATCTAGACAGAAAATGTGCTTTACAGGACTCTTCATCCATCTGTGAATTGAATACAAGAAGAAGTAAGAATAGAGTGGGAGACAGTAATACTAAGGACATATGACAGGCACTTTTGATGCATAATTGCTGGATAGCTATTTTCTCTGTCCTACAGTAAAACTTCTGAAAGTAAAATATTTCTTCCACCTAGACAGGCAGACTGTTTTTTTCAATCCATGTTGCAGTGGATCTGCTCTGAATCATCAATCTTATGCTGGGAAATGAATGAGACAAGTAAATTAGAGATTAAAGGTATTCTATTACTGGTACCTAAATTTGTTGTTATTCCTGAGGCTGTAGTGTACCCACCCTAGAATGTTTTCTGAGGAAGGACAACAAGGTATCCAGTAATCAGGGCTTTCTGACAGATCAAGGAAAGAGGCTGATGTAAATTCTGAAATGGTGCCTTCAAACTTGAAATTAGGAATATATAACCAATGCATTTTGAGGTTATTTACAAGCTGCTTTTAGCAGTGAGCATGATTAATTCCTAGTAAGAATTGAAGTGCATCCTCTGTAGTTGGTAACTACCAGGAATATAACGTGCTGAACAGGACAGGGGTATTAATTCTTTTTTCTTTTTATACTTGGTTGAATACTAAAAGAGATTTTTCTATGTATTGAAAAGCTGAGAAAAATGAAGAGGGTTAGGTGTACTTTGTGGGTATACGTTACTCTGATATCAGTACTGCCTTTAAAAATTAAAGAATTCTGTATGCCATAATTTTGTTTTTAACAGTCTAAGTTGCTGGTTGTGTTCACCCTTAATTTCCATATATTTGGAATGGTAAGACTCTAGTGGGAAATTCTGTGAGGCTTAAAAGGAACTTTCATGATACATGTTTATTTTCAAACACTCATAACTTTGTATGGGAGTCTTTGAGATGAAACTGCATTAAAGTCCCAAGGCAGCTCATGAAGGTTAATAGCAAGACTGATGTACACCAGCATATTTTCAAAGACACAGCAAAAGAGGTGTTTACAGTCCCTGTTTGGTATTTGGAACACTGGAGAACACTGCTAAACAATTCTGTTGTACGTAGTCATTTTTAGTGTACTCTGAAATTTGTCCTTTTATGCGGCTGTTTATACTTGTTTTGTAACATTTTCAGTGTTCTATTTCTTTTCAAAGACACAAAGAGTGTATTTAAAGATGTTTTCTCTTAAAACATAAATTTAAATATCATTGAGAAATGCCCATTTGCTTCATTAGTAAGATCTTTGATGAGGCAGGATGCAAAGTGTGTTCTTATACAAATAACTTAAAATTCAATTAACAGTTTGAATTTGTCCTTCTGCCAGTGGGTAGTGGAGTAGCTGCCTGCTCAACAAATTTCTCCTGATTTCAGTGTTTTGCCTGTGTCCCCTGCACTGGCTGCATGTGTTGGTGATGTGTGTACTTCACATAGAACTGTCAGACACTCAGATTGTTCTCCAGTCAGGCACAATGGCTTTATGGCTGATTAATGAAACTGACCTTGTTTAAAAGCACACCATCACAAGAGTGCAACAGAAAGATCATCCCACTCTTCTGGGAGTCTACAACATTCTACTTTTGGCCAAGGAGTGTGCTGGAGGCTGAAAAATAAGAGATTCTGAGATCTCCCCTGTCACAGATAATTTATTACCATCTCAAGGTGGTGACTAAAGCAGTACCAGATCACTTATAAGGCCTCAGATGCTGTCAGGCAAATGAGATTAGTAGTATTAGCAATTAAAGCATCAGACTCATAGAGAAGTTATGTGATTTATACTGGAAATTTGTAGCCAAAACTTATATCTCCAGAAAAACTCCTAATCCAGGGCTACTTTCTCTCTATGTGTTTCCTCTTATAAGAATTTGTTTGTCACATTTTTAACTGTTTTTGAGAAAAGAACGAGAGCAGTGTAGCTCATTCTGAGGGGCTGTGCAGTCTGATGGGTGCCCCAGGAATTCAGATTTTTAGACAAGTGGACTTTGGTCTTCTCACTGACACTTGTTTGTTGGGCAGCTTTGGTCTTGCTATGTCTTGCTAGCTACTTAGCAGCAGTATATCCATGAGGCACTCTGATAATACCTGCATTATAAAGAATGCTAACCTGACAATAGAGCTTTCAGTCTATTTTTTTCCATTTTCAAATGGTTCCCTAGGTTAGTTTATGTTGTCCTATCATATGATATTTTAATTTAATATATATTTTAACTCACATTCTATATGGTGAGGAAGTAATTACTTCCATTTGATACAGTACTTTACTTTTCAAATGAAGTCAAAACAGTCACATACGGAGTCCTGCAAAGTGTAGGAATAATTAATGGTGCACATTAATCAGATATTTGTGCCATGCAACTGAACATGAATGAGCAAACAGCTGAGAGCAGACACTTTCATTTCCTCATAAATTGAAAATTTCTTGTGAAACTTAAAAATCAGACTGAGACGCTGTGAGAAAAATGGGATCCATTTGGAATATCCATCCATCTTTTCTGTAGTCTCTCTAGAACGCTGCAGGACTGTGGAGTCAGTCATAAAGAAGCAGATAAATTATTTACCTAGACTTTGGGAAACTTACCCTTAAATGTATTGCTTTTGCCTGTGGTGATTTCCTTTTGGTAACAATGTAGTTCTTCGCTGTGGTTTCTGCTGACTTCAATTTTATTTTATGCTGGTCCTTCTAATCTTTGCTCCTTTACTCCACTTTCTGTCTTTCCTTCCTTTTAGTCCACTTACCCTAAGAATCTCTTACTCCTTAAGAGTGCAACTGTCATTATTCACCAGGCTTGGATATTCTTCCATTCCTCTGTTTCAAGAGGAAATCAGTTTGAGAATAAATTGCCTGCCTTTCAGCTTCATCTGTGGATGAAGTAGGTGGTTAAGTTCTTAATTGCAATGTCATGCTTGTTCTGTACTCACTTAGTGCACGATCACAAAGATAACGCTTGCACATTAGTATAAATGAGCAGTAGGATTTAATAAACTCTGAAGAAATTGATACTGTTGCCTTCTGAAAGATTAGAATATTTATGCTGGGATTTCAGTCACATTGTCATATAGCAAAAGTAGCAGAAACATACTGAATTGGGCAAAAATTACTTAAGGAATAATTAAACCAAATAATGTGGGTTTTCTGGTCTCATAGTCATGTCTTTTTAAAATAACTTTAATTTCAACTGCCCTGTTAAATATTCATCATTTTCTCCTGTTAATTTATACGAACAGTTATCTAGGCTGTACCATTTTTTTATTCAGCACCACAGAAGTATCTACTACTGAGCTCTTATTAACTCTCTAGCTATAAAACTAACAAGCTATTTAAATTAATGTGTTGCCATATATATATTTTAGGAGTACATTTCTACCATTACTTTGATCATGATTTTAATAAGTTTTCATTTAGATGTATTTAATGATTTTTAGAGATACCCTATTATTATGAATAATTAAAACTGCATATAGGACAGTGGGAGAACAAGCCCCCATTAATTTAGAGCTATATTTAATCTGTTAAAACCCTTACCATCACAACGCATCATATTGACAACCAATTTATAAAACCTTAAAAAAATTCAGTGTCTCATCTTAGAACAATATCCATATTTCTCATTCCATTAGGTACATTAGTAACATAAAGAAATTAACAATCTCTACATCAGCCCGGTATAAACCCGAGAAAGCAGCTTTTTCAGAGAGCCACAGCTCCTGAACAAGTTTGGGTATATTTAACTATCTTTCAAGTAGAGATCTTTTCTTATTCTGTTTTAGTACAGTAGTTTTATTTTTAAATAATGTACTTTGGGAACGGCCATATGCAATTTTTTTTCTTTTTTTGTGGAATTCAAAGGGTGATTTTTCTCCCCTTGATCTCTTTTTATTTAAATAAAGACTTTAAAATTAAAGGAAAATGGATAGATAGGTTTCAGGGAATAAAATAGTGAAATGACATTAAGCAGAAATTAGGCAGCTATTTATTCAGCTGGAAAGAGCACAGGTACAAGAGTTTCTGTTGATATGCATTTACCATTAAATACTAATTACTGATGGGTACAATCATATATATGATGAAATACTTTGCTCTTATGAATAGCTACAAGTGTTAACAATAAGCCCAGATTTTATTGATTTTATTGCATAATTCCATCATTCAGGTCCTGGTAAAATGATAAAAAAGTGAATCACTGGAGCATTGGAATATTCTTTTTTAGTCAAACAATGCAAGACTAAATGCAAACGGAGAGCTATTATTAACTTGGGAACTTTCCTGCCCTAAGTTAAGCAATGATTTCTGAACATCAGCCAGAGCTGGATTAATGCAAGGTCAATCATTTTGGTAGCAAAAAGCTAAGAAGCCATCCCCTGTACCATACATCAATTTACTATTACCCTTATCCTTCTACCACTGAAAAATATGAAAAAAATGAAAAAAAAAAAAAATGAAGCTACAGGGATTTCTGTTGATAGGTTTTGCTTCTCAATGTGGCTACTAGCCAACATATTGGAGAGAGATATTGGGAGAACCAAGAACATATTGGGAGAACCAAGTAACTTGACAGTAAATGCTGGACATTTAGAGCTGACCAATGCATTCAGTTGATCTTTAGCTCTGTATGCATTAGAGCTGAACAAATAATTCCTTTCTTTGTCCCTAAATTCTGTAAAGATAATTTTTTTTTCCTTTGGAATTGTGTAATGACCCCTAAATATTTTCACAGAAAAATAAAAAAAAAACAACTCCCTGGTGCCAATTTTTTCCCCCACAATACATTGTAAGATGGTATTTTTCTAAGTATTACCTTATTTTATATTCTCTGTAGTAGATTCAGGTATATGTTCAAGTAAAGAGCTTTACTTTATTCAGTTTGATATGATTAATACTTAGCTTTTCCATTCTGTTACTGTAATTGATTCTGAACTTCGCAAATAGATTGTAAGGCAGGTTTTCTGATGATGTGTCTGCAGCCTTATTATTAACCCTTTTATTAACTTTATAGGTTTTTCTAGAGGAGGAAAGTCATGATCATAGGATAATTTGATTTCTATTCATTTCAATATATTTTTGAGTGGCTAATTCATCTGAATGTTGGTATCAATTCATCTGGCAGCCCCATTTTTCTTGAAGAAGGTGGAGACAAGTCATGCTTTTCAAAATTTTAACTTTTTCACCAATTCTATTACTCCTTTAATTTTTTTTTGTTTTCTTCTGTCTGCATAGATTTCAAAATGCAATTTTTTTAAAGTTAAAATACAGTGAGCCTCTTCCTTCTGGGAATTTCCATTTGCAGTTTGCTGTTACAATGATAAAACCTCTGCAGAACCTGGAGAGAAGAGGACATGTTGAAATGGCAAGATGATCTGTAGGCATGGTATAGAATGCTCTCTGTAAACAGTTTTATCAATCAAAGGCCTTTTTAATGTTTAGAGATATGGGATCTCAGAGAAGGGCAGGTGTGGGAGAACTGACCAGCAGGTGTATGTTGCCAGAAGCTGGTGTACATAAAAATGTTCACATTCAGCTTTTGGTCAATGAGTCTCCCTCTAGATTTCTTTCCTCCTTTTCTCTGGATTAGTCTAGATAGAAAAGTCTCACAATACAAAGAACAGACATTAAACACTGAAAAGGGAAGAAGAAAATGGTAACTGCCAAATGCAGACATAAATTTGGTGAATGTTGTCATCAGAAAGGATATGAAATTGCAGCATTCCTTCACAGATATGTAACATCCCTTTCAAGGCTCTACTGATGTGTGAATTTAATTCTTCCTCCTTTATGTAAGACTTGGAAAATGGCCTCTAAGTACTTCTCAGAGCAGAGAGTAAAGTTAGATCTCTCATAGTCAGGTTAGTGCTCTTACTCTTGAAGCATGGGATCATGAACCATCTTCCTTTGGGACTGATTTCATTTTACTTTGGTGCACTACAAAGAAGTGGTAAATAATCCTCATTTATAGCTAGCTGGGTGTTTAGGATTTTACGATTCACAGGTTATATGGATTTGAATCCAGTCAGATAAAGAACCTGGCTAAGACATATGCCAAGGAATGTTCTCTAATCAGTAACTCTTCTGTACAAGGTGATGCTGATTCCAGGGGATACTATTGTACAAGCAATCATATACATATCGCCATATTTTCTGATGCTATTTATTAAAAATGAACTGGTGGGCTTCCAAAGACTTCAGAAATACACTACTCAGTTGCAGTCCTTAATACTAATCCTAAGCAATAAACATTAATTAAGCATTAAGCTATTCCTTCCTGGAAAAATAAATTCAGTTTGGAGAATGCACAGGGGAAAATTGTCTGATGGAAATACAGCATTTATTCTTAAATTCACCTAACTCCTCTGCTGCATGTCTAATTTCTTATGCTGAAGGCTTGCAAGTCCAATGATTGCTGTGGCAGTAAAGGATATACTTTAAATACACGTGTGATTTGTTTCAATCAAAACCTTAGGAGTTTAAAACAATCTGAGGAATGTTAAAGAAAGAATGGTCTCAGAAAAAGCCACCATTTCCATTCCCAGCTATTCATCAAGCTGCACCAGTATCACCTTTCAAACTGATTACCTGGTACTATCCAGGTAAATACTTATGTGGAAAAAGGAAAAAAACATTTTTCAATCTAAATCGTTTCACTTTATATGTTGAATGTTCTGTACAGCATTATATGACAGTTTCCTCAATGTGTAGGTGGCCCACAGAGTCATATAATGAGATGCTCTCCAATTTTTCACCATTCACTGTCATGCCAATCTAGGAGGGAAATGGCCTTGCAGAAGAAAATCTGAATGTAGTTGTGCCAGAAGAAATAATCTGCTTCCTCTGTAACTGCTTTGATGTGGTCTGATTTTGATTTTAAATCCAGATGATATTGCTTCAGGACATATTGGGGCCAGAATGGCTGTATGAGAAGGTAACCAACTTCATGGCACTGGAACAGCTCAAGTTTTGACAAGTGTTACCGCAATGCTGGGTGATACGCCATGGACACGTGAAGGACCACACAGAACTGCAGCCATGGAACAAGACGAGGCAGCAGGGCTATTGGAAAAAATGCTGTGTTGTAAAGTGGAAGGGTCCTTCCAGTTCAAGCCCATCAGGACCCTTCCCTTTCCTCAGTTGTCCAATGTGTGCTGACTTTCTTACTCAGTCACAGGTTTTGGTGGCTGTGGAAAGGATGGGTGATTCTGGGATGGCCAATTATGAGATTCCTGTTCCAATACAGAATAGAAATAATGACAATTGCAGTCTCACTGCTTTATCAAATCCTAAACTAATTTAATTTTCTCATTGTATTGGTTCTTTCTGTCCTCCACAGCAGACTGCAATGTTTACAGATTTATGCTAGCTATGGTCCATGCAGAGGGCAAAATAAAGGCCAACAAAATGCAGCTCAAAGTTCTCATTCTTGGAAGTTTACTTGAGTAACTCTATGCTACATTTACAGCTATACTGTGGACCAGCCCTAAAAGAAGGTTAAGAGAAAGTATTCTTTGAGTATTGTGTGCAGTGGGGAGAAAATTTCTATTTCACAGAAACACATAGAGAACAGAGGGTGTCAAAAGGGTTGAGTAATTCTGTTGTATATGTGTGGAAAATATAGGACCTACAACACTTTAATTGAAGGCCTGACCGCCAATGAAAACAGTGCAGAATAATAGACGTTGTTTCTGACTGAGGTATTAAGTCTTGTTTGCTCTGATTTTACTTTAAAAAAGAGGTTGCAGGAGCTCAGTGTACTTGACAGGTAATCAATTATTTATTTCATGTTTGTAGACAATAAGTACAACATGATCCTTGTTGAAGATGTGATTCTTTGTTTTGCACGCTTAACCAAGAGTGATGTGAGGATGACGCAGGAAAATGTCAGCATATGTGGTTCCATCTGGGTACTGCGCTCTGATTCTCATATGTGGGTCTGTGGCAACTATATTTATTTTTTAAATGATGCAAGTGATGAATTGTACTGTTGAAAAGATTGCATTCATGAACTGAATATTTACTGTCACCCGTGATCTTTGTAGGTCAGAAAAAAATTATTCTGCACCCATCTCTGTTTAAAAAATAGGTATGCTGCAGATAACTGTTAAAAAGTAAGTAAAACAGTGCATGGTTCAGGGCATGGTTTAGAAGTGGCAAAGAGATAAGACTTGGAGGATAGAATGAAAAGTAGACCTGTCACTGTTTGATGCCCTGAAAATAGGCTACCTTTCAGCTGTATTTTTACTTAACTGCTGAGTAAATTATTTTACTGGGCATAAAAATTACAGAAGAGCTAGCCACTTCTCCTGAGCTCTTCATTTGAAAGCTAAATTTGAGTAGTTTTGTCTGCAAGAATCCATGTCCTGTAGCTATAGAGGCTTTTATGACTGCACAAAACTCTGATAAAGGGCTAGTTTTTACTATTTTTTCTCACTTACCTGACTGGCTTGAGAAGACTTTTGATGTTCTTTTCTGTACTTATAATTACAAACTGATGATGTCAGCCATCAGTAGTGGCAGCAGAGTGGTCATTACTGGTCAGTGTTGTGTCATTGCCATAACACTGAGTGGAAGTGTCCAAGAGCCCTTTTGTTACCTTTAGATTCACTTCTATTGTTTAAGAAGTGCCTTCATTCATTCTGCTAAAATATTTCCACTTCTGATCTTACATAGCTAGGAAGTGATAAGGAAAATCCCAAAAATTGCTTCAAAGCTTACAGGAATCTAGACCTTTTCAGAGTCAAAACCAGAATCAAGTCCTGCATATGCTGACTGAGAAAACAACACTACATGAGAAGAAATAGGTATATTGATAATGTTTTCAGTTCCAAGACACTAGGGTGTGTGCTCAAACAGTGGTATAGCTGGGTCATGAATGAGAAGGATGTTGTCAATAGGACATCTCCACCTGAACTTAAGCAGTTTCTAGCTATTCTGTTTGGTGACTAGATTTATGAAATTTTCTTGTTATTCCTATGGTACAGACCTCTGCTCACAGGAGAAAACCAGAAGATTATGGTGCTTGTTTTCAGCAAAACCCACACTGTTTTCAGAAGTGGTTCTTTCTGATTCAGCTGAAAGGTGACTATCTTGACATTTCTGAGTGGTAGCATAAGGAGCACAGGCATATTTTACTGTGCTTTGGCAGTAGACAGATGGAGGCAGGATTTTGAGCCTGAAGTTGCTAGACATATCCTCCAGGCAGCTTCCAAACTACTGAATGTTCTAGAATGCTAATACTTGCCTTCTGACCTTTGCTGGCAAACACAAACAGCATATATGTCCATTCTGTGGTTCTACATTCAAAGGGGCTGATATTCACCTCACAAAGAAGGAATAGCCCTCAGCTTGAACCAGTATTGACTGAATTTGTGTTAGGAACCCAGAATCTGAAACAAGGCACTGTAGATCTAAAAGCAGTATCATTTATCACTTGTTACAATGAAATAACTGGGTTAGTAATTCAGCTATTGAACTGCAACTCCGACCAGAAGGGAAATCAATAAAAAACATAAAAATTTCCAAGCCTTGCCAAAAGAGTAATAACTATGGCAGCTGACCTGAACAATGCAGAATGGTGTCCTCTTATTAAGATTGATACTCATGTTATCTTCTAAATGTGATTTAACCATATGAAAACCCAGAACACCCTTTCAGCATGAACAACTGTGGAGCACTAGTTTAGAAAAAAACCCTGCATAACACCTATCTAAAATAAGAGCTAAGGAACAAAGTCTTAGAGAATGTCTTAAGAGCAAGATAATACCTTAATATAAAACTGAATTGCATGTCTTACATTTTTTTTTACACTGATCACCTGGGAACCTAAGATGAAGATAAACCTAAAAAATCCCCAAACAGACAGACCTTAACTGGACACAATACAGGTTAAATTTTCAAGCATTGTTGCAGTTTCTTAACAATTACTATAATTTCACAGTTTAGTCTGCTATATTAGGAGGGTGGTCTGTGTAAATCTAAAAGGTGAGAGAACTTATTCAATTGAAGACATTTCTTTTTGCCATCTACAGTCGTACAATTGAGAGTGCCTGTACAGTGAAGGTGGCAAGGAGTTACCTTTCATCTCTTAATTAGTTCAAGCTGCTTTATAAAGCCAAACCCATGTCCAGACTGTAAAAACAACATTTTGGTTGACCATATAACATGACTTGATTTAAAAAAGAAACAAAATTACAAAAACTCAAAACCCCAGACATTTCTTAAGACATATTTTTTCATTGGCAGTATTATTTAACTGAACAAGTTTTAGAGCTAATTTACACCCTAGATAAAATATTTTGATCGAGAATGTGATTTTCATTGATAGAATTTGACAATAGCTATGAACTATAGTTGCTAAGTTTTACTAAAAACAGAATTATGTATTACCATTGCTTATTCCTCCTGGATTAATTGTAGGTTTAGGGACTGTTTCTGTTCTGAATTAGGGAAGACTTTTGGAATACACCTGTTTGTAAATATTATTCAACCAAAGTGTATCAGCACGCCTGAACATTCTTCTTTCTTTCTTTACCAAGCAATATTTAAAACAATGGGTTTCTCTCTGAGTTTGGTAATGCAGTATTTTGGCTTTCAGTGAATAAGCTTCCTTTCTTAGACTGGACGCACAAGTGTTTGTGACCACTCAAGTTGGCAGGTTCATTATTTTACTTTCTTTAACTGTTCTTTGAGCACTAAATGTTTATGGAAAAGTACAGGAAAAACACAATTACATACAGCATTCCCACTGCCAAAGTAGCACCACATGGAAAAAATCAGAAGTGAGAGTCTTGGAAAATAAAAGGAATAGTTAGAACCTTAAAAATCCACCCATCAGAAATGTATCTCCAAATTTTATAAACTAATTTATTTGACTTGCATTGGGAAAGTGAGGCAGAAAAAAAAATCAGGGGATGGAAATGGGCTCTGTAGTGTAGGAGGCTTTGGAGAGTTGTGAAGATATTTTGATTAGGAAAGTTAAAATAGGAAGTGCAATATACATCAAAGATCTAGGCAAGGGAAGGACTGGAAATGCAAGAATAGTTATTCAAATGGCAAAGTATGATGAAGAAGGAAAGGCATTAAGTGGTGATGATATTTTGGCAGCTAAGCTCATGATCGAATTTCTTGATGTATTGTTAAGTGTTGCCAGTATTTGAGCATTTTTTTCCAGTCCAAAATTTACTTACGGCCTTTCTAATTGATCATTTCAGCCCATTCTCTCTCTTACTTTAGTCTCCTTCAGAGAACGAGGAAAGAAGAACTTGAATAACATAGGACTTCAGCTTTGAATTTAATTTTCAGGGAACTAAGTTTTTTCTATTTTTTGAGGAAATTCCCATGAAAAGAACTGACAGGAGAAAATAAAGGTCCTTGTACAATTTTCTGCTCACATATTATTGACAACAGCAACATCCTTAGGGGAGGCAGGGGTAGGACACTGTCATTCTTCCAGAAGCCCTTTAGACCTGATTTCTCAGAAGGAGAGCTCAGGCAATTGTAGAAAGACCCTAGACCTTTCTTTGCTCTGTGATTTAAAGTTTCAAAGCATCCCCCTCCTTGTAACTGCTTTCTCGAAGTTTTTTTCAGAGACAAAATACATGGAACTCAGGAAGTGAGGGGAAAAAACTGTCTATCTCGCTCACCCTCCTTCTTTCCACGAGAAACAGAAATCTGATGTGAACCTAGAATAGCCTTGGAAACGGATGTATTTATTAAAAGTAAACCCAGTTAAGTCACAAGTTAGAAAAATGTTTGGTTTATGCAGTTTTTCATTACATATAATTAGACAATGTTAGGTAAAACAGAAAGGCTTACCTATATGTAGGAAGAAAATACAAATCCTTCTCAGTAATGAAAAATATAGATTTCATTAGAGTTTGAGATATTCTGTATGTGAAATATATATGTATACTGGCTTACCGATGGCAATTCCATAATTTTAATAGAAAATATGATGGCTAGAAATGTAATATCAGATTTGTTGACTTGTAAACAAATTACTTTTGTATGTCTCAGAATTGAAATGTAAATAGGCACCTAAAAATGCAATTTTGGATTTTAAAGTATTAGAAAGCTGCAAGATGAATATGTGTTGGCATAGTGAATTCAAGAAATTATCTTTGGCAACAAAAACACAGAGACTGTAACTTGCAAGTATGGGCTATGAAATGAAGGAAATTTATTTCCTGTCCTCATTATTTGCAGGAAAAATGTTGAAGGACAGAGCAACACTTATAATGGTTTTATTAATATATTCTATGTTTTTAGTTTTAAAAAAATATCTATGAATTAAAGGAATATGAATTAAAATATTTTTTTTTACCTTTCTTAATGATCATATGGGATAGCAAAACCCTGTTGGTAAGGTAGGAGGTATTTTAGACATAGTCAGTTGAAGAATCCACAGACTTATCAAGGAAGCCTTAAAAGAGATTTGGCAGTCAGGGTGTGCATGCAGAATTTATGGGATCCCTTCTGTTCCCCTCGCCAGTGGGAAGGAGGTGTCTACAGCAATACATCTTGGAAATCGTGAGCTGAGCCGCAGTGTCTTGCTCAGAGTCAGAGGGATCAGGCTGCAGCACATTTCTCAGTCAAATGGAACAGCAACCCTTCAATTTCACAGGACTGCCTGGTTCCCTGGTGTTTATTAGCACGGCTGTTATTTAATATGTTAATCCAATATTTATGAAAGGCAAAAGCAAAGAGGCTCAAACCAAACAACAGCGTGGTGCTGGGCTGTGCTAGGGCAGCAGAGCCCTGCTCGTGTGGGAGAGCAGAGCCCTGGGGCTGCAGGTTCTGCAGGGCAAACTGCGCCAGAAACCACTAACCTGCTTCGACACGTCCCTGCTGGGGCACAGCGGGGCCTTGGGCTTGGGTGGGTACACCAGGCCCTCAGCCTGAAAGAGAAGGAGCATGCTAGAGTGTTTAGTGAAGGAGATAAAGGTGGGCTTCAAGGGAAAAGTGGTGTTTTCTTCCTATTCTCTGCATTTGGGTTGCTGTCCTCCTCTCAGATCATACTCACTGAGGGTTTAGTAATGCTACAGCCATAGCTGGCATCACAGTCCAAGATCTCTGGAGCAGGAGAGCCAGGAATCTAACATATTTTTGACCTTCTTTGTAAAACCTGTCAAGATATTGTTGCTTTTCACCTGGGAAAGACATTTCTATTCTTTCTCTGTCCTTTCTGCCTATATTTTAAGATCTCACTACTTACAGACTTGATTTTTAACCTAACTCTTATCATAAGGTGGTTCATGACTGTCTATAATTTCTGTCTGTTATCTATTAAAAATATTTTAAATTTTGGGACATGACTTTTTAAATTTATAGAAACTATATATATGTGCATCTGTGCATTCTTCTTTGTTAAAAGAAATGTGAAAAATTTATTCACAAGTAAAGCTCTATCTCTTGTGTTCAGAGAACCCAAATTCAGCAACATCAGGAAAATGCTGCGAAAAAATGCAGTTTTTAATAGCCCTGTCAGTGATTGCATTGTAATAAAATTCACTTTCACCCTTATAAATAAACATTAAATACATGCTTACGACAGAAGGAAATGACAGAATAAAGTCAACTTCTATAATTGAGAAATGTGTTTCAGCTACAGAGAAACTGAAAGAAAACTTTAATCAATATAATCACGAGGAATTTGGAAGAGGATAATTATAAATAAGCAGAAAATGTCAGGGCTCATCCTTATATTTTTCTTGCTTCAGATTAGGTATGAATCAGATGACTGCACAATAAAACTGTATCTTAGGGGCTGTTCCAAATGCAGTACATTTATATTGTGGCATTAGATAGCATTGAGTTTCTCATGCTAATGAACTCCAGTGAGCCTCCTGTTTTTCTAACAGGATTAGATGTATTAGCCATAATCACTGCCAACTACAGCCATTGCTGGGCATTTGAGCAATCATCATTCTTTTGAAACATACTAAATACCACTAAAATTCTTTTCATTTTAATAAAAGAGTGAAGGTTGCTTAACCAACACGAGATTGGTCATTTATACTTAGTGTTTAAGAGTGGATTATACACTACCAAGTCACCTACAGCTAATTTCATGACCCTTTTCTGCCCCCATTGATGCAAAACTGTGTTAAATCAATAGAATCACACTCGGGTAAATGATGTCCATATTAAGATTGATTCAGACTTCAGTGCTATAGGGAAAATTACTGTGGTGTTTAATAATCTATTTGGAACAGGGTCAAAGTTATGCTTTGCTCGGTGTCAAGTTTTACTGCATCTGATTTACATAACCTCCGGCTCTGCATTGCATAACGGGACCTTCTGCATTGCTTCCCTTAAGTAGCAGCAAAGCCCAGACACAGATAGAAGGTCTGGCAACAGCTGCTGTTCCACTCACACATGCATTTTTTTCCCATAATTTCCTTGGTATTCATCACTGCAGTGTCTGAACATGGTATATCACCTGCAGAAACTAATTTTTACAGGCAAGATAAGGAAGCAGTAGCTCATCCTGAGGTAGCGAGGCACTGGAGGGCTGCCAGACAGGCTGTCTCCTGCTCTGGGCTGTGCACAGCCTGACAGCACATCCCACCTCACAGTGAAGTCAGCACACTCGGAGGAATGAAGGATAATTGGCAGAACTTCTCAGATTTAATTGCTGTCAGCGTCAAGTATGTTACTGAAAGACTCTGTGGTTTTGTAGCTCAGGAGAGGCGTGAGAAGAGGAAGCACTCAAAATTAATGTGACTTTTTGCAAAGTGAGGCATCACGAACCTGAGGAAAAGTGACAGGATTTGGTCCTTGAAGATAGCCCAAGAGTGATGCAAACCAATTTTATGAAAATGTGTGTAGGAGTTGTGTGGGAAAACATAAAACATTTCAGTGAAGTGTGGTCATTTGCATCTTGGGATCTAGCTAAATTTGGAATAAGGATGTTTAAGGGTAAATGAATATTAATAGTTCTGGGCAAGTACTTCAATACTTTACTAGAGAGCTCCAGGTAAGATATTATTCAATAGGGTTAAAAAAAAAAAAAATTAAAAATCTCTTCTGAATTATGCCACATCTATTTGCAAGGTCTCTGTCTAAAAAGCATTTTAAAATCATGACCAGGTTAAAATTAAGTCATACATAACTCATACAGATCCAAGATAAGGCTTATGAACCTTATACAAGATGTGGTTGCATATTCAGAATCTTCCCAGTCAACTACAAACTATCCCTGCCACACACAGGCTCCAGAGGTCCCTCTTGTTCCCAATGTGCTCTTTCAGCCCCCTTCCCTGGACACCCAAATGCATTTCAGTTCTGACTTGGCTGTGAGTCTTTTCTTCCCATCAGTATGGGACAGAAGCCAGGGTTCACAGAGAAAAAGAGACACAGCAGGATGGCAGCCTGCATCCTTTTCTGGGTCCTACACATTGACTTTGTTTCAGCATCTAAAAATGAAGAGTGAGTAGCGTAAAATGAATGATAAAGCCTAGCTCCTGGAGCCCAACTCTCCTCTTCTTTTAAATGAATATCAAGTCAACAGTCCGATGCATTTTTTCAGCCCAGAGTAACCTGAAGTTTTAGCAATGTTAGATTTTCAGCAGGTGAGAAAAGTCGTACCCCTCAAGTCTCAGAGCAACCTTTTGCCAAGGGGAAAGACAACTTTCCAAGAAGACAGACATGCATGTAAACTCTCATAAGGCAAGTGAACCTGAATGTCCTGGTTCTGAGTAAAAAGCTGTGGCTTGGCTAATGAATCCTTTTATTAAAATTGTTGCTTACTTCTTCATCGTGCATTCGAAAGACAGAATTACCTTTTTTCTTTCATTTTTATTAAATAAAAGGTGTGCTGCTATATTCATAACACTGAGCTGTTACTTTCTTGTCTTGGGAGTCATATGGAGTGGGGCAAATGCTAAAGCTCAAAAATGGGCTTGGCTTTATTAAACACACGCTTCGTTGTTTCCCTTAGTAGTGAAACATTGGCATGGGGGGATTTTTTCCTAACTTAAACAATATGTCATGCATCCAGAATTAATAATTTTTTATTTCACAGCTCTTAGCTGCAGAAAAAAATAATATGAACTCGAGTCAGCCTTGGTGCATTTCCACAGATTAAAAATGTCATGGTCCATATGTAAACCAGACATCTACGAACCAAATAATTCAAAAATTCATTATGGAAAAAAAAATCAGAAAAAGGTGTAAAATTAAGGCTTCCAGAAAGAAGGAATTTTCTTTTTAAAGTATTAAAAACGTTAAGTGATGCCACAGATAATTCTGATGAATCCTTTCATGTCTTCATCTGTCAGTGCTGAACACTTTCCTACTACACTACTAATGGTTCCCCTAGTTAATTGAATTAAAAAAAAAAAAAAAAAAAAAAAAAAAAAAAAGAGATCCAGGAAAGAACTTGGGTCACTATTTTTACAACACTTTTTCCTAAATTTTGGCTTTGCTGCTTTTCACTTGGTGCTTTTATGCCCTCCATTAATAAGCTAAATAATGCATTTTCTTCCAGAAGCAGAGCTTCAGTGTTTCTTCAGAAAACCCATTTCTTTCATCTCAGATAAACTTCTGAGCTGCAATAATTCTTCTAAACCTCTCTCTATACATAGATTTTTTTTCAATAACTGATTTGAGCAGACAAACATAGTCCTTTGTATCATTTTTACTGACAGAAGAATTACAAGTTGAATGTCTTTTAGATAGACCATAGTCTCTCTGGTCCATGTAAGCCAGTCCTAGTTTGCTACACCATACAACTCTGCAAGCCACTTTGTCCTGATTTTATGCATTTTACTCATTGAAAACACCATATTCCTCTGCTGAGTAGACCATGAAG
Organism: Polioptila caerulea; assembly: GCA_013397295.1. Taxonomy (NCBI): domain Eukaryota; kingdom Metazoa; phylum Chordata; class Aves; order Passeriformes; family Certhiidae; genus Polioptila; species Polioptila caerulea. Next base: position 296,263 of record VYXF01010429.1, on the reverse strand, counting down.
AACCTCCTAAGTCTGCAGACACAGTTGTGTAAAAGCAGCTGGTGTGACTTTCAGCACAGCTGCACTGTGCCTACAGCACTGAGACAAAACCACATCACTCTGTTACTGACCTGCTCTTCCCGGGAGTGCAAAAAATGTTCTGTGGTTGGGCAGTTAAGCAGGTTGGAGAGCAGAAGTATTTGTGTCTCCTCCAGAACCTGATGTTATAGCCTCCCTTAATGTTCAAAAGAGAATTCTTCAAAAGCACAGTTTATCTGGATTGTCCTTCCTGTGGTTGGACCGCAAGGAGATCAAAGCTCAGTAAATATCAAAACCCAAATCTTCAGAGGCTATCTGGATTCCTAACAACATTACAGAAACATAATTTGCCATCATGGACCTAATTTTAGATTTACCTCTGAAAAAAACCTCTGAAAATTTTGAGAAATTTCCCTTGAAAAATAATGAAAAGCAACATAATCAAAGACATCAGGTGATGAGCTATCAATAGGCAGTATGATGTGGTAGTTTAGAAACTATTTTGTTCAGAAAATATGCTTTTCTTAATATATATCTTAGTAACTTAACCTCTGATGTAGAGTGATCATGCTGTAAGCCCAAGAAGCAGAGTACCTGGGGCTGATTTGCAATCTCCACACATAACCAATACTTTGATTTCAACAAAGAATTTGGACTCTTTGGACTGGGGTTTCTGTGGTGCTACTGTGACTCAGTTTTAATATCATCACATTAGTAATCTGGAAACATAAATATAAGTACCAGGTACAAGAAAGAAAAAATATCTCAATTGCAAGAAAATGTATGCAAAGAATAAAAGAAGATGACGCACATGGAAAAGCATGGTGACAGAATATCTTAAAAAGAGGCAGAGTGGAACACAATAATATCACAAATAGCTCAAGAGAGATTGGCACAAATTCATTTTAATTTGTAGCACCTTCTGGCTCATCAGCTTGAATAAGTTCATTGGTCCTGCACTGAACCAGGACTTTATATGATCCATTTTAATTCAGGATACCACAGGCAAGATCACATATATGTCGAAAGATTGTCACATCTGGCAGATAGTGATAAATATTACATTTAAAAAGACTACTTATTTTGCAGACAGTCTTACATTGTGCCTATTTGGCTTGCATTACTGTGCTGCCATACAACAAGTGGCAGCACAATTAATCATGAGCATCAGAGGGTAATTTGTTATGACAGAGAGCTGTGTGCTCGTTAAAGACAGATTCTCTTTCATCCCTTTATGTTGTGTTCCTCCCTTTGTGATTCGTGTCCAGAAACTGGATTTTAGAACACTCTGAAGTATTTCCAGGACTACTGAAGATGATGGCTCATGGGTGGCTCCAGGGTTTTAGACCATCTATCCTGCTTAGTTTGCAAGTGATGGAGGAGCCAGAGAAATTGTACACGGCCATTCCAAATGAGGATTAAAACCTCAAACAGTGGTGGGGATCAAGTCTGTGCTGTATGCTTGCACAGGTTCTGCTGGCACCAAGGAGGCAGCCTGTGGTGGCTCCCCCAAGAGAGAGCAGAGCACCCCCACTTCCCTGCCAACCCCACCTGCCAGATGGAGGCCAGTTTAGCAGATGATGTGTGGGATGTGTTCAATGAATATGCAATTTCCCATGTAATTACCCTGCTGATCAGCCCCTGCAATGATCAAAGCCATTGATCAAATGGCTTTTCTGTCCTCTGTGAGGAAGTTTTCTAGCAGCTTCTTTTTTTTTTTTCCCCCTAGCAATTCATCACTGCAATTCAAGGCTAATGCAAAGATTTTAGCTTGTGGTTTTTTTCCTTATAACCTTTACAACATAGCTAGGATCATGCACTGATTCCCTTCAGCTCTCTAATTGCTGACCTCATTTGCTAATTAGGTTAAATATAAGTTAGGCATAAACCTTAGCAATCTAACCACTCACCTCATGCATCATAGTACTAACAGACAAAAGGAAGCACTTATGCCCCTTCACCCTTCTACAGAAATGTAATTTTTTGCAGGCTTTTTCAACATTAAAGTTTGAATGCTGAAGAACTAAATGCTTTTGCCAGTAATAAAGATGAGATCTGTGATGTAGTTGCATTATGTAGGAAGGAAATAGCATAAAGTATTTCTATAAATTTATTTTCTGGGTTCAACAAAAAGCAAAGATCTCTAAAAAAACACACAGTAATTCGATTTAAGTGTATTCAGTAGCATCTTTTCTCTATAGAACACAGAACTACAGCCTAAAAATCTTGAGTGAGTCAGGAATAAATTAAATTTTTTCTAATATTTTGAGGGGCTAGACTATGATAGAGACAATAAACAATGCTGTCCAATGTCCACTTTATGTCAAGAACTCCCAGACATCATAGGGTTTTCTACTTCAGATTCCTTGTCTGCGGTTTCTGGAAAGCACTAGAATATTGTTAAAAATGTCTCAAGATTTTTATTCACTTTCTAAAAAATTCTTATATTTATTACATATGAATAAAAATTTTTAGGGGAAAGCTTGAAATAAAATACTTATAGTATATTTTATACTTATAGTATATAGTAGATAATATACTTGTAGTATATTTACTTATTGACCCACTCATAGTGGATCTGCTTAAAATAAGTACAATTATGTAAGAATTAATTAAAAAAAAAATATTCTTGCTATTGGAAAAATACACAAGAAGTAGGGAAACATTTAAAATTAGTAGGTTTTTTAAAACCCATTTTTGCACCTTTTTTTATTGCACTTTTTGTGATATGTGACAGAGATTTCCATTTGTCTTTCTTATCCCCATCTTTTTATTATTTGTTCTTTCACCACCAGTCCACCTCCTCACAGCTTATTTAAACATCCAAAATGTCTGACAGAGGAGTTTCAAACAGACATGATAAACATCAAAATAAACCTCTCATCAAGCTGACAGAAAAAAAAAATAGTCCTCTGATTGTTAATCTGTCCCTCCAAAAAAATATAGCTTCCACTAGACTGAGACCTACAGTGAGTAATATCCAGCCCTCTTCCCAGAACAGGATCAGCAGAGTGCAGTACAATACATCATGCTCTGCCCTCCTCCCAGACCATCCTCCTCTTGCCTGCCCAGCCTCAGGGTATTGAAATTCTTGAGATTTTTGACAAGCTCTGCAGCAAAATGCATTTGCAGGCAATTTGGAAAGCGGAAGGCATTATTAGTTGTAATTTTCTTTAGCAAAATGGTTTCTCTGTTGCACAAAGGAAATGAGAGGTTGATTTTAACCCTTTTAGCTCCTTCTGCATGGCTGCTGAAGATGAGAGGGGGAAAAAAGCAGCACATGTTTCAACACTGATGAGAGTAATTTCACTATTTTGCTGTAAATGCTTGGTGCTGGTAATTATCAGAATAGTAAATATTCAATTGCCATTTTTTATCCTAGTGAGAATGCATCCACCTCATGGAAGTGTGGCTAGCTTCAGGAATGCTGCTTACACTGTAGGATAAAACCAGAGAAATAGGAAGATGATGTTGAAATTCTCAGTGTGGATTTATGCATACTGAATTTGAGATGAGCAGGTAAGATGCCTGAAGTCAGAGGCAGCTGACCCAAAAAAAGCAAGCTCTGTCCTCTCTGAGACATTATGAACATCAGGACTCCCCACACTGTCCCCCTGTTCCTGCCTAAGGTCCCTCCCTCAGGTCGCAGCCCTTCAGGAACATCTCCAATGCGAGTCCTTCAAGAACTGCTCCTGCAAGTCTCTTCACATGGTCACAAGTCCTACGAGCAAACCTGCTTCAGCATGGCCTCCTCTCTCCATGGGTCCACGAGTGCCAGGAGCATGTTCCAGCACAGGTTTCCCAAGGCATCACAGCCTCCTGTGGGCACCCACCCTCTGCATGGGCTGCAGGTGAGTCTCTGAATTCCTGTGGACCCCCATGACTGCAGGGGCACAGTTGCCTCACTGTGCTCTGCATCATGGGCTCCAGGAGAATCTCTGCTGGGGTACCCAGAGCTCCTCCTGCCCCTCCTTCTGCTCTGGTCTCAGCGAATTTTGATATCAAGGATTTTGTTTTGGAAATAAACTCTCGAAGTTCCTGGTTGTCTGTTTGCTGCTATGCTGAAAACTTGCTCCATCTCAGCTCCTAACTTAGAGTCACTGAATTATTATATGTTGGAGGTGAACACTCTTTCTAAAGATATGGCTACTAAAGTTCATTCAGGATTGATCTTCCTATTCATGTATATAATATTATGTCCTTTATTGTTCACCAGGTGTTCTTTGATAGCTATAGCCATAGGTAACAAAACACTAGAGAGCAAATTGATATTCATTTGTTTTTCATAACTTCTCAGTACATAGGGGTTTTCTGTATGAATATGTTCTTTGTTCAATCTCTATTTAAATGAAAGCTTCAATGGAAATCTTACATGAGTTGTTAACATAAATCATCATAGTAATTTTAGCTATACCTTGGTGGGATGCTTCAAAAACTCTGAATTTGATTGAAAGGCCTATGTAGTTTAGATTTTCTAACAGGCTCTTTTAAACATATAACCTGTCTCAATTATTTTAGCCATAAAGACTATATTTTTATGAGGTAAGATTAAAGATTACTTGTGAGAAGGAAATAGGCATAAAAAAACCTAATCTTTTTCTTACTGGCTTAACTACTAATCAATATGTTTGAATATATCAACTCTTTATTTATGCATTTAATAGGAACCTTATTTATATTATAGCATAATATAAATTATTTATATATATATTACTTATATAGCACATAGAATTCGACATGTAATCACAAGATGATATTTTACAATAAAAAACTTGCAGGTGTATAACTTGAAAACTATCAGAAATTTCTTAGAGAAAATGGAAAAATTGACTTTTTTTCTGACAGCAAAA
>VYXF01010429.1:210116-286469 GCA_013397295.1 Polioptila caerulea | reverse complement strand
CCCCACCCCCCGCCACTTCCTCCCGTGAGGAGCCTACATTCCTAGCACTGGGTTCCTACTCTATATCCAGTAGCCTCCAAGTTCATTACAAGATGAAATGATATTTTTTCTCCCTCTACACTTCATAGCTGCCTTTCTACTGAAAAAAATGGAAAAAGGTAGCAAGCTTTATTCCTTTTATTCAGAATTCTGTCTTGCCATTTCCAATGTCAAGTGTCAGTGACATCAAAGCGACCACCTCAAGTTGTGTTTGAAAGAAGGCAGTGAATTCCTGTTCAGAGCATGTCTGCAAGGAACATGTGCTGACCTGAACCCTCATTATGACAATCCTCTGTTTTTTGAGTATCAGATAATGAGTATTGCCAAATGGGCTTCACATCTTCCATTGAAAAGACCAGCACAGTCACAGTCTGATGCTGTTTCACACCAAAATTTTTGACAAGAACTCTGTGATGCTGGATAATGAATGCACTTCTTTGACTTGAACCACAGTTTATGCATTCATGCACATTTAGGAAGCCATCAGTTTCTACAGATCTACTCTTTGAGAACTAATACACTGTAAGGCCTCATCATGTTATTATCATTTAACAACAAAATAAAACCCAAAAAAAAACTGGTCAATGACCAAATATCACTAGAATTGAGGAAGAGATCTTCTGAAAGGACAGCCTTGACTTTGTTTATCTCCCAGGATATATTCTGGGGACCACCTGGGTGTTATGATTCAGGCAGACTGAGTCTAGTTCTCATAGAGCAGGGAGATACACTGAGGAAATTATACTGGAAAATATTTTTTCTTGGATTTGCCATGCAAAAATTAATAGGGCAGTGATAAAATGGATGAAGTGTCATCTTTGTTCTTGAAGATGAAGTTCATTATGTCAGGAATTTAACTATAGCACTTAGAAAAAAATAAAGGGGATTAAAAATGAGAGATTAGGCTGCAAAAGTAGGACTCACTACTTGGAAAACATCGGTGTTACATATAAATATATATGTTGCCGTTCAGAGGTTAAGTAGGTACTTGGGATTTCATGTGAAGTGTTACTTGGGTCTCTCTCATATCTCTCCTTCTACGTGTAGGAGAGAGAGTTAAGGTTCTTCAGCCTCAAAATCTCCTAATTTATTTGGCCACTCCTAATGTTTTAATTAAAATGTGCATTCCATGTCTTCCAGCCCTCTAATTTATCAGCAGAAATTAATTTAAAATAACCTCTACAAAGAAAGATAACAAAATCTGCTAAATAATGTATTAAGCAAATCTCACATATCCAGAGTAAACTCCCGTTCTTCCAAAGTTGCAGAGTTATTTTTCACTTCTTTTCTTTTGAAGAAAGCCTAAAACTGAATATCTCTTGCAATTGAATGGAAATCATGAGTTCATATATTCATCAAACCATCATCTGAACACAAAATGCACAGAAAAGTTGTAGATACAGAACAATAAAAGTACAAAAGAGGATAAAACTTTTAGAGAAACAAAAAAAAAGTGGCACTGCAGTATAAGCAAATGTCTTCTCCAAGAAATACTTCCATGAAAATGTTTTTGGTTTTGTAGCAGGAAATGAGGAATAAAATTTGCTCTGAAAAACCTGCATGTTCATCTCTAAAGCTCTTGGATGGCTAGAAAATAGAGAATGGCATAGAAATTAAACTACCAGTTAAAACCAAATTGTGTTTAGCCAGCGTGCCAAATAAGAAGCCATTGAATCAAATTGGGATGGCAGAGAATATAGAACAACATATATTTCATAAACAATTGTCTGAATTATTTAAAATCATTTATATTCACCAAAGATAAATTATTGCAAATTAATCTATGAACAAAAAAACAGACTAAATATGTCAGTAAAAATATCTGTCAGAAATTATTTAACCAGGAAAGATTCCTTTGATCTACACAGCAAAAATCTTGTTTAAATGAATTAGTGAATGAAAGGAGATTTTCTTCAATAATGTAATCATTGGCTGCAGCTGGGGCTTTGTGTTGTTCTCAGAGATGCACACTCAATGCTCTTCAACAGTAAATGCCCAGCCCACCCTACATTTGCTATGATACCAATTCAATGTAAGCATTGCTCCAAATGCATCAGGGTCATGTGCCATGTTTGTTATGTATGGAAAATAAGACATAGATTCTTCAGCTGAAGCAGATACAAATATGTGATAATTCTGCTGAAGCATTTTAGAATACTGGGGACTTGAGACTGTTAAGGACACAGACGTTAGGCCTGCACATGTAAAAATTGGTAACTATTTCACTGAAGATTTTTCTTGGCTTGTTTTAAGATATGGTTTGACTTGCTATCTTTTTCCTAAAGCAAGCACATAAATCTGTCCAGTCAAATCTTATTTTGCCTACATTCCTGCAACATGTTTAGTTGTAATCAAGAGACGTTACACTGAATTTAGACTTGAAAAATTATTTGATTTAGCGCATGCATCTTAGACTGTTCTACAGTTAATGTGACTAGTTACCTTCAATAAAGCAATAAGCCCTAGTATGCAATGAAATATTACATAGTTCAAAAAAAATTTTGTGAAAATTTTAGGAGATCTCAGGGAAAGTTTGAGGAAAATTTGCAGTCAATCACAGAAATTTAAGACCTCTGTCTAACTTTTTATTTTTGCAAGAGTACTCTTTATTGCTTTTTTTTAATGACAACAGGCTAATGCCAATTCAGAGCTGTAGTGTTTGGGCTTCCCCAAACACTGATTTAGTGTGTATTGTTAATGTTTTAAAATCTTAATATTAAGAAAGTGAAAAACTGGAATTTTGATTTGCTTGATTTCTGTGAGTTTTTTTCTTCACTAATTAAATGATTAGCATGTATTTTGCAATCTAGAGACAGTTTAAATGTATACAAAATAAGTAATGAAAAAAAATCATGTTCCTTTAATAGGACTAGACAGAGGGATGTACTTTAACTGCCATTTAAAAAGAACTGAACAAATACATTATTTCGTCTGAGGTATTCTGCAGGGTTCACAATTGAGTACACTTAACCACTCTAAACTGGCTACAAAAAATGGCTACTTTAGGTTCACCTAATTTTGCCTTTTTTTTGTAATCTCTAATCTGGGAAGGTAGACACACCTTTCTAAGAGTGATGATATCTGAAATCTCTCTGGGTGTTGACAAAGATTAATAAACTGTTGTCCCTCTTGGGTGGTTCACTTTGAGATTGTTTTTCATATGCTACCAGCCACACTCTTTTATTTTTAATGCATTTCTCCTGTATTAAAGAAAAAGGACAGAAAAGCCCTTTGATCTCTCACCACAGCACCCACTAATCTGTCCAATTTAAGAAAAAGCACTTTATCACACATCTTTTCAAATGTGGCTTCTCTACTTGATTCAGACAGATTAAAAGTTGAGTCTTTTGACTGCTAATAGCAGCAGTAACTTCCCCCCACACCCTGGGCCCCGCACACACCANTAGCCATGCCTCATTTTAAACTGCTGCTTCCTTTCTTCTGGTGATTTGTCTTAGATGAAAATTCACGTCGAAACACAGATACTTTGGTATATTTGATGGGCCTACTCAGCCCTTCTGTTAAAACACTATACTGGGCTGGAGGGTATTTAAAGAGCAGATTCCTGACCCTTTATTTTCTTCTTACTCCTTGGTCTCCTTAAGGCTCCCCTTGTTTCCCTAAAAAAAAAAATAAAAAAAAAAACAACCAACCTAACAAAAACCCCGCATCAAAACCACAATGAAAACCAAAAAAACCCAGAAAAAACCCCAAAACAAACAAACAAAAACAGCAACAAAAATTTATTTTCAGAGAAAAGCAGTTGTTAAGAAACAAAGACAGGATTGGCAGCAGTGAAGAAATCTCCACAGAATCCAGCTGGGTACATTGCAGACGCCACCTTTCTCATCTCCTACTGTGTCTCAAACACTGGAAGATCTGTGTCTAAATGGGAAGAAATGGAAAAAGGTGGCTTGTTTCTCATGCACATTTACTCCTTTAGCTTTGAAGGTTGGCAAACATGAATGCTTAATGCTACACACATCTGTTCTCTAAAATCTGGGAAAACACACCGCCTTGTAAGCCACTCCTGTCAAATTCATGCCTGTGATCTGAAGGATAAAAATTAGCATAATCAATGCCCTCTTAGTCCTTGGTATTATTTTTTTGCATATACTGTACATTACTGTTCAATGTGGTCTATGATGATTTTTCCCTAGAGATTGGAAGAACATTTTCCAAAAATTGTTGGCTTAAACCCAAAAGAACCCCTGCAGCTGAAGCTACTCTGCAACACTACCTCCTTTTTCAGGGTGCTCTGTCTCAGGTTAATACTAAAGCAATAAATGATATTGTCAAGTATTTTAGAAAAAAAAAATATTTATTTGTTTTGAAGAATAGCACCATGTCTTAAAAGGAATAAGAAATTAATTGACTTTTTTGCAACTTCCACAAGTCCAGGGAGGTTTTTTTTAGATGTTTCTTAAGTGTCATATTTTAGGAAGTCTACTCTTCATTAGGGGAAGCCTAGCAACAAAGTGAAACAGAATATGAAATGCCTCATATAGAAGTGTTAGATAAGGAAGGTGCAGTAAAAATCCCAGTTCAGACAATGGTAATTATTATAGCTGAAAATATTTTCACAGTTTGTAGTGCAGATTTGGTGGCACAGTAATGAATGATTGGCCATACAACTCATTCCTACATTGGAAGCAACAGTTTATCGTTTTTTTTTTTTTTCAAGTAACCCCTGAATGATGTTTATTATTTTCATTATTTAAAACATTTTTGGTTTAGCTTATATAAATAAGAATTATTTTAAATTTAGCAAAGGGAACAAGCAAGTGTGAAAGCATGATTTGTTCAAAGATACTATGAAAGAGAAGTGATACTTTGCTCATAAGCAACCATAAACAGAAGTGACTACTATATTTGTACTTTTGCTACCCAATCATCTTAAGTATGCTTATTCAATTTATATTGCCCTCCTTTTGTACTTGTTTGTATAAATAAATTTTGGGAGTGAATTACATAAATATAACTAACATAAATCCCAAGCCACAACTTGCCTTGGTTTCTTCATGAAATATATTATCCCATGTTCAAATAACTACGTCAATATTTTCCTGTTAGTTATAAAATGTGTGACATAAATTGATCTTTCTTGTGATGGTAATATTTCTCATATCAATATATACTCACCAAGAAAAATGTTAATCCAATATGATCAGGTTGCATTAAAATGTTTAGAGCTTCCTGGTAGTCCCTGAAATGTGCTTTTCAAATGAACACTGCTTATACGGAATTGAGCTAAAACATTAAAATCTTCCCTGTCGACAATTTTTACATATATTAAAGGATTTGTATACTCAAATCAGAATACGCTTTCTTAAAAAAACCCACAAAAATTGTGAATCAAATGAGAAAGGAGTATCATATTAAATGATGTGGTGGGCCTGAAGTAGTTAAGACTACAACTATAGAATACTTCTAGCAATGCTTAAAAAGAATAAGACATAAGCTAAAAACTATAAGAATTATTATTATTAACAGTAAAAGGAGTCCTGCATCCCTTTAAAATGGTAAAATGATGTCTCTTGGCTACTACATGTTTACCTTGCAAGGCAGCTGACAATTACTAAAATATCTGAAAAATATTTCTGTTGTTTTCTTTTACTTGAAAAAATCTAACACAGTACACAAGCTAGAAGCTTTGTTATTAGCTTCAGAGAATACCAGATGAAGCTGTTAAATGTTACTGTATCTTATTACCAGCCTCACTTTCCTTTCCCCTTTTAATCATAGGATACACTTGCTATTTCTAGATAGTGGATAATTAATTAAACGGCCACAAGATATTTCAACAGATTTATTGCAGTGCCTATTCTAAGCACATAACTTCCCTTATCTATCAATACCTAAACATTCTGGCCTATATTCATATGGAGATTGTAGGACCAGCAGTACTTCACTGAAACTTGTCTAAATCCATAGGGCATAGAAGGTTTGCACCTAGGGAAGGTTTCCATTTTATGCTCCCACCCAGCAGAGAAGAGCATCAGCCTTTTGAAACCCCCCAAGATAGCAATGATGCCCTGCCAAGCTCTCAACAACCAGCTCACAGCTTCCCGTGCTCCCAGGGCAAGAGAATTCACCTGGTACAGCTTCAGCCCCCACCATCCAGCCCACTGCTCTCAAGGGTTCTGACAAATGTGTACCTCCGCAGTCCAGGAGGTACTGACTTGCATTTAGCTCCAAAGTCTGTGGCTACACAAGGAGAGCTTTCTTGTAAAAATATGCTACATGTTAGAATAATATGAAGGTGCACATAAATAATCTATTCAGCGCTATGTCATTTTGTTTAGAGCAGATTAGGCAAGAGCAGAGGTTAAAAGCTACAGGAAGCCATGTTCAGACTGGCCTGAGTCAGCAAAGACACTTAAGACAAAAGCCACGGCAGAGGGGAGATTTTCTTGATACAAATACAAATACATTTGATATAAATATGTAGTAAACAAGAATATCATGTCTGCTAAACAACCCAAAGTGCATTGTAGAAAACTCTTCCCAGTTATCTGGGTCTCTCCACATTTCTCTTGTCAGTCAGGACTAATCTCTGGGGCAGATATTTTTAATTTTTATTTCCATATGTTTGTCTCACTGCCAACATAAAACAGCTTATAATAATAATTGACAAATTATTTTCAATCTGCAACATAACTCTATTTCTACTCAGAATTTATAAAATATCCAAGTCAAAAATTTCTCAGTCAAAATTCCAAGGGCTTCTCCTACATAAAAAAGTTTCATTTGCTAAGATATATGATTTTTTTAAAAGTTATTTTTAACTGGAGGTATCAGCTGTTTGTCACACTTTTGCTAGTGCTCAACCAGAGAAATATTGTGTTGCATTCTTCTATGAATCAGTTATTTTGTTGCCTTTACCCAGAGATTAGTTTTTTTTTAACTTCAAAGACCTTGATATTTGGTAGGTACTAAGTGCTTTTGCTTCAGTAGCTTTGAGCCTTTAAGATACTTTTAGTTTTGCAGATTATGATCTAAAATATCTAGGGAATAGGGAAGACTGTGATGACAGCTATAATTATGAGACAGACCTCATGTAGGCTTCATTATTAGACTCTTCCCTGAACCAAGAGGAAAGTAATATGTAGGTTGTTCACACAAAATGCTGCAACAGCACCCACCAGTGAAAATGTAAAAATATAAAGGTCTTCTTTTGTAAAGACTGGCTACCTTCCAGGCAAATGACTCCATTTCCAGTATGCTGTTGCCCAAAACATATATTTCATTGATCCAAGTTAATGCAAAACATAGCAAATATCAGAATTGAACACAACATGGAAAAAATATACCAACCCATTCTAAAAGTTAAACTTGATCCTAAGCCAAAATCTATGAGAATTTTTTGCATATATGCCAGCGAGACATTTCTTAGTAGATGCAGCTGAAATTGAAATAATTCTTACTATGTTTTGGGGCTGAATTCTTTGGAGAATATATGTCCTTTGGAGTAAATTTCATGGGACATAGTAGAGGTGGGAGCTATACTCAAGTCTTATCTTGACAGAGTCCTCGAGAGAGTGCACCATTGAAAAAAGTAGCCTAGAGCATTCACTCCACATTTAGATATTATTGCCCTCTGGAATTCAAAGCTTCCTGATAAACACCCAGGCTTCATATTTAATGTATGGACCAACTAAGAATGAGATACACAAGACTACCAGAAAGCTATGACAAAAGCAAATGATAAAAGGAAACCAAGGAAGAGTGTTAAACTATTTTTTTCCCCTTGGAATTTGAAACATGACTCTGCACTTCATCTGCATCCAGCTGGAATATGATTACCACTTTAGCAGACAAGAGTGCACAATTTACATATCCTCTTTGCTACACATCCTAATTGCTGCCTAGTTGAGTCAGAGCTGGGGAGGTTTTACCAGTTCTCTGACAGGATTTGCATTATCTCCTACATTTTCTGTTACACCTACAGTAGCAAATTTGCCTGGCTTTGGTTAATACGGTGTTTGCTACCCCTTAAAGAAGCAGCACTCTTTCTTGAATTTCAGACTAATTTGAAGTCTTGATCTAGGTATTTTCCTTAATATTTTTTAAGAATTACTATTCTGCATGAGAGTGATGAATTAATTTGTATAGCTCTGTCCCTTGGACACATACACAAGACTATATCCAACATTTCTTCAGAAAATTTTCATCAATATTTTTCAGTGCAAAGCAGTGCATAGTATAAAAATCTTATTATTATTTTCATGATTTATTTGAAGCAGAATGGCTCTTGTGTCATGTAGGTAGCTAAATTGTGCCTATCCATCCTTTTAAATAGCAAAAGCTCTGCACACAATTACTCTCCCAATTCTATTACAATTACTAAAATGGATTCACCAGTGGATAGCTACGGATGGCTATTTTGGCATAAAATTGAAATTTTTTAATGTACCTTACCCTGCTATGTATGAGTATATCTAGAGAATAAAATACATAAGCAAAATATTATGAAAAATGTGATTTATGGCCTCTGTGAAATGTTCCTCTCCATTTGCACCTCCCAAGTGTTTCAAAACTGACACTTTATACATCAGTGTCTCCAACAGCATGCACCATGTAACAAAACGTGCTAAATAAAATCATTTCTCAGTATAACCTGTGGTTTCAGTTTGTCCTTTGCTGTCTCCAAAGTTATTCTCAGCTTGATCTCAGCCCAAAAATGATTTTCTCACAGTAAACTTGGAGGAGTTCTGCCTCTTATTTGCACTGTAATTGCGTGGGGAGAAAAATCCATCCGTCCCCATCTAAAGCTCTATGGTTTTGTTCAAATTAATCTTTTTAAAGGATTAAATTTCAAGATTTTGTAATTTGAAGCCTCAGAGGGGAAAAAAAATCGAGACAATCCTGGAGAACAGTTTCATGGCCTGATTTGTGAGGATGTGGGTAAATCCTTGCATCAGCTTCAGCGTGGACATAAAGAACTCCTAACTACTGGGGATGACATGAGCCAGCATGGGACCTGCCTTTCTGTCTTCCTGGGTTTCGTCATGTTCAATACTTCAGGAAATGTCTAAACACTCCCAACCTCCCCTAGCTCCTTCTCATAAGATTTGTGCTCCAGACCCTTCCCCAGCTCGGTTTCCCTTCTCTGGACACACTCCAGCTCCTCAATGTCTTCCTTGTATTGAGGGGCCCAGAAACTGAACACAGGATCTGAGGTGCAGCCTCACCAGTGCCCAGTACAGGGGAACAATCACTGCCCTGGTCCTGCTGGGCACACCAATGCTGATCCAGGCCAGGATGCCACTGGCCTTCTTGACCACCTGGGCACATGCTGGCTCATGTTCAGCTGCTCTTGATCAGCACCCCGAGGTCCTTTTCTGATCTGCAACTTTCCAGCCACTCTGCCCCCAGCCTATAGTGGTTGTTGTGACCCAAGTGCAGGAGCTGGCATTTCACCTGATAGAAGCTCATATTATTGTCCTGGAGCCCTCAATCCAGCCTGTCCAAATCCCTCTGTGGAGCCTTCCTGCCCTCCAGCAGATCAACAATCCTACTCAACTCATCACCTGCAAACTGACTGAGGGGGCACTCAATCCCCTCATTTCAATCGTCAATAAAGATATTAAACAGGCCTGGCCCCAATACCATGCCTTGGGAAACACCATCAGTTTGTCTGAGTCAAACTGAGATCTGTGAAGTTGCTGTCTGCTCCGAAATTGGATCCTTTAATGTTTTCATAGGCCATGAGACAGAAAAACTTGTTGATTTGTAGACAGGTCAATAAATTAGTTCTATGGGAGACTTGATTGTTGAAAGAGAGTACAATGTACCTTCTCAATGTAAAGATGCATGAAAATATTTATCAACTTTTAGGTTGTATTACTCTTTGTAGGATAGTGCGAAAGTTTCTTAAAATCTGAGAGACACAAAGAAAATAAGTGTTATTTGGTTTACTCTATAAACCACTCCCTGAAAACTTTGACACATTACTGATGAAAACAACATTGACACAAGTTAGTGACAGCTGTAAAATGGGCGTTGAGAAAGCCTAGGTGCAGCTGCTAAAGTTGCCATTACACTTATTTTAGGCATTTATATTGGAGAACAACCCCAGCAGTTTGAAAGGGGTAGGAGACTCATTTGCATAAAATTATCAGAACTTCTTAAGTTCTTTAATGTCTTTGGAAGTGAAGAACTCCACAAATATTTTTATAGTTGTTACTTTAGAATTGTATACTGTTACCATTTAAGCTTCCCACAAAAAAAAGAAAGAAAATAACCTGCTTGGAAAGTAGTGCCTTGAAATTAAGGAATTTCATTCTTACAGAAAAAGTCAGAGAAGTTTTTCTACAAGGACTCCTTAAAAGCAATGATAGTAAAATCTTCCATAAAAAAGCTCATACTCTCTATCTCCTGTAAAACACCTTTTCAGCATACACAAGAGGGCTTCTGAACCAGAGGCCAGGGCTGCTCCACAGGGCTGGGAGAAGAGCTGGGCACTGAGGGCAACTTTGGCACAGGCTGGACTCCCACTTGCCAGGGCATGCAGCGTCCAAGTGGGGTGCCAGAAGACGGGTCCATTGAAAGCAACAGGCCAGGAGCAGCACAGAGAGCAAAGGTACATTGCAGGTCCCAAGTCCATCCAGGAAAGAGACAGAGCTAAAACCAAGCACACCTTCACCATGTCTCAGGAAGGGAAGGTGTAGCAGTCCTGAGCTTAAATGATTCCCAGGGCCTATGGGCAGTGATCCCAGGTGAGACTGCTCAGTGCAAATACAGAATCTTAGTGCTTGCCAGTCGTGTGAAGATTGATCCTTCTCCCTCCATGTTTGTCCTGAGCTTTTCTCCCACCTCCAAAACAAAAAGGGAAAGAATTGACAAAATTATTATTATGCAGTAAAACACATTAGGCCAGACACTTTTACATCTCAAGTAGTGTCCTGGGTTGATGATGAATTGTATCCCCATTCATCTGTTTAGCTCAGAAATAAGTTTTGCACCTTTAAAACTGAATCTGAGAGTGAGGGAGAAGCAGTGGAATGTCTGAGGCAGTAGTTTTCAAAACATAAAGATCAGAGTTTTCACCTTTCCTTCACACACGGCCTGTGTTGTCCACAGTGTGGATAGTGAGAGAGCTCTCCTTTGCTTTTTGGCTGGCTTTTTGCTAGCTAAAACAGAGAAGTTCTCTGGACTGGGTATTTTTTCCTTTTTCTTGGAACTGTTTAACCTGCTCTGGACTCAAAACCCCAAAGGGCACCAGGAGCTCACACCTGTGGCCCCCCGGGCCTGCCCTGGGCCTGACCTTTCCCAGCACCGGAGGGACTGAGGGCAACTGAGCCGAGCTGCAGCCACGGGAGAGAGAGACTCTGGGAATTTCTCATCTCTGGGGGCAGCCAGAGGGTTTGTTGGTCAGTGTTGTTCATTTCTTATGTCGGGGAGTGCTTTGCCTGTTAGATAAACACATTTTTTCCACTTCTNCCCTCCCTCCAGCCCTTATCGCACGCCCTAGGCGGGTTGGTTGCCTTCGAACCCTCAAGGGCTCAGCGCAACCCCAGCGCTGAGCAGCCTTAGCCGCATCCGGGATTGACTCAGCCTTCTCGGGGCGGCCCACACTCGGCGAGCCGCTGCGGGCTCTATCGACCTAGCCGGTGTGAGGGGTTTGGAAGCAGCGGCACGTCAAGGTAGATTAGTTCTTCTAGCCGCCTACTTGTATATGTCACCTTGTTTACCTGTCAGTCGCCTTCCACCAAAACTGGTGGCATCCAAGTGACAGTCACCATTGACAGGTAAGACTCAAGAGAGGTAAAAAGTTAATATTTCTTTCATTATCCCATCTCTGCACATGGCTAGGCCTGCTTCTCACTCCTGGTCTATAGGCACACCAGTCATTCTTAATAGACTTACATTTGCAACATTCATTTAAAACAAAGACACACAAAAGGTATGTTTAGACTGGTTTATTTCCCATATAAGGTCCTACAGAATGTCTGTGACAGGGATGGAACATGAATGTGGCAGGGAAGGGACATGACCATATCACTTCCCAAGCAGTAGAAAAAGATCCACAAAAATAGGCCATCTTCCTTTTACATTGGGATTTTTTATTGTTTATTGTTGTGAGATAAAACCAGTCTGAGTCATTATGCTTCACTTGCTGTTTGACTGAAGCTACAGCTCTTTAGGTTTGACTTAAAATTATCTGTGATATTTATGACGTGTTTTTTAGTTTTCTGTCTTGGGAGATTCATAGATGAGCTTCAAAACTGTAAAACAATGTATTTATGTGGCTGAAGTTCAGATGCTAATACTTTCCATACCCTTTACCAAAATGTCATCTTGATTATTGCCCTAAATTCCAAGATTAGCCTTTTAAAGAAGGACAATTGGCAAAACATAGGAAGATATACCAAGACAAACCAAAATTATCACTTTCTAGCCATTTTTGACAAGACAGTTTACATTTCACTGCCTGAACTTTTAATCCACCCTGCAAGAAAAATGCAGTTTGCCATGCATGGCTTTCCCATGACCACATAAGCACAATGAATAGAAAGGGAGGGGGCTGATATTTTTGGTATTTCCTTTATTAAAGAAAATAAGAGGAAACTAGAAATTTCTAGCATTTACTTTGTATAGCAAATTCTTGGTAGGAAACCCATACAGTAAACTGTGAGGGAGACCCTGCTGGAGGGGGATCAGCTCTTGCTCGGCTGCTTGGTTTGTAGGTGGAGTCCTGCATTTGATAGCAATGCTGGTGGTGGTGTGCACGATAATAACTCTACATTGCTATTTATAGAGTCCAGTTTCAAAGAAAAAACATTTTCCATGTTCCAATACAAGTCAAATTTCCCAATCTTAGCTTTGGAGATAGATGCAACTGTCAGCTAAACTATAGCTGTGCTGAAGGGTGTTATTTTGCAACAGCTTAGCCTGTTTGACTAGCACAGTGTTTGTTCCACTGATCCAAGTCACTGTGAGCCAACACACAGAGGAGTTTTGTGATTGGCATCCATTTTCTGGGTTTGGGGTGGAAAGAGTCACAGTGAGAATTCTGTGTCACCTTCTGTGATTGTTTGCCTGTCCTTTCACAATATCTTTTTATATACATTAGCCAATCTCAATGAAATCTGACAAAAGGGGTGAGGTCTCATCGGAATTCTGTTCCTGATCTCCCAAGAGACAGAAAATAAAAAAATAATTCTTTTCATTCAGATATCAGCCAGCTGATTAAGAGCCTCATGCCTACCCACTGTGAATAATCCTAACCCAATCTCAGCGCAGCTCAGGGAAAGATAAATAAGGAACAGGAGAGGAAGCAGAGGATCCTGGGAGGAAGCTGAGAAAAGGTGACGACAGGCATCAGAAGGTGACCTGAGATATTTATTTTCTTTAAATGAGAGGAAAGTTACAAGTCACAAATCTGTTGGAAATGCAGCTCTCTTAGTTCATCTACACAAAACCAGCTTGTTTTCCATGAAATTAATTACAAAATATTCTCATCACAATTAAGAAATAAATTTCAATTAACTATTGAAAAAATGTCCTTTCTTACACTGTAGCTAAATGAAGATTATTTTTATTGAGACTGATTATCTCACAGTGGAAACACAAGGGAATTTAATACTGATATTAATTTGTGCAGCTGCAATAATGTATGGGGCTTTTTGTAGGTTCATGATAACCCTTCTTGTTATTAGTACCTTCTGTAAAGATGGATGGAAAAAGTCCAAATGACTAATCTTCCCTCTCTTACTCATTGCAAATGAGAATTGTAGGCAGTTATCTGCTGTAACCTTGTTGTGACAAGAATTGTCACTCAGAGATACACAGATCCTTCTGGATACAGTACTTTAAACAGTCTGCTGAAATAAATGACAACAGTCTCAAAGCTTTTCATACACATCAGTTTCATCAGTGCTCCAGCCTTAAGGCTAAAGATATTTTCTAAAATTCTCTTGCTTTTGATAATATTAAGAATGTGGAAACAGGTTAAATAAATGATTTTATAGAAGTGTGTTTTTAATCCCACAAATGCAGCTGTTTCTCAAAATGGTGGGAAAAACTAAACAGAGTGGAAAGACTAAATGACTTCATGCTATTCTATATGGTATTGTTATACATAGCTGGTAGGATGGGAAATTCTGCTATTTTTTCAGGAAAGCTGGAAACTTAAAAAATCATTAAAATCCCCTGCTTTTTTTGAATTGCTAATATTTGGAACTAATTGCCCCATGATCCTGGCTGGCAGACTATGTATATGCACAATTTCTGAGCAGAAAATAAAAATCAAGTTTACTCATATCCACAGAACTTGGAATTTTGTTGTTGTTGTTATTAATTGACTTATATGGTTCTTGGAAAGTCTATCCTTTTGCTTACCTAAAATATCTGTACACTTTACACTATATTTATTGTCTATATTCTTTACCAAATAGAACCATCAAACATTTTCTCCTCTGGATAAACATATCACTAGGAAGCATCTTAAAAATTACAAGTGAAGGAACAAAATGAAACTTAAAGTTTCATTTCAAAGAACCAGCATTCCCTTGGAAGTTCCAGTATCAGATATAAACTCAAAAATATTTCTTTTATAAATAAAGAGTTTTGGGAGCTCTTTTTAGTCAGTTCATAGTTTGACTATTCAGTTTATACATATGCAATAAAGAGGCTCCAAAAGAGGCTCATCTTCTTATGTTACTGCATTCCACTCCCTTGATTTCTCTAGGATTTGTAGACATGTACTTGATAAAGGCCTAGTGATGAATAAGAAAAAATATAATTTTGAGGCATAGTTCTTTATTTCCTTTCAATTTTTGTATAGATAAGTAGAAAAGTGAATGAAGTTTAAAGCCACCAGTAGGAACTAATTTTGCTCAGATTCTTCATGTTCCAAATATGCTACTGGAGGTCCAGTGCAGAGGCATGTTGCTGAGTTGCCCAACTTCATTTAAACTTTCATATAATGATATTTGCAATTTCATTGTACTATTTTTCTTTTGGCTTTCCTTTTTTTTTTCTTTTTTTTTTTTTTTAATAGGAGTGGGAGGAGTGATCTAGGTATTTATATTTTTTCTGCATGGGATCCTTGCACAGGGCATGGTACCTGTTATTTACAGGGAGTAGTACCTCACTTGAGGTCAGTGAAACTCAAGAGCCAAGTAACCATAAAATCCTCTAGAAATGATCAAGCATTCAAAATTGTGTACTGTCCTCTTCATTTACAGATCTTTGTGAGGAAATGTCTATGTCCCATTCTTTTTTGGCCATAGAGAAGGGCATTTTTTATTTTCCATTCCCATGCCTGATGTCTCAAGATTGAAAGCTTTGAAGATTTAACTTACCTTCTGTCTGGGACTCTTAACATTTCTCATTCATGTTCTATGTTCTTTGAAACTCCTCCACAGTCCCATGGAGTAGGTTGACTCCTTGAAGAACAGCAGTAATAATATTTCCAATAAAATAAAAACAAAAAACATTTTCACAGAGTCATCAGATGTCGCTATCCCTCTTTTACATATTGCAAAATTACAGCATAGATATTAACAGCTAGCCTAAGGCTATAAAAAATTCAGAGGCTGACTTGAAATAAAGTCTTACTCTTCCCATTTCCAGGCATCTGCCCTTTGCAGTGGGCCATTATCTAGATGAATTCAGGTCTGGGTTTTCGGGGTGTTTTTACTGCTAACATGAACAGTTGCATGAGTATAATATGATGTTAACTTCAGCGTATTGTATAAAGAAACTAATTACAGTGAGGCTTATTGTTGTGCATGGAAGGAGTTATTACTTTAGACTCAGCCATGCATTGCACATGGATTGTATATTAGATTCATTTCCAATAGATGAGTGATATTTAATGGAGCTGTTTTACATTAAATGTAGCTTTGGGAGGTCTAATGAACAATTACAGCAGACTCCATGGGAATTTTGAAACAGAGAGCAGAAGTAACAGATGCTGCATGCTTCAAAAAAGATATTTTAATCAAATATGATTTTCATAATGCAACAATGATGAGGCTCATCACAAAAAAAAAAATAAAATTCTGACTGGTTAACAGGCAATACACCAACTATGCCCAGTATATACATAAGTACATAAATATGTATAATAAAGAAAAGTTCTTGATATGGTCTCAGATATTTGATCCATAGATTCTATAAACTGCTTTACTCCAAGGAAACTTGGGAATGAGATGCTTTAAGTCAGCTAACAACATAGCTAAATAAAACATGCTTCTTTCTTTTTTCTTTTCATTTGTTAATTTAGACCTGTGCATTATCAATTTAGACGTCTATATCCAAAAAATTATATGTATATGCAGTTATTTCCTCATTTCATTCCTTAGGGCAGAAAGCCGCTGTCTTCTGTAAGCTACACTCACTGTTTAGTTTCTGACATCAGTATCCAAAATACTGTATCAAAAGATCTGAGAAGATCAAATTCTGAGTAATGGGTTTTCATAGACCAGTGCAACAGTCTGCTTTTACTATTGTGTTTCAGATATATGTTTGAACTTTGGCTGATCTCAAATGAATCTCAAAGTTTGATAGCCGTGACCTTCAATTTTAGTGTGGAGTAATGAACTACTTGCTTTTCCTAGATGCTGCCATAAAATACAACATTTCTGGCAGAAAAATACACTAGCTGCTAATGAGGACACAGGTCTAGATGAGTGCCAGCCTAATAGCCAAATAAGAGCAGTAAAACTTTTACTTTCCTATGTCAAATATTTGCCTTTTACAATGACAATCAAATAAAAATCCAGTGATAAACTGTTATTTCTTTTGGTCCTTATAAAAACAGAGGAGGCTCAAGGAAGATCTTTATCTTCTTTGAGATATTTTTTAAGCAGAGCACTGCATGTATATAGCTGAAAGTGTTTTTCATTTGGTTAGGTTAAGAGAAAAAAGAAACATTCAGACTATAAACACACCTCCAAGTTTGTAAATTTTATTTGATGCACTGGCAATACTTTAAAATGAGTCTTTTATCAGCATGGCTTGCTGCTGTGTGGAAAACTAAATTGTTACTGGAACTGAATAAACACCACATGAATCTTTAAATACAATTTCAAACATACTGTAGTGAGGTAAATAAATTTCATAATTACCATCCACGATCAGCCATAAAATCTTGGTAGGATACTATTTCATACTCTTACAGAAAACAACACAATCAAATGCAATTTTCAGGGACTTTACAGAAATCTAGTTTCCATAACCACTTGCATTCTGAGCAATAGGTGGAAAGTGGGTGAAAATAATTTTCATCTGATATTTACCTTAAGAAAATAGGGTGGTCTCCAAGAACCATGCAATGTTATGGAAATGCAATGCTTCTTGAGCAGCACATTGCTCTGGGACACAGATGCCAATACAGAGCTCTCGATGCAAAGTGGCATTCAAACAACTAACTAATGCTGCAAACTGAGAATTAAGAAAATACATCATCATACAGTTTAATGCTTGGTGGCCACTGAATGATGCCTTCAATGATGCTACAACGTCTTTCCGTGTGGAAAAATGGGCAAATGCAAAAAGCTTGTGAAGATTAGAAGTTAATACACAATAATGGTAGAATGGTTTGTGTTGGAAGGACAATAGAGATCAAATAGTTCCAACCCCCCTGCCATGGACAGGGAATCTTCTACTAGACTAGGTTGCTCAGAGACCTGTCAAGCTTGGACTGGAACACTTGCAGGGATGGGGCATCCACAGTTTCTCTGGGCAACCTGTTCCAGTGTCTCACCACTCTCACAGTAAAAAATTTCTTCCTAATATCTGATCTAAACCTGCCCTCTTTTAGTTTATAGGCACTCCCTCTTGCTCTATCACTGCTTGCCCTTGCCCTCCAGCCTTCCTGTAGGCCCCCTTTCCATATTGGAAGACTGCTATAATTTCTCCCCAGATCCTTCCCTTCTCTAGACAGCACAGCCTCAACTCAGCTTGTCTTCACAGGAGAGGTGTTCCAGGCCTCTTACCATCCTATTCCTCGTTATGGATTTGCTCCAGGAGGCCCATGACTTCCTTGTGTTGGGGCCCCCAGATCTGGATGCAGTACTTCCAGGTGGGGTCTCGTGAAGACAGAGCAGAGGGGCAGAATCACCTCCCTTGACCTGTTGGCCACTCTGCTTTGGATGCAGCCCAGGACGTGGCTGGTTTTCTGGGCTGTGAATGCCCATTGCCAAGAAGTTGAGCTGCTCTTCCACATAAATCTTTCTCCTTAGGGTTGCTCTCAGTCCGTGCATCCCAGCCTGTACTTCTGCTCTGGATTGCCTCAACCCTTGCACTTGACCTTGTTAAACTTCATGAGCTCTGCATAGGTTTACCTCTCAAGCCTGTCCAGGTCTCTCTGGATGGCTTCAATTCTTTACGTCTCTTATGACTTGTCTTGTGCTCTTCTGAGAAAGTTCATCTATCGCCAGAATATCTGTAGGTTTTGACAGCTGTAGTGTCAGAGGCCACGAAGGGCTGAATTTCTCCCAGCGTTTCTTGCAGGTAGCTGCTCTTTGCTCATTTTTATCATTCTTCTTTGTGAGGCACATAATTCTCATGTAGACTTAATAGTAGCTTATGTATTCCTCTTAAAGTAGAGGGGGAAACAGGTGTCTAAAATACTATTCTGTCATAAGTTTCCATATTATCTCTGAAAAATCTCAGCAATCCATGTCCCACTTTTAAATTAAGTTTGGACTTCTCTCTGTAAAATTAACTGTATGTAAAATTTCTACTAAAAATTGCTTTAAATGCCAAGTGCTGCTGTGGTACTTGTATATCAGAAAGAATTATACAAATCATTATAATCTGCATTATAAAGTTACCAAAACCCTTTATTGAGAGTTTAATCCCTGTGTGCTGTTTACTTTATTACCATTTTAATTTTACTACTTTCAAGATCATTAAGTAATAACAATTATAAATTAAATAAAGTAAGGCTGATATGACTCATTGACTCAACTTGCAGAGAAGTTGGCTCTTTAACTGGCTCTAAATTTCAAGAAATGTGAAGAATTACCTCAAAAAAATAAATATCAGGAGAGATCTTGAGAGGAACTTGCAAAACGTCTTGAAAATATAAACATAAAAGTTAAGGATAGATTTTATATTTGTAGAAAACATAAACCCACAGATGCTTCATAACAGTCTCTCTTCTCACCAGAAAGAGATCTTTTGACGTCCCACAGCCAGCATAATGGACTCCTTCTAAAAAAAATCATGGGAGGAAGAGTAAGAAAATTGTGGTGCAATTTTTTTTCTGCCTTCACCTCAGAGTTCTGCATCGTAGTCAAAGCTGTAACATGGTGGGAAAAAAAGATTCCTCTGATGGCAGCACAGAATGGAAGCAAATATGTGCAAGTTCCCAAGGCTACTTCTGACAGTGCTAGCCCAAAGGAAAGGCCTCAGATTCCAAATGGCTGCTAAAAGGTAAGCCAGAAGTGGTGGCTCAGGTAAGCTAAAATGAGTGGAAATCTGAGTACGAGAAAGCAAACAAATTTCTTCAGGTACCAAAGAATCAGTAGAAACCAATATTTTCCTTGCAGATACTGTTCTTTCCCAGGGACACAAGGGCCTGACAGGACTTGTTCACGTGGGGCTGTAGACATCCTCAGAAGCATTTGCAGAACACCCTCAGCTGCACATGCACATGGCCCCACACATTCACATGTAAAACTCTGCCTTTACATTTTGTTTGGATCCCTTCCCATCCTGTCAAACAAGTAGCAGTTGGGGCAACACAAGGGGTACTGCTTGACTGGAAGAGAAACTCTCAGCTAGCTGTGGCCTAAAAAATCAATTGAAGAGTGCCCCCTTTTGAAATTGTTCCCATTAGACCATTTTACTTATTTTATTTTGTCCCCAATGAATTACAAAAATAAACATTTTTATCATTTCTGCTAACATAATCCCGTTGCAAATACCACTGACAACTGATGCAGTAGAAAAACTGTTCCCTTGAGAATAATTACATAAATATTACCAGAGACTATTGCGTCCTCATTTTGCAATGATGCTAAATAACAATGTCATGAAGACAGCAGAGGAGTGTGATAACTAACTTTAGATATCCAAAGGACAATTGAAAGGAAAAAGAGAGTTATTAAGCTATTCTCTATCTCCAGAGAGGGTAGGATAAGAAATAATGGTTTTAAACTGTGGCAAGGGACACTTGGATTAGACATTTAGGGAAAATTCCACAGGCAAATGTAGAATAACATGAGAACAGAGTGCCTGGGGGTGTTGTAGAGTCGCTGTCACTTGAGGTTTTTAAGAGTAAGAGACAAACATCTGTCAGGAATGACGCAGGGTATAGCTTGCTCCTGCTTTGGGGCATGGGGGAAGGACCAGAGGGCTTCATGGAAGTCCAGTCAAGATGCAGTATTTGGCAATGTCTAATCAGAGGGAGAAAATATGATGGGTTTAAAATTTATTTCAAAGTATTTGAACTGAGGTTGGGTGAAATCTGGATTTGTAATTTTGATTTGGACTGTAAACAACCTACAAATTATAAAACAAAATAAATAAGCAAATACAATGTCTCCTGTCATCTACAATCAGGTTTCATTACATCAAATTCAGAATGTCTTTTAAATGTGATTTTAATACAGGTTTCCTACATCTGAAGGAGTAAAATACAACTTTATAATGTTAAACACCTGTGCTATACTAAATTAATTCCTCTCTTTAGAAGAATTTTGCGGTCACAGGGGAAAAAAATGTGACATTTACTCTGTTTTATGGTCATGGAAGGTACTAGGAAGGATAGATATTTCAAAAGCTTTTGTATTTCACCTGTAGACTGTTCCCCTGGTAGTTAATGTAGGTGGTTCACTGACTAATATGGAATTACTTCATAATCTTACTAGGATATGTAGATGAAACTGTTTCATTAACACCTGAATTTTAAATGATGCATTGATCCAAGAACTACTATGAAATGGTTGCAGTTACTCTTTCAGCAAGCTGAGTATTTACAAAAACTGGCTGCATGAATGCAAGTTTTAATCTGGATAGTTGTTCATTCTCTAACTGCAATATTTTAAAAAGAAAGATACGTACTCTTTTTATTATGTTAGATCTGGAAAAGAATCAAACCAAGGAATTTAGGTCATCCTTTAATTAGTTGGATAAACATATAATTGGTCCTAGCATGAGGTTTGTCTATATGAGATATCCATCATACATACATATATATATATATATATAACTCCATATTTTCATTGGTGTGGGCACATTTATCTTTGGCTTTACCATACTGCAGCATAAAAACTGGTCTACAAAATCTATCCCGAAACTGTTTTACACTTTGTTAGCTATAGTTTTACTATAATTACCTTCTATTAAACCTTTGGGGTTTTTGATCCCTTTGCACAGGGTTAGATGGTGACATTAGGCAGACAGATGTGGCATGATCCATATGAAGCATGAGCCTTCATATGGTGTGACTGAAACTGTCTTTGGAATATGGATGGGCTGCAAATATACTGAAAAAGATGTATGAAATATGAACTGCTACAGACCTTAATCCTCTGTCTCCTAGGTACAAGCATGAAGGAGAACTTTCTTTTCAATCCAGAGACTCAATTTTTTTCTTAATATCTGTAAAGATATCATGCCAGACATGATCTCTTAATTACATCTGTATTAAAACAACCCAGAGGATCTCTGGGACCACAGTGATAGAGTCTTTCCTTTGCCAAGAACGTAATACAAAGACTAAAGAGGTTGGTTGCATTATCTGAGACATAGGTTCTACTTTCCTCTATAAAAAACAGCGAAGAAAATCACACATAGTCAGGAAGAGCAAGACTGATAAAAGAGTACAGATTAGAAAAAAATAAGGGCAAAGAGAAAGAAAAAAGGCAAGAAAAGAAGAAAGAGAAATGAAAGGATAAATGGAAACAGAAATGTAGAAAGGTAAGGAAGAAGTGTGAGGGGGAAGGGAGGAATGGAGAGAAGAGAAGAGAAGAGAAGAGAAGAGAAGAGAAGAGAAGAGAAGAGAAGAGAAGAGAAGAGAAGAGAAGAGAAGACTTCAGGAAGGAAAAGGGAAAGGCAGAAAGATGAAGCAGATGAAACAGGGAAACAAAAAGGGGAGAAGGGATGAAAGAGTGGGAATAAAAGATCCCTAGACAAGAAAGACAAATAAAGTAGGAAAGAGAAATGAAGGGACATTATTTCCAAATTTTCCTTGCTCAGAAACAAGAAAGATTTTCTGTGTAAGTCAGGATGCCCTGAGCTAAAACATGAGCTTATAGTTGTACGTATTTAGAGTACCTGTAAAGTTTATTATACAGAAATACAGTCAAATATCACAGTGTCTTGGAAAACTACCAGTTTCTCAGGTGATAAATGGAATTATTGGTAATTGCTTAGAGTGAGTTCAATTCAGTGGAAATAACTGAGTACACACTTTTAATACAGAGTAATAATTACATTTTGTGAAGGCCAGTGAGTGAAAAATTTTCTACCAAGAAAACATACCCCTTAATTCAGCTCCCCAACCAACATGAGATCCCTCTTATAATGGATAGATGCACCCTGGCTCAAGATCATTTGCAACTATCCTGAATCTTAACAGGAGAGAATTAGCACAAGCAAGGGGCTTCTGCAGAATAAATGAATTTGGAAAATAAGACCATGGAAAAACCAGCATTTCAGATTTAGATTTTTTTTTTTCAGATTTGTTCAGGGGTAGGAATTAATCTGTACTATTTGGCACTTCCTTTGGATCAGCTTTACCAAAGTTATTATTTCTACCTGCCATCTCCTCTACACCATTTAAAAGTCTCTCAAACATTGTTAATCCAGGCTGATATACTACAAAAAAATCTCAATTTTCCTATTTTGCTCAAAGCCTAGCTCAGCAAAAACTTGTTGTGCACAGAGTATATAGTTCTTTGGCAGGTTCTAACACTCAGGTCAATTGTAGTTGCACACAAATCTAAGAAATCCTTCAGGATATTATTAAACCACTAAAACTTTAGGAAATCCTGTAGCTATGTAAATAGAGAAAGCACAGATGCTTGTAAAATCACTAAAGAACAGCATCTGTCATGAATCTAATTTCTAATAGTGAGATTATTTTTTTGTCCACCTTATATAAAGCAAAATATTATCCCTATATGAAATTCTGTTGAGGCACACACACTTGGTGTCATGATGTATCTGCATTTCAATGAGAATATACTTTCAGATAATTAGGAAAGAGATATTTCTTAGCATTTTTTTACATGTTTTACAATTATTATTGCTGTGGTGAATATATAACAGAACTCTTTATATTTTCACAATAGTTTATTAACTCTACAGTGTAGTCCAGGTTTGGAAACCATATATTATACTTAAGGCTTACTTAAGCATTGCCAATGTTCCTCAAAGAAATTTTTTTTCCAAGAAGATTGGTTGTTTTCAAAGCAGCAATTGTGCTGCTCTGAATTACATTCAATACTATACAACTCATTGTCTTTTCAGAAAAATTTGAAACATGTTACCATAAAATGAGGACTGATGCTACCATTAGGATTTAACCCCATATATATAGATATAGTAATATAACAATAATTATTAATAATTTGGGCAGCCATATTTTTTTAAAAACTCCTGAAATTAGTAAATGGCATGTTGTGATGACCAAGTGATCTATTTGACAGATATAATCCACTTGTTGGATAGTTTTTTGTTTGTCATGCTCATTTCCATACACTTAAATACTTGCCACTATTGGATAAATATTATTTTTGCATCTTCTTTTCCTGAATTAACAGAAAAGAAGATTAGAAGAAATTTATAGAAGAAAGAACTGTAGAAAATGAAGAAAAGTGCCATTTCCTTATTAAGAAGAGTAATGTTTATCAAAACATGTAGGACTTGTTCTGCTTCCATTAGCTTTAAGGGATACCAATTAGTAAATTATAACCACTATTCAGCTGCTTTCTTTCCCAATTCCAAGGTCTCTTAATTCAGTATGAACACAGTGCTTGCTGGTTGTTCAGAATAAGGCCTTCCATTTGTACACCTCCTGTCCAAACTTTCCTCAAGGAATGTTCGTGTAGGATACAGGTAGACCTGGTGGCATAACCTCCTGCAAGATGGGCATTGATTTGCTTCAAACTTTGGTAAACACTGAAATTAGAGGGGAAAAGGCTTAGCAGATTGATGGAGCTTTGCTGAGTAAAGGGAGACAATAACTATGAATACATATTAAATTGCACTATAATATCAATGTAGTCAGAAAATGAGGTAAGAGACCTATTAAAATCTCTCCAGATGATAAAAAAGATCCATCTGAGCATGTGATGTGATATGAATATGAAACAGGGATCTGCTTGTCTATACAGAGGGGCTCTTTTTCATCCATTGCTGCCTGAAGAGTTTGAAGGTTTTTTTCCCTGTGCACATGCTCTCCACACAAACCTCTCTGGGTGCCAGGCCAACAGCAGGAGTACTATCTGGATACAAAGACCGGTGGAGCTGATGTGCCTTGAGCTGAGCAGGCTAAAAGAAGAGAAAAATTATCTTAGTAGCAGCAGTGCATTTCAGAAAGCAGCCCTTGCTTCTGTTCAGTACTAAAACTTATCCTTTTGATTTATATTAAAATCAAGCAAGATGTATGAAAAGAAGAAAAATGTGATGTTGATGTCATTACTGTTACAAAGATTTATTGGTGCTTAGTTTTTCGTTCAATGGAAATAAGAGATAATGTCAATGAAAATCTGTGAGTTGCAGTAAATTTTCATGTAAAGCTACAAAAGGTACCTGTTTTCTTAAACAATTTTACTTGGGTAATAAAATATAGCTTTTGAATACTTTGAGTAGTGAAAGCAAAACACTTTAATGCTTGTGAAGCATCACGTTGTACATCTTGTCATTTTTGTATTTGTCCTTAGGTATCACTATGGCTGGTGTTAGAGACAAGATGTTGCATTAGATGTGCATTTGTTCTGATTCACTACTGATGCATGTCCTTATGCCACTTTGACATTCCTAACATTGAACATCTGAAATATGAAAAAGCAGAGGAAAATTTTTGAAGGAATGTAAAGAAATTTTCCTTTGCTTTTTGATCTGCCTTACCAACACATTTTTGTTTTTCTTTCTAAAATGCAAACAGTACAAAAGATGATCTATATTTGTGACTCTTACAGCATATTTTGTCTGTCAACTATATTTCCTACATACTAATGGTATGTAGAAAAAAAACAATTTAGTTATGTTTCATTAAACCAATTTATTTTTTCCTAAACTATTACTTGTATTTACTTCTTAATACAATAGTAATTATTCTTTCAAACTGTTTATATATTATTATAATTCTACAGACTTCATTAGACATAATAGAATCAAGCTAAGGTTCGATTTTATCTCCAGCATAACACATAGTTTTAGATAATTTTATATAGCACGTGGGTGGTTTTAGTTCTACGTAAAAATAGGCATTGCATATCCTTTTTATCTTAAAAATAATATTTTGTGCATTCTACCAGCTCTAAGACAGACAATTCTGAATTTCTCCTGAGGTCCTTATATAGGTTCCAGAGCTGAAATTTCAGTTACTGTCAAGAAAAATTAGCATAAAAATGGAAAATTTCCAATGTAAACTACTTTTTGGCAGATGATTAGTGGACAAGACAAAGGCAATAGCAATTTATTTTTTTTTTCAGTTAGGGATATAACCATGGAAGATATTTCATCTCCCACACATTTTGATTGATAACATTTTACATTTACACTGAGCCAGTAAACACAACCAATAAGTACTTCTTAGTAGCCTGGAAATTCTCCTGCAAACACAGAATCTATCACGTTAGAAAAAACTCTCCCACCCCAAACTAGCCAATCAACATTCTGTGTACAATGAAACTGCATTTTAAAACTTTCAAAAAGCAAAACAGTGCTTACTTTTCTCCCACTTCCTTGTGCCTGTTTATGCTACTTTGAGGGCGTATGCTATTGCACAGCTCCATCTATTCTAAGACTCTGCTTGTCTTGATGTGCTTTCTATAGTAACTGCCAATATTGTCCCTTTAAGGATTTATGTCCTTTCTTATTTAGCAGACAAGGAAAACTGTGAGTTGTGAAAATGGTGGACAGATTGAGAGATCTGAGCTTACTGCTCATGAGGAATTTGGTTAGGCTTGCACAATGTTTCACTTCCATTGCTGAGGCCTGGCAAGTTATAGGCAACAGGTTTGACAATATGTCTTTTTCTTCTTTACTTCACGTGCACTCAATTTCCAGGAATCTTTAGTCATCTTGTGTTGTTTGAATCCTTTTGCCCGTCCTGAGATTTCTAAAACACCCAGGGACTCTGTCTCAAGTATCCCCTTGCTATGCTGGATATGAGACTGAAATGATCATACTCTTATGTCAATAGCAGACAGTTCTGCAAAATCTCAAAAGATTGATTATATTAATCAGTTGCTGATTCATCCTTCTCTTACTTTAGAAACTGTACTTACTAAAAAATCACATTGCAGCAAACATGAAATATTGATCTAGTTCTTCTTTACTGTACTCAGTTTCATCTGTGTGGCTGTGAGGATTCTGGGTAGGTTGATACCCTCTTTGGCAGGGGTTTCATCGACAGATGCTGGCGTCCAAGTGCTTGACAGCATGAGGGAAATAAAAGGAAGGAGATGGGGGCAAACATGGCTGCCCATGGGGTTCACATGTTTGACACAAGTGACTCTGCAGACATTAACACACACACTGTAGGACATGTCTCCTGATTCTTCTGGACACAAGCTGAGAGGAGCACAAAGACAGGTCTGACATCACATCTTTGGCACCCCCCTCACCAAGAGTCCATATTCCCTATCCAGTTGTCAGACTGCTTCCTGGTCACTTCTGTAGGCAGTTCCAGGTCATAAGCACAACGCCACTTCAAGACATGAGGTGAAGCTGCCCAAGGACGATCCTGAGGACACTTTGGAAACTGATAGTACCAGGGTAAGGCTGAATTTGAAAGCAAAGTCCCTGCTCTCTGTCAGCAAATTTGTGAAGGATCACAAATATATAGATTTTGTTCTTATATATTAAATAAAGCGTCTTCAACAGCAAGGAAATGAGAAGTTGTAGAAATGAAAAATGTGATTACCTTAGACTGTCCTAATCTAAACAGGAGAGGTTGTTTATATGTTAACACCTTATTTTCTTTATCTTAGTGCCAAAATCCAAAAAAGAAAGTGACAGGATAAAAAGACTAATAGAAGTCACAGTATGGGACTTTATTCACCTTTTCTTGTTGATAATGTCTAAAAGACTGAAATCTTATTTATTTCACATGCATATTTTTGGAAGCTCTTTTCTAATTGTTGCCAGAATTTTTCACTGAAACTTGGCTTGGAAAATGGAGTAACTGCTTTGCCAGCAAGCAGTCATAAATAATGCTATACAGTGATGCTAGAACCCAGCAGATATTGCTATCGATAACATAATTGCCTTGCAAGAATTCCAAATGCAGACAATCACAATTCCTTTATTAAGATGAGGTTACTCGAAGTCATCGTTGCAATTAATTTCTATTTAAGATTTGCTATACAAGAAGAACTAACAACTTCTCTGGAACATTTAAATGATCACTGAACTTTTTACTGTTGTGCACCAATATTTTAATAATAACAACAGTAAAATGAATAGTCATTCCTTTAACAGAAACAATATTTTACAATATAGAATGATTAGAGAAAATTGATAGAGCAATTGTATTTTCTTTCATAACACAAGGCAAATAGACAAGAAACCACTGTTAACAGCTGCTCTGTCCTCTTTAGTTAGTCTTTCCAAAAACTGTCCCAAATTAAAGTCTTTTTTTCAAAGCACGTGTAGATGTTCTTTGGCTCTTCAAGAGTTATGGAGGTATTCATGTTCTTCTCTTATGTAGGCATTAACTATTTTTACCCAATGTTGAATTCATCTCCATGCTGTTTGTAGATTTGATTCTAAGATACTGCAAAGGGTGGCAAAGAGTGTTGGAGATGAGACAGAAAAATATTGCAGTGGGAATGAACACTCTGTGACTAATTGGTCTTACATGTGAACTCTCTAGGGCATCCCTGTAATTACACTAGAGATGAATCTCTGGGTCTCCCTGAAGGGCTTCTCAGGCTTCCCATGGGGGAGGCAGCAGCCCACTGGCTTTTTGTCATGTGGCTTGCCTCTGCAAGAAGTAATTTTGCATTGCTATCCAGATAAGCATGTACTATACATTGAATCCTAACTATTTAGAAATAATGAGAAGCTCAGGGCCAATCTAGCAGTGCTAATATGAGCAATAGGTTAGTTTAGGAGCACTGATGCAACTGGTAGACTTCTAGGTTTAACTTCTAGGAATAACTAGGTGGTGTAAATTAGATTATCTGCAATATATATTGTGGTATAAATCTGGAGATAAACTAGGTCAAAATCTGAGGGAAGGAAGTGTTTTTGATAGAGCTTATTCAGCTGTTTTTGGGAGCCTGTATGAAAGGGCAGCACAAC
Source organism: Polioptila caerulea (assembly GCA_013397295.1). Taxonomy (NCBI): domain Eukaryota; kingdom Metazoa; phylum Chordata; class Aves; order Passeriformes; family Certhiidae; genus Polioptila; species Polioptila caerulea. The sequence continues at coordinate 257,984 of VYXF01010429.1, read as the reverse complement.
TGTTTTGCATCAAGAGAGAGCTAGATGTAATTTTAAAAGGAAAAAGAATAAATATGTCACTTTGATTTTTGTCTCGGCTCCATATTGCTCTCTTGAGTAATGCATTTCAATTTTGTTGTTCCTCGAGGAATAGCAAAAAACAGAGGTCAGGATTTAAATTTGCCTAAATACTTCCAAAATGCTTTTCTATTTCAAAAAGGGTAAAGGTACCATTCATTATAAATCAATGTATATTAGACAAGTCTCCTGTTTCTTCTGTCTTGTACCTTACACAGAAAACCTGCAATTCTAATGAAAAAGAAATTTTTTATTTGCTCTTTAAATAGATTTTGCCACTGTTAATGAAAAAAATAAAGGTAGTGAGAGTTAATTAGACACAGAATAAAAAGCAGTTACAATATATTTAGAAAGCATGCCAAAATATGTTAATGCAGTCTTTTCAGTGTAAATATGTGTGGAATAGCTACTGATTTATAAATGAAAGTGTCAAAAATATGGTGTAGTGCACACTGGCAACAGTTAAATGCCATCTAGCAGGGGGATGAATGTGGTCATTAGCAATTAAATACAATTCCTTGAACATAAAAATGAATAAAAAATACCTGTTTGAAGGTATTGGCCAAGTGAAATGAATGACAAAATCCCGAGAGATTTCTGTTATCACCCAATATGCTTCAGAACTGATACATGTCTGAAAAGCTGCATCCTTTCACCCCCAGGCCCAGCTGCTTAGGGAGACACATCACCTGAGCAGCACAAGTGCAGCACTTCACAGAGGATGTCAAAGAAAAGGAAATATCCCCCAAAGTCTGCAAGAAAATATGGAAATGTATAGAAAAAAAACCATAATAGTGCACGGTTTTCTATCAGGTCAGAAAAGAAACAGAGTAAGAATACCACACATTTGAGCATGTGCATGCTGGATATGGACATGTGGCATCTGCCAATTACCTCCATATCATGAATGGGAATTTTTACCATTGTCAAAAAACAATCGTGTTCTTTCTATCATCTTTGAAATATCCCATTTTCATTCTCTTCCCTTCTGTACTTCTCCTTTTCTGTCTTTCATTTCTCTGCAGCTAAAGAAAGAGCTAGGAAATAACTAATGTATGAGAAAGGGAAAAAAAAAAAAGGAATTAGGGTTTATTTATAAGGAACAATAGCCTAATTCATGAAGCAATCTTTAAAATCCCTGAGTCTTGCAGCTGGTGGTGAGGGTAAAACCTTATCAGGGTTAGGCGTAGAGCCAGTATAATAAAGACTCCAGAAGTGAGCCATCAATAAAAGGATTTTAAGACTCAGACGCTTGCTGGGCTTGCTTTTCTCCTTCAGGCAAGCTTCCTCTTTCCTTCATTAGCCTGACTCTTCCAGTTTCTCTAACCCACATAAATCCCTGCTCCAGCTCCCCCCACCTCCTGTGTGCTTTGAAGCTTCCACATGGAGGATATCCTATTGACACTACACCAGACGTGCCAGCCTGTCAAATGTTAGCCATGGAAGGAAGGCTGGTTCCCTCTCCTTTTTGGTCACATACAGAAAAGCAAAGAGTGAATTAATGCAAAAGCCGTGTGCTCAGTGGACATGCATTAAAGGGTGAAATACTGCAGTATTTCGTGTAGCTCATGTAGATTTCTCCATAAATTCAGTATTGTTTTATGAAATAAAAATCCTAAGGGATTGCCACCCCTTACAGCCACTGAAGCCCTTCCTCCATGGGAAATGATTCAGCATGTGCATCTCACCTGCCAGGAAATGCCAGGGCTCACCACACCACACCCAAGTTCTTCTTCTCCTGCCCCCAGGAACAGCTCTATATTTATACAAATCTAGGGGGACTGGTGTCAAGAATCAATTAGTGGGGAATTTCTGAATGCAGAGTTACTTGTTGCCTAGCAGCAGCCCAGCAAGCTGGGCTTGACTTTGAATCATTTAACCCCTAGCTAACCTGGGCTGACAGATTATTTTTCATCATCAACTTCCAATGCTTTCTCAGTCAGTCTGGAAGCATGCAATGCCTGGAATATTCTCTGATGTTTTCAAGTGTGTCCTCGCCTCCATTCAGTTGACCAAAATGTACAGTGGATACAGCTGGAGTGCTTTATTTCAAAGAAATCCTCCAGAAGACTTTCCATGATACCAAGCCTCCTTTTTGGAGGTAAGGAGTGGCACTGAAACTCCTCTGTCTTCCAGAGCTGGGCACTGGCCATCCAGAGCATCTAGCAGCCACAGGCTGCGATGGACATGGCTTCAGGAGGACAGGCAGAGTCTCGCCAAGGCTCGGAAAACATTGAGTTATACTTCTGCTGAAAATTCATGTCTCAGTCTCTGTTCTTTTTCCTTAATAATTAATTCAGCAGAGAGAAAAAGATTGTTCATTTGCATAACTAAATTTTTCAGTTACAGCAATCAGCCTATTAATAGAAACCCATCTATTTGTCTGTCTATCAACTTACATAAAACATTGTGTTATCTTTTAAGACATGATATTTTGAAGGTCAGTAGCCCATAAACAACAGAGGCAGAGAAATAGCTCAAGCCTCAAATTCAGAACACACCAAACTAGACTTTATAAATAATATATATTGGCCATAGAGAATAAGTCTGTGCTTCACTTTTAAGCACTACATGAGGAAGAAGTCATAATAGATATTCACAATAACATCAATGCCAAATGGGGAAAAAATAGCAAGGAAATTTTTAAAAGCCACTGTGTTATGGCTTTATAGTGAAATTAGCGCTTTTAGTCAAGGTACTAGGCACTGCCATGCCATGCCATCCATTTTAGTAATCAGTGCAATGGATTTGTGCCAAAAAGACCAGACACACCACTTATATTCACCAGATGTCTGGAGACAAACATAGCTTTAATGTTCTGTTACCTTCATCCATATTAGGACTTCAAACAGAAATGTTTCCTATATGACTCCATTTTCATTTACAGTTTTAAATAGTCAACTCTTCTACCAGAATGCCCATGATTATTATTTTCCATTTAAAGATGATTTAGTGACATAGAAAAAAGTTTGAGCATTTCCTGTTCGGAGGTTTGAAGAAATTTCCATACTATACAAATTACATATTTTCTCATTGTAAGCTTTGTTACTATTGTTCAAAAGACAACATCTTTCTTCATTTTCACCTCCAGAAATCCTATTTAGCTGAAGCTCTGTGTACAAGAGATCTGGTCCTATTTGGTTCAAGTACATAGTAGGTTTTGCTGGAAAGATGACATTCCACATAGGCATTCACTTTCAAAAGTGACTCTGGACTCTCCACAAAAGAGTAAGCCAGATGAAACCAGCCTCCTTCCTTACTCCTGCACATCACCACCTGTCTCTTCCTCCCTCCAAAGCCCAGAGCCAAGGATTTATTTGGGTCTTTGCTCTGTTTAGTCTGGCTTACGCACAAGGTGACAGACAAAAGCAAAACTAACAGGATATATATAGGAAGACAGGCCAAAGCTAGAGAGTTGAAATCTGAAATGTGTCACAGCCCTGCCTGGAGAAATTTTTTAGGGGAAATAAACACAATGCAAAAGTGATTGAAAAAAACAACTACTGAACATGCCCTGAAGGCCTTCAATATGAATTTAAATTAATAAAGTCTGAAAAGCCTTTATGTAAAAATCTTGATAAGACGACTGCCACTATTTACGACTATTTCTTTAGAGGGGTAAAATCAATTCACTCTTCCATGCCAGCAGTCTGAAGTCACATAGAAGTAACAGAGGGAACAAGTTCAGAGGAAATGGGTACAGTCTATTTGGTAGCGGCATGAGAAGACTGATTGAAACACTTGGGCACAGACACTTCAAATGATTTTTTAAAATCTCTGTTATGACATTGACCAGTCCAGTTTCCCACCAATGCATATAACTTTCAGCAGTGAAACAGAGATCATTGTTGTAGTAGTCTTTTGGTTTTGGTAATAAGGGGTGAAACTCTGAAGCCAGAATGGTTTTCTTGAACAAAAATGACACCAGAATTTGGACACAGCAAAGTCTGCTGCTTTGTGAAGCAAGTGATTTATTCAAGTGACCTAACTTGAATGCATAACTCATACCTATACCAAATAGCATGACAAAATGCACTGATTTAGCAATCCAGGTATATATAGAGCTCTTTCCAAAGGACTCCTGTCTTGATGAATCATAGTAGCTCTTTGCCCAGTCAGATACCCTGAACAATCAAATACTACTGCAACTTGAGCAGCACTGTGAGAGCTCCCAGGGGCTCAGTGTGGTCCCAGCAGAAATCCCAGCTTGGCAGCCTCTAGCCCCCATTGGGGAGTTTCTGAAAACCAGAGGTAATTAAATAAACAAATCCCTCCCTGGCTTATTTTCCCAGTACAGAATGGGGACAGTCACTAATACCAGTTTGCCAGGGTTATTTGCATTAGCTCACTGACATTAATGTCGTGAAATCATAGCAATAGCTAAGAGAAATCTATTTCTATTCAGTCTTTTAAAGCAACATCTTTTAGAGAGGAATTTAAATAGTGAGGTCTATTTCTAGCTGTTAACTTGTAGAAGTATGTCACTCCTGTCCTGTGCCCACATGGTTGAGGTAAGGTATTGTTTCCAAATTTGCTGTAGATCCAGAGACTCAAATAATTTAGTTCCCCACTTTTTTAATTCCCCTCCCCCATACAAAGGGAATAGCACTACTTACAAGAACATGGTTGTGAGGATTTATTCATTAATAACTGCATGTATTTTGAAAACTTGGAAGTATTGTACGAAATGCAAAGTGCTACTTAATCCCACTTCATTCTTCAGTCTGCTGCCACAACTTTCAGCAGCAGTTTTGAAAAAAAGCTCTCCATACCTTAATGCACTCCTGTGCTTAGTGAAATAGGACACCTAGATTTTTAGATTTTTCCCCACCCCAACAGAGATGCTTTTAACCTCCATCCATAAATTTCTCCAGATTGTTTTGAGCAACTTTCCTCAAAGATGCATTTCCTGCTTTTGAGTCACTCTCCACATTTCAGAAATGTTTTGAAACTGCAAATGCAAAGAAGCATTTCTAATTAGAAATTTAATTTTTAAACCTAAAAAATAAAATAAGTTCCATATTTTGCTAGTTCCTTAACTGTATTGTATATTTGGCTTTAAAAGAGATGGTCCGATTAATTTATTCTTGTTGATAAGAGAACACATGTGGTTTTAAGTCTAATATGAGAATGAATTAATTTGGTTTTTTAGATGTCATTAGTTTGAATAGCAACTATTAAAGAAGTAAATCTGTACTGGCAATCTACAAATGTTGCATAAGTTAGATGCTTTATTTTATTTTTCCTATTGTGATGGCTATGTTGCTCCATTAATATAGGTGATTGCAATTGATGGAATTTATTTTTGTTAGCCATGATAAGACAATTAGAAAATCAGATTGCCAGAAAAGATAAGAATAAGAAGCTGGCAAAAAAAATTGGTGTTGATAATATTCATTTTCATGTCTTTGCAAAAATCTTTCCTACGGATTTTTATCTACAGCACACAATTTTTCTCCATCAATATGTTTTTGATCTGAACATGTGGAATTACACCCACTCCTTTCTGAGTCATCTTTAAATCTAAGCAGCATTAATTTCAGCTAACTTGAGGAGGACATGTGCTTATTAATGATGCCCAAGTACTTGCACTAAGTAACAAGTTAGCAAGAAACCTCATTCTTTTCAAGAGCCCTGGGTTCCTGGTAGGCATTTCCTGCATATTCAATTAGCAATGAAATCTTCAATTATCACTAGAGGGCATTGGAAAAGAAAATAGTTAGTGTGCACTGAGATGCAAACGCTTTTAGCAGTGAAAAGGAACAATTTCATGCCAACCTGCACCAACAAGCTCTTCTTTTTTTTTTTCCTGAGATTTATGTTTTCAACGAAGGCCTGAAATGTTAGCCACAGGGTTACATTATTTATTTTCACTAATGTTTCACTAACCTAGAGCCTTGATCATCTCACTGGTAAAAGGAACAGTTGTATTTCACATTTACAGACCATTTTTCTTCCCCAAAATACTTCTCACCTGTATGCATTTTAGATCACAAGTCAAATATTAAGGGCATTCTGATGAAACCAAACATCAGTGTATTTGCCTTCCATGTAGTAAAATATGTAAAATGAAGTAAAACTTCTCAACAGAACTTTCAAAGGGTACATTTCTGGCTTTTAAGCACAATTTAACCCAGGAAGGAAGGAAAGAATAGAACAAAATAGTTTTAAAATCTGCTGAGTTTGCTTGGTAAGGAAGGTCCCATATTATGTTAGCTTAGATGTGTATTTGTCCTAATTAATGAAGTCAGGATAAACATCATTAGCTTTCTGCTCTACAGGTTAAAGTTTGGAGGAGTTGCCTGAACCAAGATGATAACTTTTGCACCAAGAAACCATAAAGGACTGTAACTCAAGGGTGTGCAGAGGCTAAGAGCAAGTTTTTGCAAGGGCTGGTCTGTATGAATATTTATCCATTTTATAATCAGATAATTGTGGCGTTTATGCTGCAAGACTTGGTCCTGCAGGACAAACACAGGCCCTGCTTCTACTGCCTACAATGACCATTCAAAGTCTTCAGCATTTCACAGAAGTGACCTGCAAATTGGACATAAAGCAGAAAAATGTGACAAATATGTCAAAGTATAAAACTCAAATGGGAAAATAACTTGAAATAGATTATGATCGATATAGGTTTTAATACATATACGAAGCTGATACTCTGAGTGGCTTTTTCAAATCTATACTATTCATATTACAGTTTCATACTATTGCACCCTTCTTAATAAGTACATCAAGAAACTGTAATAGAATTGTGGTAAAATGTTTGAACTCTCAAGTTCTTAGTTTTTAAAATTTACCTTTATAACCTCGAGAGCCAATGTCTACAGCTATCTCTTTTCACATTTTTGGTAATGGTCTTTGAGCTTGATAGGGGTCTTTACAGAATGAAAATTAGAGTCATAAGTGATTGTCTTTATATACTGAGTAGTTGAAATGCATTAAAAGTAAAGTTGTAAATGCATTAAAGTAAAGTATGTTTGTTTAAAGTGAACTGAGAAGAGTTTTGAGAATTTAGAGTTAATTTCATTTAGTTTTGAGTAGGACTTTTGTTTGTGTGATTCAGTGACATGAATGAAATTTTATTTCAGAGCTCCAGCTGAACTAGAAAGGTTTCCAGGAGAGTTAGTGACTCACAAGGTACATCTACAATAAATTATTTGGTTTAACACCCAAGACAAAGCTTTAAAAATTAATTTCCGTCTGGTCATGATATATTCTGGAAGTAGGTTACTTGCACACTAGAGTGTGCAAGTGGGAAGCAAGTTATCTATTAGAGGATTAATGAATCATATGGTAATAATGCATAACAATACTTAAGTAGTAATAAAATTTGCAAACACTTCACCTATTATAGTTTCTATCATAACAGAAAGAGCAAATGTGGGTTGAATGCCACTTCCACATTACAGGATGAGAGAGCAAGAGACAAAGACTCTGGTAGTTTGTCAGGAAGTAAAATTGCAGTTAAAACTCAGGGTTCTCACACATTCTAACCATAAGTGCTTGCACTGCAACATGAACAACTAAATTTCTTTTAAAAACTTGTCCATTTCTGGGGGTTTTCAGAGAAAATAAGACAGCAATTTTGATTTGGTATAAACCTGCTTGTCACTACCTCGTCAGCCTGACCTATATGAGGTGCAGCAAACTTGTATTTTAACAGGATATGACCTTTGATATGAAGAACATCCAAAGTCCTCTTCCTATTCTTAAATGGTAAGCTCATTTGATACAGTCCTTTGAACTTTGTATTATTTCATCATGACAACTCCAGGATGAGGGTATAGAGGGTATGTTCTAACCATTCCCATTAAGGCAAAACTTCCCCTTTTGCAGCCTATCTTCAGAAATCGTGTGGGACCATAAAATACAAGGAAGTTGACATTTGCTAATCTTTAAACTGCTCAAAATTATTTAAGCAATAATAGAAGCAAATATAGAAGCAATCAATGCAGGTTAACAAATTTTGAGTGAGTTTGGTGTACAAGTAAAAAGAAGAAATAGAAATGTCAGTGGGACACACATGCACCAAAGGTTTTGCATGTAAACACAGCAACAGGAAAAAAACATCCTGCAGATGATGGTCTTCTGCCTTGAGTAACTCAGCATGTGTATCATCATACAATGTACTCTACTGCCTGGACCTCTGATTCAGCATTTCCAGCAAATACTGATTCTTGGGTTTCTACTTGACTAGGACCCATGTAGCAGTTTAGCATTAAAAGGTCATATCATCCAATTATAATGTGCTTGGATGACGAGCAGATGATTCAGGAGAACCTACACTTTTCCTCAGCTGCCACTGCAAGCAGATGCACCCATGGCACCACAGGCATATCCTGAAGCTGCTCATGCTCAGAGTGTTATTTCTTACAGACAGGAGTATTGCTCAAGAAAAACTGGACAAAATGGGCTTTTGCTACACATCCTTCTGGCTCAGTCTTCCTCCTCACACTCATTGTGTGGTGGTGTTCTGCTCCTGTCCCACATAAAGCCCTCACTTTCAATGCCTGCAGGACACCCCTGTGCTAGTGACATGAGGGCCATCCAGTACACCTCAAAGGCAGAGTCTGGAGAACATGAAGGCCACCAGAGAAAAAACCAGTGATTTTCACCCTTCCCACAGTCCTCGGGCTCTAGGGCTCTGAGAAGGAATTTCATGAGGCAGGCAGGTCCCTAAAACCTGGGCCGTGTGGTGCAGTGCTAGGCTGTGTGTGGTACACAGGCACTTCAGCTGGTGCCTCAGAGGGAGATTGGCAGAACCTTGCTGAAATATCCCTAATAGCCATGTTGGCCTGGGGGAAATGGATGGAGCTGATGCCATCTGTGGGAGGAGGAATCTGGGGATGCAATGAATTTGATTATACGGTTGCTTGGAGGGCAGATGCCAAAGGGCTCTCGAAGGGCCTATCCCTCAGCAAAGGCCACTTCATCTCCACTAAAACATCCTTGCAGAGCAAACTGAGTGGAAAGAATTTCATCTAACAGAGCAGCTTTCAAAAACCTTAAGATAAATAGACGTGATAGAAAAAACTCCCTGAACAGTTTATTTTGCTGATATTTCTCTGAGGATATTTTTGTTCATTTTTATCTCCATGGAAAACATAACTTTGTGTATTGGATGAGGCATATATAAAACATATGTATTATTTATATATAAGTCTTCTTTACTGAAACCTCTGGTTTATGCAGCTTTTTTGCTTCCCTGACTCTTTCCTTAGCTTGATTTTTTATTTTTTTCTTAGAAGGAAAAGCAACACTACGTTTATTGAATTTTAATCCGGATGCAATTTGTATGTTACAATTTGCTATGTTAGAGGAAGCAGGTAATTTACTAATTGAAAGTTTTAATAAATTTAAAAAAAGGATATTGCCTCTACTGAAGTAAAATGAACATTATCATTAGAACCAAACCTCTTTGGTGTTGGTCTGTCTCTGAAGGAAATCCAAAATAGTTTTCATTATTTGACTGATTTATTCCCCTGTGATAAGGAACAAATGTAATATTTACACTTTTGACCTTGGTGGACATTCTGTCTCATTTTATAAAGTTAAATTGTCTTATTATAAAAATTCTAAATGTATTGCTTCCTCCTTGCACATTAACATTTTATTTAGTAAAATAGTTGATTGCTTATGATTTCTAAAGGAGGGAAGATTATTGGTATTTCTCAGGTTTGGACAATTGCCAGCTTATTAGTTTTCCCTAACAGAAACTTTTTCTACATTCATAGTTTAATCTATTTTTTTCCCTTTTCCCTTCACAAGTGTTTCTCCACTCTACTCTTTCACAGGCATCTCCTTTAAGATGTTTTGAGTAACTTTTTCAATAAAAGTTTTTTATAAAGTTATATAGTTGTAAGGTTATATTTTTACCACAAATGCTTTAAATTATGGTTTCTATAACCTCTCTTCCAGGTCAATAATACTATAAAAAAACCTGTTTTAAGAAGTTTAGTTTAGATCACAATCAGCTTCACACTCAACACATGAATACCTACGATAAGGAAATATAAAATTCTTTTTGTCCTTTAATGTTCACTTACCACTTAAAACAACAACAATGAATTGTATTTTCCAGACCTTGGACTAATCTTCTGTTAAGAAAGTGCCACTATGATAGCAAGCTAGGTACCAGCATAGCTGAAGGCTTTGTATATGAGCATGCAGATTTGATGGCCACCTCTGTGTTCAGCTGAGTCTCCCCACAATGTACTTCCAACACAGCTAAATGTATGCACTGCAGGAAGCCTGGCTTCCCAGTTTTTAAAATAAAGATGTTAATTAAATAATAATAAATAAAATAATAAATCAATAAATAAATAAACAAATAAAAATAATAAATAAAATGCTAATTAAATAAAAGTGTTAATTAAATTAGCTGATAAGATTTTATGGGAAGAAGGTATAAGTCAATCCCTTTAATTTCTCATTCTAAGAAAAATACAGTGCATAGAGACTCAAGGCATGCCCTCATGTTCAAAATCAGATTCTCAGACCAGATTTTGGAATAAATTCCCAATTTATGGCTTTTAGTAAGTTCTTTATTTAGTTTGCTAGGAACTTGTTAATTCATATGAAAATATATTAAAGCATAAAGGAAACAGCTAAAATTGAAGCTCCATGACTGTCATTGAAAGCACCATTTTAGCCATAATTTTCCTATACTCTCAAGAAGCTAGAGCAATTTTGATTGTGGGGGCTTTTTCCCCTTGTATTTGGAAATAAGTTCAAGACTACTACAAATGATGAATTACTGTCATAAGCTACTAGGAAGAAATGTTGCTGTGCATTCACCAAGCTATACACTATGATACCCTAAGTTTTTGTTAGTGCTTACATATCCAAATCCCAAAGAGTACTTTGTAACAAGGCTTGTGCCTTCAGAGAGTGTGTGAGGCTGCAGAAATCACAAACTGAATGAGAGGTGTCTGAAGAGATGTACTTGAATTTAGTCTTTTATTTTTTTTTTCTTTTTTTTTAGTCCATGGGCCAAAGAAATATTTAAATTAGGGAAAGACAGAAATACCTCATACCACTACATGGTCAATTGTAAAGGTCATATTCTGTGATAGGATCTTAAAAAACAATCTACAGAACAAATACAATTGATGAGAGAGAAAATGAGTTTACCAAGCTTGTGCATCACCGTAAACAATGTTTGGGTTTAAGCTTCTTAGTTGTAAATAAACAGACATGATCTTGCAACCCCTGTCATCTTCATCACAATATTATATATAACTGCTAGACCTTCCACAGCAGAAGATTTTTTGTTTAGGATTTGTGAGCTGTCAGTCTTATTAACAATCATGGATGTGAGCTGTTTTTCTCTTCAGGCCCAACGATACATCATTGTCCTAACAAAAATGCAGCAACTTTCAGTTTGTAAGTGGCAAAGTGGCTGTTCAAAAATAAACATTTTATGAAACACTAAGGTAGGAAACATCCGTTCAACAGATGGAAAAAGCTGAAGCTGTTTTGAACTGATGCAATCTGGGGATGCAATAGTTTGAGCAGGGAGGATGGAGAGCAGGATTGGTACCAAAGAACAGGCCAAATAGCCATTTATAATTTCAGATTTTGTCTTCAGTGTTTGGGAGAAGCATGTTTCAAATCACATATGACCCTGGTTTTACCTCAACCTTCCTAGGTATAAGTCAGGACAACACCAACCTCAGCATGTTGTGAGAGGTTTCAGTTGACTAGAGGACAAAAAGCACAGTATTTGTAGGGTGCCTCAGTCATACAGTAACTGAAAGCTTTGCTTCCTGATAAAACACAAACTGCATTTCCTCAGTCTCTAATTCCATCTCTTTTAAATGTTAATTTACAGTAATTTTTCTTAATACAGAGCTATAATGGTGACTGTAATGATGGCTTCATGTTTCAGTGAATACCAGCTTTGTTTTGTTCCACGTTCAATCTCTCTGGATGATGTTTTATTATGCACATTGACAGAAGTCAATGTCTGTTTGTTATTTCAGTTTTATATGTTACCAAGCTTGAACACAGAGAAATTAAGTTGTTAGCTCTTTTATGATGTAGTTTGGATTTGAAAAAGAAAAGAGAGGAAAGTAAAATGGGCCATCAAACCCACAGCAAAAATATATAACGACAAGCAATAGGAGACTGACTGTAGCTCGAAGAATGAGTAACATTTACAACACAATAGAAATGGGAGGAAGCTTTACACAGATATTGAATTTAGAAAAAACTCCAACCATTTACAGAAGGAATTAAATGTTCTGAAGAACTCCTGGGACAAAATAAGGAGGAACACTGAGTGCAAAGCCTTGTCAGACACAGGGGTGTATTCCGATGATTCAGAGTGAAACTGAGTGCTTGGGGAAAAACCTCATCAAGAGGTTCAGTCAGAACCATCAGTTGTGAGCCAGGCAGAGGCAGCCTGTGGAAGGACCACACTGGAAAATTCAGCAGAAGAAAGTGTACCACTGAGCTGGCACATAGCAGTCTCTCATTGACAAAAGCCTGGGAGCCAATAACTGGGGCATACAATCTGCAAGTGGCTCTTTGAGAACAGAAATTGCTAGATGCTGAGCCATGGAGAATGAGGTTGCTCCCCCATCTGCAAGGTAAACAGGCTACACACGACTTCAGCATCCCCAAATTGTCACAGTTAGTCAATTCAATACTGCTGGGTAGCAGATAGGATCACTCCAGGCAGCACTGAAATGGACTCTTTTCTTGTTTGAGAGAAGGTTACTCACTAACTTCTAGGGTATTGCACAATTTGTTGTGCAATTAAGATGGCTGCAAACACAGTCACTTTTAAAACAAACTGACTACAGTTGTCCCTTTATAGCCTCCATATGTATGGAATAAAACCTTTCTCTTAATTAACCCAGTTACTTTCTGTTTTTCAACTGCAAGGCAAAACACTTGCAAAATTGGCTTAGATTATGTTGCATTTTATTGGACTTTTAAAGTGTTACTTTAATAACTGTTCCTTCTGAAAACTGATAATCACTTCTGCAACATCATCTGAAATGAATGCTAATGATATTAATTATTTTCTCTCCAAAGCACACTGAATTTTTTCCAAGCAGAAAAGTTGCTGCCCAGAGTACTGGTGAGCTACTGATGGGTAAATGGGCAGCCCAACCTCTACAAAAGTGGCAAGACAAGCAAGACACAGTACTGGCTGATGTTTACCTGCCAGGGCATCCACATTCTGTTTCCTTCAGATGATACCATACTTAGAGTTTTGTGAAGGAAGCGTACTCAGTCCTAGTCAGAAAACTTGCCTGTTTGTATGTATCACATAAACAAAACAGTAATAAGCAATATAGAGTGGTAAGTACTATTTTGTATATACTTTGCAGAGATTTAACTATTTACTGAATGGCAATGGAGATTTCTTGATAACCTAAGGTCCCTACCAAGAACAACTGTTAAAATATTGTGGAGTAAAAGGAAGAAGAGTCTACTATGTTTTTGCTGAAAGTGTTATTAATGATATTCATTAATAGAGAAGGCAACAACCCATAATTTACACATTTTAAAATGCAGCTGTGAAGCATAAGTTTATTTTTCATTCTGTCTGGTGCTTTAGCAGGAAGAGAATGAAGAGGATTTGCAAATGCACCAATACTTCAATGCATGGTATAGAAGAAAAGCTCTCAGAAAGTGTAGGTCTCTTAGGTCTCAACTGAGTTTTAGCAGACACTGGGATTTGCTGTTATAATCCACCTCCTATATCTCTGCTTAATGAACTGTTCCAGGAGGTACAAGAATATCAACTATATATAACCAACGGCATTCAAAACTACATTTACTTTCAAAAAATCCATTCAGTAATATATTCTCTATTTAGTGAAGTCTCTAAAGTATAAAAGATATGAATATTAAATATGCACCAATGGAAACACATTTAGAAATCAAAATTCTCCTATGTGACAGAGAAAAGTTACAAAACCACAAAAGATTTATGAAAGAGAAATGAACAAAGCAAAAATTAGCATCGCTCCAAAGATTTATTAGTATCCTATATTCAGTAAACTATGTTATAAAATAAAATGATCCAACATGAACAAAACCCAATGAAGCTCCGATAGTTTTACAGAAATCTTTTTTCTCTTAGGCCTTGTCGTCAAGTTTTGGTACACATTTTAATTTTAATGGTGTTTTCTGTTGAATCAGTCATTGAGGAAATGTTTCAAAGAGCTTCTCACTTGACCTCTCAAGACCAGAACGAGCAACAGGGGCATTTTCATGACCCATCACTTTTTTTTTTAATAAGAACCTGCAATGGTTACTATGTTTTTCCTGGAGATAAATGATAAATGTCTGGAAAGATGGAGCATAAGCAGGAAGCATTTTATGTAATAGATGAATGTTTTTTCTATTCTGATGTCCTCTATAACAACATGTGGATTAAAACCTTTATAAAGCATGCCGTGAAATCAATTTATGCATGCAGGTAAAAGAATGTCACAGAACTGTGGTAGCTGGAATGAGAGGTGGATCACAAAATAATAACCCATTCAGAGACAAAAAAAATGTTTACTGTGTGGGTGTAGGACTCAGTGTAGGACTCTTGAGAACAGGCAGCCACCCTTTCTCTTGTAGGGTCTGTGTTCGTAAGGATTTTGAGATATTTTGTCTTGCCAAGCACGTTTCTCAAACCCAGTTTTCTCAGGCTTATATCTAATATTTATTGCTGGGGAGAGGACATTGACTGAGTTATCTGCACAGGAAGAAGGCAACACCTTCCTTTGGCCCTCCATTTTTGGTGTTAGGAAAAAAAAGAAAAATGATAGAGCTATGGTGGCCTTTACAGAAACTTTTGTTCCCTAACTTGTGTGGATGGGTATTTTTCACCCTGTAATGCACCTGCTATGACCATCCTGTGAGCCAGTGACAAGGAAGATATGCTGCCCACTTAATATCCAAGTAGTAAAAATCCAGTACTGTGTCCATCATCCCACATTTTCCAGTGTTTGCAGGTTCCAAATAACTGTCAAATCAGAACGTTACCAGAACAGGCTACGTTTGGGTCCATTCATGCTTTAGCTTGGGGTACAAGTCAGACCACAGCCCAGGCTTCATATTTCACTACAGTGCTAATTGCAAAATAAAAGTTATCTATCCCAACACAACACTCCCGTCTTCTTTATTCCTCAGAGTAATGTCTTCATCATATGCCAAGACTTTTCTTAAAATCTGTTCTCAATTGGTTGGGTTTTTTTGCTACCCCCTCTCCCCTCATCTCCCTCCCAATTTAGTTTTAGGCAGCTGCTATGCAAGGCTTCTGATCTGATGCTATTTTCCTGACAGACAGAAGTCCAAAAAGAATTTTGGTAGACCTTAATAAAGATAGATTTTTGATATTGTGTTGTTGGACTGAGTCTTCTTTCATAGCTTTTATTTTGGGTCTCTCTCATCATATAGGAACAATGAAAAAGATGTTTCTGAGAAGTTTGCATGGTCAAACCCACTTCATATGTCAGAAGAAATCCTAAGAGTCACAAATGGAAGTCTGGTGTCAGAGGAGGGTACAGTTTCCATGATGATAATGAATTGATCATGTAGGATGAAGTGCAAAAAACTCTAAAGAATTCTAAAATAAAACCCAGAAAAATCAAACCCCATGTAGAAGGGAAAGTTTATGGTAATATTTACATTTTTCAAAAAACTAAATGGAAAAATGGAAAAAATTGAAATTTTATGGAAAAAATATGAAAAAAATGGGAAAAAAACCCATTGCTCTTAGAAGCTGAATTATTTGGCTATCAGTATTGTAATGAGTTAAACATAATACATATTGTTCAGAAAAAAGTTGGATTAATAGCTATGCTGAAAAAGAAACTATAACGTTTGCATCCTGATTTGCAGCCTCTCTGTGTCAGCCAGCATGAGGTTTAAGGAAACAGAATGTTCAGAAGCAGCTGCCTTGAAAAATTGAAATATTGAATGGAATGTATGAATTTGAAATGCTATACTCTACTGTAGACCATGTACTGTCATTTGCATATGGTTATTGAGGGATAGGTATCATAATCTAATAACAATAATTTGAATTCTACCTACAGTAATAAGACAACAGCTATGGGATTAAAAAAAAAAAAAAAGGAAGAGTGAAAAATAAAATTTTGAAGAAATTTATATTGGTTTGCAGCAACTAATACATGTTTCCTCTACCACAGCATTTGATTAAATAGTGGAAAGTGGTTATGTAAATCAATCAGAGAATACAGTGAAACCTCCACAGGTCCCGTGATGCAGATGATTATTGACCCATAGCTACAGTGTATTATGTTTATTGCACCTTCCAGCTTTACTTGGTGTTTGAACTTTCAGAATAGATGAATCTGGGAACACAAATCATTAAAAATTGACCATCTGGAAATCCACCATCATTTAATCTGTGTGTAATGTAGAAAACACAGCAACCTGCTGTTTGGAACAGGTTTTCAAAGTCTGCAAAACATTTCCTCCAGAACTGTTGGCAGTTCTTGACAAAGAAATAAATGCCAGCAGAACAAACAAAATTATGATGAGAGCTGTAAGTGACACTGCAAAAAGATGAGTTTCTTTTGACGTTCAGAGTTACCTGGCATTGCAATATAAGACAAAAGCATCTACATGGCACAATAGAATTTCAGGATTCTGTAAATCTACAAGTGTTTACTTTGGGAGGTTTAGGAGGGGGAAGATGCTGTGAAATAAGAACATGTGTGAAATAAGTCCTGAAGATTATGTTTAAAAACTTTTTTTTTTTCATTTATGATGGTCTATATACCCTGCCTTCAGGCTTTGGAAGGAAACATATGGAAGATCTATGTATTCTGAAGTAGTAGCTCTGGGCTTGTCTTGGTGTAAAGTGAGAGGGGAATTTTATCCTCTGCCTGGGCAAATGTTTGTATCTTCATATCTGTGGTTTCCATCCCCATAATACTCCATGGCGGCTGTATGGAGCGGCTTGAAGCTTTGTGAACTGGGTAACAATACAATACAAGAAAAAATTGTATGAGAGAATGGTTTCCTTTCCTTTGTGTTTCAGATTCCTATTGTGTTTCAGAGAAGAAACAAATTTCCTTCCACCAGGAGGCAAATTGCTTTGTGGCCAAAATGGTATTAGACTGTCTCCTATGAATTTTCTGAAAGCACCAAAGAGTAACAGCAAGAAAGAGCAAACAAACACTGCTGTGTGAATAGATTTGAAAATAAACTTTATTTTACAGCATGTATTTCAGAAGTTCTGGAGCCAGAAAGAATTGCTAGATATTGTGCCTAAAAACAGACCTTGGATTTTTCTTTCAGCTAATCCTGTTTAATTAAAACTTGATAACAATGACAATCCAGTCTTAGAGTATTAACAATTCTGTAGAACCTGTTGCGCTATGTCACAAGTGGTTCCAAAGTCAATTAGCTTCAAAGTCAGAACTCCCCACTTGATTTATAGCTTGATTTGATCTAGCTTCAATTTCCAGGTCCTGGATTTTTGTGTCATTTTGGATTTCAGTAAAGGTTTTGGTGATGTCTCTCCCAGTGTCCTTCTGGACAAAATGTCCTGCTCTCATCTGGATAACTGTGTTACATGATGGGTGAGCAGCTGGCTCATGGATCAGGCAGAAAGGGTTATGGTGAAGGGGTGACATCAGACTGGTGACCTGTCACTAGTGGGGTTCCACAGGACCCCACTGTAGGGACAGCGCACTTCAGCGTCTTCAGAAATTACTTGGACTTCATGGGATACTAAGTCTGTCAATGATACAAAACTGGGAGGAGCTGTTGGCTTGCTTGAAGGGAGAGAGGCCTTGCAGAGAAACCTGACTAAATTATAGGGCTGGGAAACCACCAACCATAAGTAGTTCAACAAGGGAAAGTGCTGGATTCTGCGCCTGAAACAGGGCGACCCTGGATGTACAGACAGACTGGGGAATGAGAGGCTGGAGAGCAGCGCCATGGAAAGGGACCAGGTCAATGGCAATTTGAACATGAGCCATGGTGCCCTGGCAGCCAGGAGGGCCAGGAGTGTCCTGGGGGGCATCAGGCACAGCACGGCCAGCTGGGCAAGGGAGGGGATTGTCCTGCTCTGCTCTGAGCTGGGGCAGCCTCACCTCCAGTGCTGGGGGCACAATATAAGAAAGATATTAAACTAGAGAGAGTGTCCAAAGGAGGGCAACAAAGATGGGGAAGGGCCTTGAGGAGAAGCCATGTGAGGGGTGGATGACGACATTTGGTCTGTTCAGCCTGGAGGACAGGAGACTGTGGGGAGACACTGCAGCTACAATTTCCTCATGAGTGGCAGAGGAGGGGCAGAGACTGATCTCTGCTCTGCAGTGACCAGTGACAGGATCCAAGGGAATTGCCTGCAGTTGTGTCAGGACAGGTTTAGCCTGGATATTAGGATAAGGTTCCTCACCCAGAATGAAGTTGGGCACTGGAACAGCTCCCCAGGAAAGTGGTCACAGCACCAGTCTTGACAGAGTTCAAGAAGAATTTAGACAATTCTCTCAGGCTCATGGTGTGACTCTTGAGGCTATCCTGTACAGGGCCAGGCATTGGACTTAATGATCCTTTGGGTTCCTTCCAACTAAAAATATTCTGCAATTCTATGATTCTGTGAAACATCATATAATTTAGTGTATAATAAACAGCATCTGCTTGCTACATCATATTCATACTAACAGAAACAAAAGCATCCCAATAATCCTGGGCATACTAAGTGAAAACAATAAAGTGGGATAGAATTCAAACCATAGTCCTGACTTTTTTTTTTGAGAATATTTTAGAAGGTCTTAATTATCCGTCACAGAGGCCTACATGAACTATATATAACATTTTCTAAGTCATGATTAATTTTTTAAGTACACAATAAAAGCAGAGGATAAAATGTTTTACAAGGATGCCCTTGCACACAGGATGTGATTAATACATGATGAGGGAATCAGTTGTCTCTTTGAATGCCCAAACTGGGGCTTCCAGAATACGCTAGTGTTGGCAAGGGAAAAATTAAGATTAATATTACTTGAAGCAGAGTATTTGACTGTAGTAGATAGCTAACTCTGCCCTTGTCTGTATTGATAAAAGTCCCCTGGACCTCAAAGGATCCATACAGTCAAGTTCAAAGTGGATGCTGATATAAATAAGGATCCCAGACTCCTCATGTCTGTCTCCGTATATGTGTCCATGACAGCACAAACACCCAAACTCATTATTGGGTTTGGTTTATGAGTAGAAAAACATATTTTGCAGGAAACTCTGCTGAGTGCATTTTTGCTGGCTGCCTTTGTCATTGTGACAAAGAACTCCATATTCAGGGTGATATATATTTGATTCTATAATGATCCTCAAGTTACCTAAAGTTTCTCTAAAATTAGATAAGTCTTTGGAACTTATTCTACCAAGTTCAGTCAGGAACTATTCATGTGATTTTTATGTTGCAATCAATAAAGTAACATTACTATATTATAGTATTGATATGATAAAAATTAAAATAGTCAGGGCTTTGGATATACTATATGAACCACAAGTAAATGTGCAATTTAAACTACAGACAGGACATGAAATACTACCCTGGACACCAAGTTCCACAGAAGACTATTCCCACACTTTCTGTTTAATTCTCATGTGAGGCAATGAACTATTAGGGAAATATAATCATAACTTTCACTCTAGGGCTACATCATTATGAGAATCTTGTCCCAGCCAAAAGCTGACCTAGGAAAAAATATGCATCAGGGGACATGGAAAATAGCCACCATGGTAGCAA
This sequence comes from Polioptila caerulea, assembly GCA_013397295.1. NCBI lineage: Eukaryota > Metazoa > Chordata > Aves > Passeriformes > Certhiidae > Polioptila > Polioptila caerulea. Next base: position 238,186 of record VYXF01010429.1, on the reverse strand, counting down.
TGAGAGTAAGCATAATCAGGTATAGTAAATACCAAAAGTGTCAAACTAAAAGAAGTGCTCCTAAATTTGAATATCTACTGTGAAACAAATAGAAAAAAACACCCCAGCTGTTTGGAATCTATGTATGAGAAGAATTTTATGGCAGTGTTATAGTTTACTAAAATTATCCTCTCTTATGATGTCTCAAAAGGTAAGTGATAGCTCATATACACTATAAATGGGTCTTTGTGGGGCAAGCTGTTATTGCAAGTAAAGCAATGTGGTTTGAAAAGATTCCTATTTCATACACTCAAGATTTCTATACTTAGGACATTTGAATTCACCTTCAGTACCATGTGGTCAGCTTTGCACAGCCACTGAGGGTAAAAAGCAGATCAGAATCATCTGTGTCTCTCCACACTATTATGAACACCAGGGCTTTTGGAGACTTGTATGAATCCAACACTATGAATAGGAGCAACCATTGTATAAGTTTTTCTTTGATGAGAAAATGGACTCAGGAGCATTTCTAGCTTGAACTGTTGTTACCTGTGCTGGGGTGAGATGCATAATAGACATTCCAAGGTATTCACATCCCACAGTTCTATGTCAGAGGAAATGCAGTAGTTCAGCACTTTATCTCTTAGCACTCTTTTACACTGAGAAATTAGTCTGCCTTCTAATTAAACAAATACATATGAAAACTCTTGGGAAAGATACGGTGCAGGTTTGAGGAAACATAAGACTAAAAGGATCCTGCTCCTGGATGAAGGTGCTAGCTTTTCTTGTGAAAAATGTGAAAAACCAGTATTTTCTTGTTCAGCATTGAGCTCTGCTCCCAAAAAATTGTCACATAAGGCCAAGATTTTCTGTTCAGTGTGGCATTTGATATTGTCTTTGGAGAACCAAACCCAATACATTCTGGTCTTCTCCACCTTCCTTCTGTTTTGACAACATCCTGTATTTTGTCTGTATAGAGTGCAAAATACTTTGCAGTAGGGAAAAGCAATGGCATGAAGATACTGATCTGCAAATAATCCTTCTAACAAGATTGAATAGCCTTGGCTGAAGCAGAAACACAGGAATAGTTTTCACTTAGTATCTAATTTTTTACTTTTCTTCTTTCCCTTCCCTTTCTGTTAATGGATTAGATATGCCCTTTTATTGACATGAAGAAATAATAAAAATGGTTTGGTATCCTATCAGCATATCATAGCTTGATATTATCTGATTTTGTGAATTTCTTACACTTTAAATAAAGAATTTACCTATGCATTTGTATCCTTACATGAATAAAAAGCAGGATAGATAACATGCACAAGTACGTGCTGCAGTCATCAATCTGATTAAAAACTTATCTTTTACTTCTACATAAATTTATAAAATACTCTTAGTTCTCAATCAGTGCTTACTTGTTTGTCAACTGTCTTTGACTGGCTTGGGTGAGGGCATGAAAATGAAAAAGCTACTTTATTTGGACTGAATCACATGTCACATTAAATTAGGAAAGTGAATTGCTATGGAGGAAACATTAATTAAATCAGGGAGAACTGTGTGCTCAAACTTTGAATGCATTTAGGACTGCTCTAGGGTAAAAAAAACAAAATGAGAAAACAATTCCATCCTAAATTATATTCATAAAGCTGTAGCTAGAAGCAGACACAGACACGGGCAGAAATCTGCCAGCTTGGTACCAGTTAGATACCAGCATATTGCTAAATGGATTTTGTGTTCAATTCCCCAAAGTTTTTACAGTTGCTTGATTGCCAGATGTTCAGTGGGTGTTTATGGCCATGTGAAAGAAAGACAAAACACCATATAGATATATAAATTTGTGTATATTTGTAGTAGGAAGGATCAATGTATCATATATCATTAAGTGCATCTTTTTCTTAATACTCTCACAGAGTAGAGTAACAGAGGGCTCTTTCCCTAATATTTTTGAGCTTTTTTCTAGAAATAAAACTTACTTTAAAAGGAAACATCTCCAACAAATCCATAGGTTCCTTTCAAAAGAAACAGTTCAATCCCATAAAAGACAAGTGTCTTGATTTCAGACAAGTTCCTGCTGTCAGCACCATGTAAACAACATAACTCAACAGGACCAGTGTGTTATGGCCGGGGTAATGAGGAAAGACTGATTTACAGGACACAAAGAATGAATGACTCTGCTGCTTTACAATGATACCTGTGGAATGAAACATAAAAAAGGGAGAGCAAAAAACCAGCTTGAGTTATTCCAAGTGTGCAGCAATTAAGTTTTCTCTTAATACATGGGCACAGTTCAGTTGCTAAAAAAGCACATTATGATGAAGGTGGAGGTCATCAAAGATTTACATTCAACGCCAGGGTGTAATTAACTGGAGGATTCTGTGAAATTTACAAGTGATTTAATGTCTTTGCTGTTCAATCATGAGTAGTAAAGGAATTTAACAATATCTTTTTCCCCCAAATATCATTGTTTTATACTTTGACTTTAATTTTTCTTGTTCAATCTCTTCATAATAAACATATTTAATCAGAAAAACAAGAAAAACCCCAAACAAATGCCAAACCTCAAGCCCTATATATCAGCCAAGAATTTCACTCTGGACATAGAAATAACTTCTCACTATTTTGGGGACACTAAAACTCCCCTTTTTTCCCTTTCTTTTAAAGTAAGGGATTTTAAAAATAAGTGTAAAAGTCAGGTCTTCATTTTATTTTTTGGTGTTAAGCAAGTCAGAATTGCCAGAAAAGAATTTCAGATCATTCTTACTGCATTGAAAAAAGATCAGACTTGTGTATCAGAAAACGTGTTTTAGCTATAATAACTTGCACTAAACCTTTTGGGTTTTATTTATACCTTCCCCCTGGCTTTTATGAAATTTTACCATTAAATCCCAAAACCATCATTTCTCTGGTAAAAAAATCTGTGCATTACAAGAGTACATTCAGTTGACCTTTTGTGAAAAGGCTATGATGCTGAGATACTGTTTTGTGCAAATTATCTCTGAAGGAATCACTCATACAAAACAGGTTCTAAGAAGAATAGTAAAAATATTTAGTATATGTACTTGTTCTACATTGTTGTTAATTCATGTGCCCTTTCTGATTATGACTAAGAAAAAATTTCTCATGGTCCTGTATTGTTAAGAATAAACTTCTCTCTTCCAAAGACTTGCATTTGTTTTTTTCAATTGAACATTTTAAATTAAAAAAAAAATGCAGCAGATGAGACATACATTTAAAATCGACATCTGAGGAAAAAAAATATACTTTATACACAAATTATGTGGAAAATAACAGTTAGTACTAACTCTACATATTAATTTTGTTATGTTGCTTTATTTTCAGCATGACATTTTAAAATGTTTTTATACAGTGGCCATCACACAGTGTTACCAAGAGGTGTTGTGACCTGCCCCTGAAGGGGAGGGTAACCCAGGTTCTTGTTAATAGATCTCTGGGGATCAGAGTGGATTAGAATGAAATGACACTGAATTATTGGTATTTGTAAATATATACAAGTAGGGTTTATTTTAAAACAATATGGTTGCAATAGAGAGCAGGTATGTAGCTATATTGATTATTTGTTTTATTTTTCCTATCAGAAAGGAAAGGAATAAAAAGAAAAATGCATGCTGGAAAATAAAATAGAAAATGACTGAAAAATAAAGGCTGTTTCTAAGGACAAACTGTTCCTGAATGAAAGTAACAAAATAAGAAAAAGAAGTTAGTTATCTTCAGGACTCAGGAATAGTCTAATATTCACTAAATGAAAAGTGTTTCCTCTATGCAGCCGTAAGATCTGTAAATCAAGGTTTCTCTCAATCTTTTTATTCACTTCTAGAGAAGTTGGAGCAAGGATTTTTACCTCAGTGAAATATTAGGAGTTTCATCAAAAGCTTGAAATTCATCATTTGTTTTCCTGAGTACCAAAATGTTACCTTTTGCTTCTTCATATTAAAATCTAAGAAACAGTTAGTAAGGGGCTATTATTATTTTTTTTTTTAATTAAATCTCTTGTTAATTTAAAAATATTCCTGTGTCTATAATCCTTTTGGAAAAAGCTCATTTCTGCTTCCTTCAATATTTGTTGTTCAAGAAAAATGATGCAAGTCGTGATACAACAAAGCAGAGCTTGTATCTTGACTGGGGTCTACATTGTGACAGAGGCTTTAAACACTAATATTTTGCAGATCTTAAAAAGCCATGGAAATATAGTGGCGTAAAGCCTCTGGCAATAGTTGAAAAGTCCAGTGATCCCAACACCCTATGGTATAAAAAAGCAGTCTGTGTAATGAGCAGAGTTGACTCAGTTCAATAGGGAGTGAAATCAGTGCCTTGGTACTGGGGGAACATCTCTAATGCCTGCAAATTCTCTATTGCCACATTATTCATTTCCCTCCATAAAAACACTCTTACAGCTGCTTCATTCACTCTGCAGAAAGTCTCTTCTCCAGATGGTGTGGGTGGCCTACCAGAGGATGTTGCCAAATCACATTCTGTTGCAAGAGGTCCAGGGCTGAGGAAAGCATGAAAGAAAACTCAGTCTCCTCTGAAAATGTGGAACGCCCTGGTGAAGGACATAGAATTTTTTTTTTTCAGGGAGACATTTACTATTCTAGTCTGGAGAGTAAAAACACCAGTGAAGGGTTACAGCAGTTAATTTTCTCTTAGCTCCTGTTTCTCAAAGTTTGTGTAACTACTTACTCCCATAGGGTTAGATGAACTAGAGCTGAAGTAGATGGAAATTATCTTGTTTCTTCAGCATCAGTTGGTCTGTGGGGATAAAACCTTTATGGTTTCAGCAGAGATATTGAGGCCAATTCTGTGCTAACCTGTGTGCTGTGCAATTGCACTGATGCTAACAAGACTGAGCAAGGTGCCTGCTCGGGAAGACAGCGATGTCAGTGCTTGGTTATGCAATACTTGGGGAGGTTTTTCACTTGCCATCGTGCATACAGCTGGGAAGGCTATTCATTAACACTATTTCTTTCAGAATCCCTCTGAACTCAGGATGTCTCTTCTTTTTGGAGTGGTGAAAAAACAAGTGCACTATTATTACAGTTGTTGACACTGTCTTTTATGGGCATGAATAGAGATTATTTGGACAGCAGCAGTAAATGATGTGCAGTAAATCCATCAGGCCAAATTGGCAGAGATTATTAACTAAAGAGACAAGAGCGTTTTTCATCTGAAAATAAATGCACACAATGTGGTAGCTATTGTTGTTGTGTGCACGGGGAGAGCCTTTTCATGGTTTTGATCCCTGAACATGAGTGGGGGAGCATTTAATTGCAGGATGCCTTTTACAGAACACACATTTTAAAACAACAAACATTTGTCCTGGTAAAACAAATGACAGTTTCTGTAATTATTTTTTCATGTGCCACTGAATGCTCAAATAAAGAAGTCCTTATTTTCTGCTACAAAATATCCATCTAGTGAATATTTCAGCTCCTAGACTTCAGGTCATAATGTTCTTTAGTAAAAAGAACAGTCCTATAATACTTTTATTATTTTATTGCTGGATTTTACTAATCTTTGTACAGGGGGGAATGTGCTGCAGCACTGGGACTCACATCCGGACATCTCCTATTATGAAATGAAGGCACCTGATTAAATAGAAAAGAATCTGCCACCAACCAAGTCTATTATTCATTTAACTGAAAGAGCTGCTGGTTTTCCCTCTTTTTCTAACTTTCTCTGTGTTTGGAAGACCTTTAAAAAAGAAGAACTTTAAAAAACTTGAAGTTCTGCCTATCCCTTGAGAATATATTAATTACATAATTTTTTGAATGCTAAGGATAAAAATAAATTTTAATTTTTTTCTGCACTTAAAATAGACATAGAGGAATAGCTAAATATCACTATTAATGAGGTCAAATGTTCATGATGTACCGTTACATCAGTGCAGCAACCTCAGCTTGATCTTGTTCCAGCCACACTGGTTACTGATTCTCCTACTAGAAACAAGGAATAATTATCTTTGTAGCTTAGTCATATCTCCAAGTATAGGGAATCACAACACAAGAGAGACTTTACTGGAAATATATTTATCTTTTGTCAGTTTTTAGCTGACCAAATGTCTCATTTGGTCAGTCATGGAGCTACTCTGGCAATAGTTGCAGATGCAGAGCAGGACCAAGGAGCTAACAGTACAGCTGAGAAAAGAATCCCAAGGGAGCAGAGCTGCTTCTGATGAACAGAGCTGATCTTCCTGCCAACAAACAGTTTATCTGCAGCATATAGCAAATTGCCTTCAGGATATAATTCAAGGGAAAATTTTGTTCAATTATGCTTACCACCCTTAGGTAAATATATATACACGTATAATTCATTAGTAAATGACCCAACTCTCATTATCACACACGAACCCTAAGATAAATGGTTGCTCAGGAGCCTTGATGTACTACCTCATTCAGTGACTGCTCTATAAAGCCTCTTTTAATTTTCCCCTGTAACTCAACTTGATAGCAATTCATTCTAAGCAATTTTCTTCAATCCATTTTCTGTTCTAGGAAACAAGTTTGTATAATGGTGCTCTTGTTCTTTGTGTCATTCAGACACTTGAAAATGTCAATCTACTAATGTTCATTTTTTGTCATTAGATTCTTTTTTCTCTACTGTTTCTAATCACCAAAAATACTTCTTTCATGCAGCTCAACACCTATTTAAGTGCTACCTCTTTTATTCCTTTGGAACAGAAGGAATGAGTGATTAGAAACATGTATTAATTATCCTTGTACTGATGAGAGGGTAAAACCAAACATAAGCTTTAGAATAGCAGATGGAATTATATTAAGAACTTTTATCACGCATCCTTCCATTTTAAACTGCTGTCTAATACTACACTAAATAAAAATTAAGTCATCCAAGGCAAAGTGTTAGGTTTTTTCTTAAAATGATACTTGCTTCTAAATTTTTAAATTGTATTTTTAAAGAAAAACTATGTTAAGGACATTAAATTTTTTGTGAAGTTCAAAAAGCATCAAGTAATCCTGTGATGTTGGCCATCTCCTAGTAGAAACTCACACAACACACACAGATGTAGGTATACAACAAAAATAAAATATCCACTTACTTTTGAACCCAAGATTCCAATAATAATTGGCTTCCTTTCATCTCAATACAGAATAGAGGGGACAGAAAATTATTTCAAATCCAAAATTATGTGAAAGTCGTTTCCAAAGATTAAAAAGTTTCTTAGTTCCACGGTCATCAAGAGTAAATCCTGGAAAAACAATGTGCGAAAAACCGCTCAGTAAAATTCCATTTTTCATTATCTTTGTCAGTAAAAACCCCAATAATTACATCCATATCAAATAAATATAGTATGTAAGTCTCCACTGATCATGAGCAGAAAATTTCAAAGAGTTTACTATATTTAGGATATCTGAGGCTGCAAAATGAGGATTATCAGTAAGCTCAGAATATTGTGATTTTCATTTCTCTTGGGAGTGTACTACAGGAGGGGTAACCTGTAGTTTCTCCTCCACTGACATGTGCCCAGCCTCCTAAGCTGTATATAAAATTTATTTTTTCCCCCATTCAAGTCTAAGCACAACTGAATGGAGAATGTAATTAATGTGTCTTCAGATACAAGAGAAGCAGTTAAGCCCACCATTGTGCCTGACTCATTACTCCAGAACTATAATTTCCAGCTAGAAAATGAAAAACACAACACTGAAACAAAAATGTGCAAGGCAGGTTCCTCACTTCGGATACTGAGTTCTCCCTGAAAAAGAACTAAGGCAGAGTACTATGGAGGTAAACTTATATGAATGAGCTTGATATTAGTACATTTGCAAGGTCATTTCAGGTTTTTTGTTTGTTTGTTTGTTTTTAATTTTGTCTTTCTTTTAGACAAAGTCAGTAAGTTTTGTATCTCCAGAGCTACAGGACACCAGGCTGCTGCTGCCAACACCAGCTGAGGCCTGAAGATCTCTGGCACAAGGGACATAAATGGTTCCTGGCTCTGCACACCAGCTGGCTGTCTGTGGTGCTGCCACACATCACCACAGGAAAGCTCAAAGACACTCTGCTCCTAGAAGAGCAGGGTACTGCACCTGCAGATCTGCACCCAGCACCCACTTTCAGCCCCAGCTGATGTACCTGAAATGCTGCTGCTGACAGGTGTTTCCATCCTTTCCCTCCTTGGACCTCAGTTTCACATGTTAAGTGGTTCCTTCAAGGTCACACATATTCTGTGTTTCTGACTCTTTATACAGACTCTGAATATCCCATTTTACTCAAAATCGAGCTTTGGAATATCTTGTAACTGATTTTTGTTTTCATTTAAGGTAATTTCATAAGCAAAAAAGACATCCCACATTAAATCCTAGAGAAAAAAAACTAACAGATGCAATGAGTTTCTGTTTAAAGATGAACAATTTAATTAATAAGCGGTAAGGAACACTTAAGCAGCTGATACACCTCAGGCTGCTTTTCAAAAGGGGCAACTGTCAGACACATTACCAAGATGGTCCTTTATGTTATGGAATGCAGTAAATTCTCTCTTTTTATAAAGAGCTTTATAAAACACTTTCACACTCTTCTTCCCTCTTTTTCCTTTGTTTTATATGTTCACTTTTCTTAGAGTAGTTATATTAAGTCTTTTGTTTATGCATTTCTGTTATTTCTCAGTCTTTCATCTATAAAGGCACAGCAAAGCACTTCCATATTTATTTCTTTATTCTGAGGTCACATCCTTCATTTTTTGATTTCCCTTCCTGGAAATTTAAATGCTAGAATTAAAAAGTTTTATCTGCAAAATAATATAAGAAGAGGAATGTATTTGTAAAAGAAAATATGAGAGCATATGGAGTATAAAAACTGAAAGGGATAAAATGGTGATTTTCTAATTTTTAGGTGGGGGGCCATCCTACATATAGGAAACATTACAATGAAAAAAATATATTGGTACAAACAAGTAATGAAAAAAATCCTATGCTGACTATTTAGAATGAAAATATCTAGGAAATCTATTGTTCATAGTGAATTATGTCCATTTATATTACCATATGCTGTTACTTCTGAAATGTAATGGCCCCATATGTTGCCTGAATTAATGTCCCAATTAGTATGATCTAATTTCTACCTCCCATACTAGGACATTCCTTGAAGTTCTTTGGAAGAATGTCACAATCTAAACCTGCACTAATCAAGTTTCCAAAATTAGAACTCCTTTAGAAGTGAGGTTAAAAGAAACAAACCATCACAGAATATCTTTGTCACAGTATTTTTCAGTCCATGTGTAAGGAATTTACCAACTACAACTTGTTTCCAAGTCCATACAAACCCATAAGAAAAAAACCCTACATCTATACCAATCCTTAGAATAAAAATTTTCAGAATTTCTTCAGAAATATTTCCTAAAAACACAGCAAATGTTTCATGAGTACCTATGTGGTTATCATTGGTTAAAGTTTTGGGACTCAAGATACTTGAGAGGACTTTTTAGTGTTGAAAATAACACAACAAAAAAAAATTGCGCCTGATATTTCGAATATATGCTGACAAATTTAATAGGTTAAAAGTCAAAGCTGGCATTTCAATAGCTGGTAGTAGGATGAATTGGAGGTGTTATAATACACAAAGTCCAAAAAGCTTCAGGATGTAAAAAGAGTGAGATCTGGAATAGCCAAACACAAACTAAATTCCTCAGCCAATAAAGAATTCAGCCTGAAGAGGTTCTCTTTATTTTCCTCCAATACTTTAAAAATTGATTATTGTGGGTCTTTTTTGGCTCATTTTTTTTCTTTCTAAATGAAAATCAATAAGGCTGGAATCTTCTCTGTGAGGAGAACTCTATCTCAATCACCTTTTAGTATAATTTTACATTTTAAAATAAGATAATGAGATAATGAGAAAAAACACTATTAATTTTTTATGGGGTTGAAAAGCCTGACTAATTTAAAAAGCCATGTATTCATTTTCATTATTACTTTCATATTATTTCATTCTCACTGAACATTCCCTAGTATGTTTTCTATTGGTTAGAATATTTACTTTCCCTTTCTGTGAACTGATAGGAATCCATTAAATGAAATTTTTAAAAGAACCTTTAGTCTTTTAAACAACTTTATTGCATTTTTGTGTTTTCTTCTGTCCAAGGTTTCTAAGTAAAACAACTTACTTCCTATGCACTTCTTGAATGATCCAATTGAAATTTAGTGGGGTATGTTAATCTGCAGATTTTTGAAGTGAGGCACGTCAGTGAGTGCGCTCAGAAAGAGTATATTATTTTAAAAAGGGAGAAACTTATTCCTTAAGTAGCTCTTTAAAATTGGAAGCAAAAAGTCTTTGCAATCTTTGTAGAATTTTTTTTTCCTAAAATGTCTGATCTTAGTCATCTCTAAGGATTTTCAAAAGTCACCCATGAATAAAACAATACTGGAAAGAATTTGAGATAATTTTTAATAATAAGTAGCTTGATTGCATTATGTATCTTAGGAAGATTTAATAGATAAGAGAATGAAAATTGATGTAAACCTTAATGATGCAGAGAAAGTGCCATGTCAGATGGAAATCAACTGATTATTATTGTATGTTAGGAGTAACTAATTGATTCTGTATATTTTTTTATTCAGTAAATTATATACTCTGGTATAAATCCAAATTTAGTACCCGAACCAGGAACACTTAATTAAAATTTTATGGTAACAGGTTTCTGTGTAATATGCATTTTCTGTGTTAGAGGCTCTGAGATGCTTTGGGAGGATGAGGAATGCAGTGGAATACCTTATGCCATGGATCAAAACAGTACACTCCTGCAGTTTGTCTTGAAGGACAAACCCATTTTAATCCTTCACTATGAGCTAGACCACTGGGAATGACAGACAAAGCCTCTGAACAATCACTTTTATTTGGCAGCTCTTTTATTTGTGTTCTCCAAAGACTCTAGATGTGGACCAAGATCCAACAGCAGGAGCAGCTGTTCATCAAAACCAGAAATACACTGGTATTCCTCTTAATCAACTTTTCATGTAGGCAGAAGTGACACATAATGCATAGAATGCACTTGGGGCAATCGTGAGAGGCAGTGGACTCAACATGGCAGTTAAATAACTAATGTGTTATTTTTCACTTTACATCAAGAAACAGAACAATGTTTGAGACAAAGTAATCTGATGAACAGTAACAAGGTGCTTTTTTTCCCCTCACACGGGAGGTACGGCCTAGAAGAGGTATGAAAATATCATAGAAACTTAAAAAGTGAAAAAACTTGAAATGTTCTAGTTCTTCAATGAAAGGCAATAGATACGTAACTAGAGAGCAGGGGTCTTGAATGAGAACACAAGTTTCTTATATTTAAAGTAATCAGGTGTTTTTTCTTCAAATTCTGAATAAGTATGAGCAGCACAAAACTTTATTTATGGAAGACAGAGGAAAAGGAGGTTGCTAAAAATCAAAATGGCCTGGATAGTTTCAGCTGGAAGTGTAAATACTTCTCTAGGGAGACTTGTGCAGAATTTATATGTGATTTACATATGAGGACCCACACTGGAAAGTGCCAAATTGTCTGCAATCTTGACTAACAAATAAATGAGTGAGGAAGGTGGTAATGAGGAGAGATTTGGTAGAAAATATCCAGACCTCTGGGATGAATTTGAGTTGACAGTGAAGTTACAAGACGGGAGTGGCAGATGTGTGATTCATCTCCTAGAGGCAATAGTTAAAATGGGCAGTGGATGAGAAATAAATTTTACAAAGTCAAAAAGATCCAGGAGAGAACTGAGTGAGAGCCCACAAAACAGCTAGAGGGGCAACTGCTGCAATACATTCTGAAGGAATGGTTGCATACAGGAGGAAATGCTGCAGAAGGCCAAGGAACTGGGGATAAAGTCACTGCTGGCTGAATAGGATGCAGAATTCTTACACGTGCCAGGCATTTTGAACAGTTCGACAGCAAGCTGTATGGAAAACATGAACACAACACGGAGAAGTTGAGCTGGGAATGTGGTGAACATGAAGCCTGCATTGATAAATATGAACCAGGAGAAGTCAGCATGAGAATCTCAACAGAGATGCTTTGTACCCTGAGCTAGGAAACCCTGAAATCAAGAGCTACCAATGGAGAAGGCAAGAGAAGCAAAAGGATGAAGAGAAGTAAATATAAGGGAATTCACAAGAAAAGGCAGAGAGCTCCTGAGGAGCTCTCAGTAGTGGCAATGGGTGCCTGGTGCGGGGAGGACCCTGGAGATGATGCAGAAACAGAACAAGCAACAGCTGGGAGCAGAGGGCTGAATTGGTACCAGCTCCCTTTCCCCAGCTCAACTATATCAACCTCAGCAGGGATCCAATCTTAATCACACATGTGCACTGTATTAAATGCAGCTTTCCAAGTGGAAGAAGAAAAAAATAAAATAAAAAAAAGAGAAAGGCAACAGGGAAGCAAAATAATAGGGCTCATAGGGATAAACAAGCCTGGTTTTTTGCCAGTTTTACAATTAATGAGATTAGACTAGGAAGCAGCAATTACAAGCCAAATGGCCTAGTATCATCTTTAATATCATTCTTATAGGCAGCGAGTTTAACAGCAAATGACTGCAGTTAGATTTAGATATTAAAAATTGTAGCATTTCTATGATTTTCCTCTTGCTGTGCAAAAAGGTAATTTTCTTCTATTTCTTTTGTTCAAGGTGTTCCCTAAATTTACTGCTATTGTTACAGTTTTCTCCCTCAGACACTGATATGTAGATGCATTGGATCCGTGGCCAGATCCATGGACCCAATGCATCCATGATAGCATTCCCTTCCCACTGTTACGGCTGAAGGGAGAATGGCCATGATGGAGGGAAATGCTGCTAAAAAAAGCAGCCATCACCTCTTCAGCCTGTGCCCAGATTTACTGTGTTCAGGGAGTCAGACTTACACTTACAATGCTGACTCTCTCAACTATGCAGACCTCTGGCAGTCTTGGGTCTGTTTAAATTTATTTTCACATTAGTTTTATCAGACACCATGCTTTATAATTCTTATTTCAGTTTTATGCTTTTGCTTAATATGGTGGCTTTTTACTTGTAAAGCCTAAGATAAATTTATTTCAAATCTCCACATATGTACACATACACAGGGAAATATGCCACAAAATTTGTCTTGCTGAGTTAATTAAACATTTGTTTGAGTTTCTCTCTTAAAGGTTTGCTAACAGACTCTTGGAAAGCTGCATTTTACACACAATTTTAGCTTTTTTTTTTATCTTGATAAAAGCTTAGCCAAGTTTTAGAGCTGCTTTTCAATCTCATCTTCTCCCAAGGTCTTTGATATTGAGGGGTGGAAGTGTCACTTATGAATTTATCCTCTCCCCGAAAAAACGATTTCCTCTTATTTTGTGTGTTTTTCTCCATTTCTCAGGCACCAAAATACATAAGTTACACTAAATAAATTTAAATTTAATTTAAGTAAGGTTGTTTTCACCTGAGATCTTATTTCCTGAAAATTCAGTCTTTGCAGTTCATTTCCTGATGAGATGAGACCTGACACACTGTTTTTAGTTCCCATTACAGAGTTACATGGATTTAAAAAGAAGAGTGAACACATCATAAGTGGAATCTTCTTAAATGAGCTGAATCCCCTTGTGAGGTTCCAAATTCCCTCTGCTTAGTGTCCTAGCTACTTTATCTCACCTATATCAGAGCATGGTACAAGTCAAATAAAATGAATAAGCTCACATTGCATAACATCCATCAGAGATATCTTTGTAGTGTCCATGTCATACTCAGGTCTGCAGTCAGACTGATCAAGAAAATTTAAGGCCCTATCTTCTTCTGGTTAATTGAAATTCTAAAAATAGGGATAAAGTGAAGTAACTCTCAAAATCAATACATCACTTAAATTGCCATGATGTGAAAATACCCAAACATGCCCAAACACAGGCATGAAATTTATAATGTGTTGGAAATTTGCATCCTGGCACAATGAATAATGGCAGGCAGATATTTAAAAACCAAAATGACAAACCCTTCTCAGGTAATTTGCCCTGTACCAAATCAACACCTGTTGCCTCATACCCTTCTACAGGAAAACAAATACTCCAGGACCTGTTCTGTGGCTATATCAGAATTCCTTTATGGGCTAAGACCTCTGGTATCAGTTATTTATTTGTAGTGTTTGTTTATAGGGCATTTTATGAAGTCATAAAACAGGCTATGGGTACTCTGGTAGGGTTGCCAAATATCACTGTGACAGCTAATGTGCTGCAGTGTGATCCATAATTCACTTCTGGAACAGGTTTAAAATGAGAAGGAAAAAAGTCTCTGTAGCTTAGTAGAAAGTTTCCTAAGATTAGAGTTTTATGAAACTAGAAATTTAAATTGTACATATTCTGCTATTTAACTTTCCAAGCCATTCATCAGAGGTGATATTTAGAATGTCCACATACCATCATTTAAAATAGGTATTTAGAGTAACTCTCTTATTTTGCATTACATTTCAAGTAATTCTTTAATCTTTCCTCCAAAAATCTTCTCCATCAGGCAGAAGTAGTATTCGTTGGAAATAAAATTGCCATACTTTCAAGAAACAAGGATTGTGATTTTATTGTCAAAATAAAATTTGATTTTATTTGAAAATTTGAAAATAAAATAATATTGCCTGCTAGTGGTGCAGCACCGTGCTAGAGTGGGACTTCAATGGTGGCATGAATCAAGTGCTCAATGACATAAAAAGACATAAGCTAGAAACACAAGGATGGCTAATTGATTTTCTGTGCTTTTAAGAGGCACCTCTCAAAGAAAATGGCCTGCCACTTGCAGGAATAGATTTCCTTTATAGTTACCCCGACCTTTTTGCAGTAAATCCATGAGGACAATTTAATTTTCAGGATCTTCAAAAAGTGGCAGTTGCATGTATGAAATTCAGGGGAGATCATTATTACAAATTCTGCAAATGAGGTCTTCAATCACTTTTCAACGCTGTTCAGCATGAGAGGGGGCTTGGATACAGAGCAACAGCACCTGGCTGGTGTGCCTGTGTCTGTAACACAGTGAGGCTCCATTTGACACAGAGGTCCAATCACAGCTTGGCAATCATATTAAAAAATTTGAAAGATAAGAGAAGGTAATACACACACTCTCAAGGACTGCAGCTAAGAAGAGGAATGTAATTGAATCAGTTGATATCGTGCTGCCCAGTGCTGTGGTAAGAGAAGGTTCACTGAATTCTCCTTTGAAACAGAGTACACATTGATGTTTGCAGTTGATGCAGGTAGGGAACTTTTAAGACTTATTTGAGAGACAGCAGGAATTTGGGTTTGCAGTTAAGACATAGGATATGCTCATCCTCCACCACCATCACCTTCTCTTCATTTTATTAATAAAAAGCCTGAATCCCAGCCTCCATCAGGACTAAAGAGATGAGTCAAAGTACCCTGGATGCTCCCACATGGTTATAAATATCAGCCAATCACAGGGGAAACAATACCTTAGAAAATCCCAAGCTTTCCACATTTAGCTGGATTATGAATACATGACAACAGAAATAGAACCACGGAATTACAGGATCACATTTGGATTGGAAGAGAACTTAAAGGTCATCTAGTTCCAACTACCTTATCATGGACAGATGCCTTCCACCATGCCAGATTGCTCAAAGCCTCATCCAGCCTGCCCTTGAACATTTCTAGGGATGGGGCATTGTCCTGGTTTAGGGCAAATTTGGGAGAAAACATCCAAAGGGGTTCATCTAGAAAACAAATTTAAGTGGCCCCTCCCTTAACTGGTTTGGNAAAACAAACCCACAGCCCAGAGAATTTATCTGCTTTAGCTAGTAAAAAGCCAGCCAAAAAGCAAAGGAGAGCTCTCTCATCATCCGCACTGTGGACAACACAGGCCGTGAGTGGAGGAGCCAGCCAAACTCTGATCTTTATGTTTTGAAAACAACCATCCCAGATATTCCACTGCTTCTCCGTCTCCCCCCTTCACTCTCAGATTCAGTTTCAAAGGTGCAAAACTTATTTCTGAGCTAAACAGATGAATGGGGATACAATTCATCATCAACCCAGGACAGGCACAACTTCTCTGGGCAACCTGTTCCAATGCCTCACCACCCGCACAGTAAAGAATTTCTTCCCAATATATAACTCAAAACCACATTCTTTCAGTTTAAAGCTATTCTTTGTGTCCTATTGCTATCTGTCCAGATAAAATTCTCACTCCAGCTCTTGTAAGCCCCTTGCCACTGTAAGGGCTTCCCAGAGCCTTCTCTTCTCTGTGTTGAACACCCCAACTCTCTCGTCCTGTGTTCATTGGAGAGCTGCTCAAGCCGTCTGATCATCTCCATGGCCTTCCCCCAGACTCATTCCAGCAGCATAGTGACATGTGAAAAGGCAGGAGCTGTTATTTGGCTTAGAGTGGCCCAGGATAAGGCTTTGACTTGTGCATACATTCTTTTCATTCACCTGCAGGTGACAATTTAATGACAATACTGCTGAGAGGACTCCCACGCAGTCAAACCACACATCCTCCCTGTCTGTTCAACAACTCTGAGTGGGTTTCTCATCTGCAAAGCCATCAGGGGCCTTGCTGCAGCTCAAGGCAGAGGTTGACACCAAAAGGCATCACTAAGACCTGGACATGCAGTTTTCCTTAGCAGGAAATGTATGCATTTGTTATTATGCTCCTCATCTGTGAAACCCACCGAGTAGAGATAAAAGGGATTTGGTAGTTAAAAAGAATGGCTTTCCATGAATGCCAGGATGAGGATGTTATTGGATTTTTCTTGTTCACATAAATAATTGAGCAATCTATGATTCCCTTATTAATGGTTAAGAAGCCATATCATGCTGAGTACACTTGCAGTTACCACCAGCCAGTTATAGGCACAGCATGTCAGAAAGTTTGGGCCCAGGAGATGTGCATAACAACTCAAGTTTCAGAGTTAGCACCAGTGGCTTGTGGGCTAATTCATACATGAGGTGGTAGACAAAGAAAGCTCAGTTGTCCTTAGATACTTCACAGGAAAGATGTGCTGAGCTGATGCTGTTGATGAAGGCTTTCGCACCCGGTGAGGTAATGTAGAAGAAAAATTTTCTCACATTGTTGCTTTCAAATCATGTAAATCAGAGGAAACTCATATCAAGAAGGACAGATATGGTTATGTCCTCTGTGTATGGAAGATCCGGGCCATGTCCAGCAATGATGTTGGTCTGAAATTACCTATCAGACTGAGTTATCAATAACCTGCAAATCAGTAAACCATTTAAAAATTTCATTGCACTGCAGAAAAAAAAAAGCTATATAAAAGGTACAGTTGTTTGGCTCCAGTTTGAAAATAAATAGGAAAAAAAAAATAAAACTGAGGAAGCTACTTAAATTCAGTTTATATAAAACATGCATAGGCAATGAAAATTTAAGTGAGGTCCTAAACAGCATCAGCTCTTTTCTTCTCCCTTCATTACAGAGGAAGGAACTTACACAGAAGTGAAATGTGTTTAATGTAGCCATATACTCTTTAAAGACAAGAAATGTAATGCCCTAAAGAGGCCCCTACGAAGACTGAAAATCTTTTGGAAAAGCAGGTGTAATTCTTATAAAAGTGTTATTAGGCTTTGTAACTAAAAGAAAAAATACAAACACTTTGGTGTCTTATAAAATGATCTTAAAATCAAATCAATTACTTGCCATGTCCATATTTTCTTGCTGTTTCTTTTGACATATTTCATTTTTATATTCTAGGTTCCGTGTGTAGATGGGGTTTTGAAGACTCAAGCAGCTAGCACTCATTTCTAAAAATAGAAATTCAGGATTTTGAGTGATAAGCATACTTTCTTTCATTAAAATATATTATGCTCCCTTATACTTTCTTTTTTATTATTCCTTTTCTCCAGGCACGAGCTCTTGCAAAGAAAATATTTGATCAGGATAACAATAACTTAATTTTAGACTTCACAGCTTAAAAAAAATAAAAGGAGGAACTCAATACATTCATCTAATTCATATCACATAATACCCTCCCTTGAAGAACTGCTTTTATGTAGATTTCTGCCAACTTCACCATTGAAAACCTACTTTTAAATTCCCGTCAGGTGCTTTCTGCTTGAAGGGCTCCAGTGTGTGGGTGGCTGTTTTTTCTTGTATGTGCCATGATGAGTCTCCTCCTCAGAGAGCTGGGGGAGGAGGGAGTGTTTTTCCTCTTTTCGTTTCACACCACATTTGTAAAATGAGAGACAAAATGTCCTACCTCCTGAAAAAATCTCTCCTGGAAAATTTTAATGTTCCAGGAAAAAAACCCTATCAATCTAGTTTATATGCTGGCAATTAATATCATATTACTAATGTGCTATTAATGCCTTGGTAATTTGGATTATTGTGTAAAAATCTGTAATCTGGATCTATTTATGTTTCCTTTTTCTAGACGAGATGAAAGAAGGTAATTCGATCTTACCTACCTGGAAATCATGATGCAATATTACCTGACTTTGGGTCTAAATGGGATGGAAAAGATTTTAAAGAACCTATTGACAAACATGATGTTTGTAAAATCAGATCGTACCATTTTCTAAGTAATACATGTTCTTGCCTTTTTATTTACTTTATTTTATCTTCAGAACAGATTAAACGTCATGGTAGCATGCTGTGTAAATTCCACTTGGTAAAAGTTTCTGTAATAACCTACCCTTTAAGGGGAGCAATCTTTCTCTATAAATGAGTGTGCAATGGAAAACATGCAATTGGAAATTTTAAAAATATTTCCCTTGCAAGCCAAGGGACATCCCTGCCCCAGTTCAAGTTCATGAGCAGTTTGCACACTGAGGCTCTGAGTGGGGAGTCACATCAGGATATCCCAGCAGGAACAAGGGGTCAGTTTCAGGAGCAGCCTTATTCTCCCTTTGCACTGAATAAGGTTATAAAGTACCTCAGTCTGCCACTGCTCCTCACCAGGTCATTGTGCTTTATTTGATAGGTCATTAATCAGAGAGCCCAACACTTTTAATTTGCTTCATGCCTAATGCTTGCTGCAAGAATTAAGCTTGTTGCATGATGGGGGATAAAAACCATTACTACTACCATCCCCTTAATGACATTTTCTTCTGGTTTTCTCAATAGTAGAGAAAGCTCTGTGACACATACTCATATCACAGTAAATGCATAACATTATTATTCCCTGTGCAGCTACATCTTAAGTTTCAAGCTAGCAAGTTAATGGTGTAGAAGGAAAATGAGTCTCAAAAAAGACTAACTTTAAAAGTTGAAAATCACATATTTTTTCAGCTTTGGTTCAGAAACTGAAGCTATGTTAATCATCCTGTGTTAACTGTGCTCCTACCTTTACCTCTGCTGATTCTGAACAGTGGGTACTTGTTCATCAAAAGACATGCTGTTGAGAATTGCCTGGGTGTGAAGAGCTGTCAGCACAGCAGAGGGTAAACACACAATTCCCTTCTGCTTGTAAATGACTCAGAGGTGGATTTTGGGTCATAATTTTAAAAAAGAGAGTCTTGAGTGTCACCATAGGTAACCTACTGCTGCTGTGTGGGTCATCTTAACTAAGTCTTCTTCCTACTTCATTTCACCCCATTGCTCTTTTTGTCTGACTGGCTCTTTCCCTGTGAAACTCCCAGGTAGAGGGCTTGACACTGCCTGCAGCTTCTTATTTATCCCCTCTCCCATAATCTGAGCTCCCTCCTGGTTTTACCAAGCACCATGTACTCTCAGCCAGGCCTTTTTTATATTTTACTGTGTGATTTGCTATTTGTTTGTGGCATGTTTTTGAATGCCTAGGCTGTTCATAAAAATAACGAGAAACAGTCCTTCCTCATGGTCTCTGTTCCCTATCAGCCCTGAAAAGATGCTGAAAATCTCATGGGTTAGCTACAAGAAGCTGGGCCAGCAATGTGTGCACTTTCTTATAGTTGGCTCGAGAGTTGGAGACATTCTCCTCCTAATTAAGGAACATAAACTCTACTGCCTTAATTACAGCAAGATGCAAACTATAAAGACGTAAGCGCCTACATACTGATATAGTAGTGCACACCTGAGGGAATGCATTTATGTCATTGAATAGAGAAGGGAAAAAAATCATACCCTCTGACAAAATGTGCCGGTGCATAATCCTTCTGTAAATGAAGGCTCAGGCTCCTTCGTCCCAAACAGCTGCCCCTGGCTCTCTCTGCTTGATGCAAACTGCAGCCTGTCAGTGCAAGGATTGGGCTCCCCTAGATATCACCCACAAAGCCTGAGAGTGCTGGTGGATGCATGTACAGGCCCAGGTGATCTAAGGATGGTGATTTCTAGGTTAAGCCAAGAGGAAAACCTGGAGACTTTTGAGCTGGGCTGCTCCTCAGTGCTAGGGAGCGGGGCTAATAAGGCAGAGAGCAACGAGACAGATATTAGCAACTCTGTCTTGAAGTGAGCCTAAGGGACTCACTGGAGCAGATGAAATTTTAGGTGTTTCACCCTGCTGTATGGAGGCTGCAGTTAGGGATGTTGCAGGGGCTCAGATTCGGCCATGCAGTGCCGTTCTCCTTCAGTGAGAGCCACTGGGCCCGCAGGGGAGCACTCATCCCACACACCCCCATTCACTGCAGGACAGAAGCTGCCTGGCATGGGCACAACCAGACTCAGGTGGCATCTGCACCTGGCCCCAGCTCAAAGCTCAGCAGGGAACCCCCCCACCCCATGCAGAGGATATGTGCAAGGACAATTTTCCCTGGAGTTAATGCCACGAAGGTGTGCTTGGAGAAACCAAGTTTCTTGCAAAAGAAACCCCTTGACCAGATGCTGAGGGGGCTGGACCACCTTCTTGGAGTGCTGGGGTACAGTGAAAGCTTTAGTGCTGTCCTGAACTGCAGTTTAACCAAAAAGCATGTGGCAGCCTGCTGGTTTTGTGTCTCTCCAGGCACAGAAAGCTGCATGGGACAGACCAAGGGCACATGACCACCAAGGGAACTTCATTCCCTCTTGTTCCACAGCTGGGATGCCTGGGACAGCTCAAGGGATGCACAAGGGATGATACCTCAGCAGGGTCTGCTCCCACAGAACTGCTGTGTTTCACATAGGCCAGCAGACATCAAATAAGGACAAGAGCCTCCTTCCTTTCTAGTAGCCATGGGACTTGATCAAATCCAGTTATGTTCAGCACACTAGAGGATTGCACCCATGGGATGCTCAAGGTACCAAACATGATTTTAACTGATGTTTGCCTCTGTTTGTGGCACTGACACTCTGGGAAGGTTATTTCATTTGTTCTTCCTAATTAGAAAGGTGTCTGACAATCCCCTGGCAGGGATTTTAACATTTACCTCTCCCAATATGTTTTAACAGCTCTTACATTGCAATATTGTTGCTGTAATAGCATGATGTTGTACTTCAATATGTTTTGAGAGGAGTCTGAAAAGTGGGTTATGGGGTTAACGGTATTTTAGAAGTGTTTTCTTTAGCTTCTCCCCTCTTCCTCTCTCATTTTCTGAATAGCCTGTTCAGAGGAAGTGCATGTAGAGCTCTCATGCACCCCACCAGAGGATTATCCCAAAATAGAGATTATCAGTGTTTTGGGATCAATGATAACCGTGAGAAACCCTCTTAGCACCAACCTTTATAAAACAAATCTGGCATATCGCAAGAGGTGTTCTAGCCAAGGCTTTTTCTGTGGAAGAATTAATGATGTCTCACGGTGAAAAAATCAAAATGGCCATTCTTAATGCAGCAGGACTGTGAAGGCAAAGGAGGGCAGCAACAGCAGAATCTGGCACACAGAGATATGCACAGAAGTGGGCTCTTTGGGGTTTCTCCAACTGAATTTTAGAAAGTTTAATCTACCTTCTTTGTTATTGCTGTTCAGGAGGATCTAGGATGATATTCACGATAAAGCAAAGTTTCACATGGAGACATAATGTAGAGCGATAAATGTGTTTCTCACCAGGCTATTAGACCCTTTTTGAATGTAGAAGCACCTTTACAATAGATATTCCCTGCTGCGTTAAAGTCATCTAGTTCAGTATATTACTCACATAACTGGTTTTGAACATACCCTCACAATGAATCTCCTAAGAGATATTTATTTAAATATGTGATTTCCTAGCTCAATGTTATTTCTGGAAATATGCTTAGCACATTTAATATTTATCTCAGTAAAAAATATCTTCTATATTTCAAGGCAATTCATAGATACTTTATGCAGCTGTAGTTCTTATTTTAAAGAAATATTTCACTTGATGCTTCAAATATTAAGAATTATGCCAATACGTAGTCATGAAAATGAAACTTGCGACAGGAACCGGGCAGGTCAGCTTAAGCATGACAAGAACGGGAATTCATTTTCTTCTCTGAGAGCTCTAGACCTGACCACCATTCAACATGGGAGACTCATTGGTAGATGTTAGATATGATTCTCTATTATTGTGTGAGTAAGAGAGCTGTGGCATCAGTCAGGGGTTATTAGCTCCTCAATTTGGTCCTGCCTTGAAAAGCATAATTAAAATAGAAACTTGCCATATAGTCTTGCTAGAGGGCTCTCCCAGGTGAGTAGAGTTATCGGCTTCATCTGCACATTTGCATAATTTCTCCATCTTTCCCAACTTATGGCAGGGTAGAGCCAGGCCTGGATTTTCACAATCAATTTCATATAGCCATTCTTTTATGTGAAAGGGCACAGAGAGCAGGAGAATCAACCATCTCTGTATTTTACAAAGCTCAGGTCAAACAAATTCCCTTGTTCTTGGGATATTCCCAGCCTAACAAAGAAGCAGATGTGGCATAGTCCTGGCTTCAAATCTTCTTTTTTGCCTTAAATGCAAGTAGGGTTTATATAGACCAAATTTATTTTATGTATTTGTATTTATATCTATATATCTATCTACACCTAAATAGATAGATGCGTATATACATATATATATATTTGTGTGTTTGTTTACAATCTATCTATCCATCCATCCATCTATCCATCCATCCATGTTTCTCTTCCTGAATTCCTCTTCCCCTGCAGTATAACAAGCAGAGAGCTTGTTATAGAGAGCTTTAGAGGAACTGCTAAATAGCTGTTCCTGATCTCAAATGAGTGGTCAAATACCATGTCTCAAATTAAAAATCAAATAAGATTTTATTTCCCCTTGGAAGAGACAGAATATCTACCCTGATATGAAACATATATCAAGGTACAAATTGCATGCTGACCACCTGGACTGGTAATACAAGAATTCCTGCTGGAAGTCCAAATTATAGTTATTACTTCAGTCCTGGGTGATTTCATTGCCACAATGATCCTTAACTGAACCATGCTCTGGATATCTGCCCTTTTCTGACTGGTTCCTCTTTTCTAGAGTAAGAGGTCTTTGGAGTAGAGTTTATTGAGCAGCCATTTAGACTAAGAACAAGTTAGAACTAAATGTTTGTGTATGCCCAGGACTTACACTTGTATATACTTGCAGATGCCACAAATAAGTCTGCCTCTTAGTGTGTGGAAATGTAAATATATAAAACATATGTTTATGTATACCTTGAGATGAAAAATTCTAAAAATAGAGTAAGAAGAGTGAAAGAGGAAAGGAAGTTGTTACCCAGGAATCACAAGATTTCATGCTCCCTCAGAGTGAATGTGTTGCTTGTGCAATATTTAAGGCTAACAGAGTAGTTACAAATCTGCAGCATATATAGCATTACAACGAATGAGATTTATAGCTATAATTCAGTGCTCCTTAAATGCTGCCTATTTCTAACAGGTCTCACACATCCTTTCCCTGAATCATCTCAGAACACATTCAAAAAGCTGGTATATTCTAATTAGCTGGAATCGACCGCTGGAAGATATTTCAATTCTGGTGGAATGTCTCAAGCCAAAAACGTCAGAGGATGGGATCTAATAAATTTATATTACTTGGAGTATAGACTAAGTTTTATTTAAAAGCTCTTTTACACAGCAATAGACAATATTTCATTATCTGGAACCTCATGCTGAACCTAGGCAGATTTCCCGAAACATTATCTTAATGCTTGCACAAATGTAATTACTACTAAATCAATATTTTGTATTCAAGCCTAATTACAGTACATGAATTAGAATACTCCTAAAGAGATGTGTAGTTGGCCGCTTAGTAGACATTAGCTGGCTGATATTTAAACTGACAAAGTATTTTAGCTTTGGCTGCCCCACTGTGAGTACACAGAGTTAGAATCAAATTTTGCTGGCTTTGACAATTGTCACATGTATAGTGCGTCTGCAAAGAGCTACCAGTCTTGCAAAGCCAAAAGAGGTTCTCAAGGAAAACATGACTCCTCTTTTTCAGATGATATTCACACTTCTGAAAGGCAGAGTTTTCTTCACAATATTGCAGAGGAGGATTTAGAACAGCACTTTTATTAAGGGATAAGATGATGTCAGTGGCAAACAAATGAACTGAGGTGTTTTAAGGACTCTGCTTTGACATGCTCCCTGTTCTGAGTTTTGTTCCTCTCAGTGGTCATTGTAATGTCCCAATTCTGGGACCTCAGATCTGAACTATCAGAGAGGAAAATGCAAATTGGAAAGGTCCAGTAGGGCTCATTTAAATTCCCAGTAGTTTGTCATCAAAGGGCTACAAGTTCAGCGTTGCACAGAAAAATATATTGCTTTAAGAACTACACCCAAATTATTGTCTCCTACAGCTTCCAACACAACAGCCAGCAGGTGTATCACCTTCCTATACCAAGTTCTTAAGAGTAAAAAATATGTATATTCTGGCCTAGGAATCAGACTTCATCACAGCTAGTAATTCCACTGTGCACTATTTCCCACTGTTTTTCAGCAATCTTCTAAGTATGCACAGCTCCTGCAGAATCTTTCTCCTGATATATAATATTCCTCTCAGATTTTACTCTGATGGTGTGCAATGAGCATTCATACAAAGTAACTACAGCTGCAATTTGTGCAGCCATTTGTCTTTTCCACAGAACCCAAATGTATAAGGTCTACTAAAGGTGCTGTCTCCAAATGGCAGAATGGGAACATGGAAGTTCCTGGTGGACCATGAAAACTCGCTGTGTTCTGCAGACTTTTAGTGAAATGATAGCGAAAGAGATGGAGGACTGGAAGGCATTGAGGTTTCTTAGTTTTTCTTTGCTTTTCTTTGCATTCATGTAAAAATATGGAGAAATATGAGGTATCCCACGTGTATTAAATTTATTCACTGGAGTTTCATCACCTGAACAAGATCTAAGAAGATCTAAGAAATGAGGTTGTTTTTATTATTATTGAACAAGAATGGAGAAATAGCATTATCTATGTAAAACTCTGACACTGTTTTGAAAACAATGACAAACTAATGTGTACAATAGAAGTGCAAGTCTGACCTTGAAAATGACCTTGTTCTGTCCAGTGAAACACTAAATAAAAGACTAAGGCACCTCAAGGGAAGAGGTTTAAGAGGCAATTGAATCATGATCCATTTGTTCCATGTGAAAGGAGTATATCTCACTTCAGCAGACGTTTCAATCTAGCCTATTTGGCCTAAGAGGCACTTGAGTGCTTGAGTAAGGATTAGATTGCATTTTTTAAGATTATGTTTTTGAAATGAAATTTTAAACTTCCAGAAGAGATTACAAAGGAATGTGCTAAATTTCTGCTGAGTTGGCTCAATATGGAAACCTCCAAGGGTGGTTTCCTGGCATGCAGGTCAAGTGTAAGTAATCAAAAGTTCCTTTTCACTTGTGATCTATGACCCCATGATCTACCATCCTTCTGGACTGAGAGATCTTTTTAGTACAAGTATAGAGGACAGTTTCTTTCTGGTTTTGGACTCCAAATTCAGAGTCAAATCTAACCACTCTTTAAAAATATATCTCATGAGGTACACCAGGAAAGGTGGATGAAATATTGTTTATCTCAACAAGCACTTCTATTTCCTTGTATTTTTGTTTTGGAGTGTGTGTGCTGGGGGGAGAGTGTGGATTTTGGTTGAGGGTTTTTGTTGTTGCTTTTTTTTTTTTTTTTTTTCCTTCTTTCTGACTCCAGGAGTGATAAGCTCATTCCTGTTTGGTTGGGTGATTAAATGCTCTCACATTAGAACTTTTTCTACTTTCTCTCACTCTTGACTGATTCATAGTCCCCTATGGAAGAAATGTAAAATACATATTAATTTGCTAAATGTCAGTAATCTAACATTCAGTGGTCTATTTCTATACTTTTCTGATTTGATTATGAATCACAAAATGAAACACATGCACTGGGTATAATTTTTGCCAAAGTATTTGTATGCCTCTCACTAAACATGCCCTCAGGACAAAGATGATTATTAAGTCTAAAATAGCTGGCTTATTCCTCTAGAAAAACTAGTGCATCTTCTTGTGGAGTACTACAGGATTTCAGGCCTTCATTTTTTACTTCATGCATTAGAAGCACTACTTGACAATTTTTCTTCCATATAGTTTTAGAGACAAACCCCTATCCTGAACTCTATTGGTTTGTTCAAAATCTAGTCCAGCCTGCACCATGAAGCAAAACGAAACTCCACAGAGTCGTTACGTAAAAAACCATCATTGTTAAAATCTATTCAGTGCACATCCCGAGTAGCCTGAAGCATCGTTTCTTCAAAAAACCACTGATTCTGCTCATTCTGCAGTGAATAGCAGAACAGATTGGCAGCAAGAGCCTCTGGGTCCGCCCTGCAGAGCTTTCAAAATCATGTCTTTCTTGGCAATAGTATAATGAGACATCTAAGTTTCTCTTTGCCAGATTAATATTTTTGGCAGGAACAACCACATTTAGCATAAAATACCAGTAATCAAGGTTGAGCAGCTTGGGTTTTTACATATTTCCCCTCTTCCTATTAAAAAAATAAATCAGCAGCTAATGATCAGAGACCTTAAAAATTTCTGCAATGCCAGCTCACATGTCTTGGCACAGGCAATTCTATTTAAGATCATTTCCCTCACATCTTCCTATTCTGCAAGTTTTATACTTCAACACATCAAGAGCATTTGGAGAGAATAAGAAAACCAGATTGTGACTCCCTACCAAGGTTATCCTCATGGACATCAGTACTAAGGCAGAGGTTACTCACACTTCATTTGTAACTTATCCAGTCAACTCAAGGTAATTTGAAAGAACTTATGAAGAAAATCTCTCAGCGAGATCTGTGAAAGGTATCTACATCTAAGATAAAATGCTTCAGCACTTTTCAGCACTTAGCACTCACTATTACCCACTCCTAGGAGCTGTCCAGGTTTGTGAAGCATCTTTCACAGGGAACTTCAACATCTAGTGTGGGACACAGCACGAAGCAGAAAAATCTGAATTAACCTGAGCTTCAAAACGGCCAGCTTGAATCTGTCTGTGATCATTTACATTCTCTCAGTGTGAGTCCAAGTACCCTTCTCAGTTACTATCACCAAGTCAGCCACTTAAGAAGCATTGGCAGCAGCAGTGTAGTTTTGCCCCCTTATGCAGATAGTGGGAGACCTGAATCACGCTCCTCTCTCCCTTGAGAACCCTTCCTCAGATTATGCCTTCTGCATAGCTATGGTACCTTGGTGCACACCTATCCCATCCTGGAAGCTTGTGTTAGAAATCAAGGCCTGATCCACATTTAAACTCTTCAAAGCCACCACCTTTCAGAGCTGCCTAAATCCGTACACAAAGCAAAGTCTGGTCATGCTGCATCTCTACTGTCTGTCAGGAAGGAGCTGCAGGTCCTAGGTACCTTCTGAACAAAGCCTAGGTTTTGTTTCAAAGGAAGCTCTTTGGCTTGCAGACAAAAATCAGAAACGTGTGTAGGGGTTGGGCAATGAGACAATAAGAGCTCCAGAGAATAATCCAAATCGATGGGATATGCACCCCTAAAGCATGTTCCCATGGAGTCAACTCTCTGGTGGGAAAAGTTGAAGTCTGACTGCACAAGATGACAAAAGGAGAGCAGCAGACTTGGATTCCAGTTCTTTTGCTGACTACATTAGAGTTTTCTGTCCTGTCCTTAGAGCCACTGGAACTGGAGGGAGGCTAGCTTTGTTTCAGTGTCAGTCACCAAGCCTCCTGCACTTACTCAGTGTTTGTTTAGCTGGTTCTGGCAAAATAGAGCTGGTTTTCCAGGAGACATTTAATTTCTGAAACCATGCAGTAAACACTAGTGATGAAAGTTTCACCTGCAAGGTAGAAAGGGGATTTTTCACAAAAAATCTAGTTTGGACAAGAGAGTT
>VYXF01010429.1:195555-209756 GCA_013397295.1 Polioptila caerulea | reverse complement strand
TTTTCTTAATTTTTTTTGCTTCACGCTTTTTTTTTTTTTTTTTTTTTAAAGCAGCTTTTCTTGGGAAGATCTTCTCCCAATTCCATTTATTAACAATGGTCACATACGACATCAACTTTCATTTTGTTGCATGAAAGAAGATTGGGGTTTTTTAGTTTTCTCCCACATGATAGGTTATGAGCTCTCAGTTCAGAGAAAGGAATTAATGAGCAACTTCTAACTACGTTTCATAGTATAAGAATCAAGAGACAAAATAAAGAGCAAAAAGAAATTAGGAGATTACAGGCTTAAGGCAAAAAAAAAAAAAAGGGGATTCTTAACAGTGTTGAGTTCAGCCATGACAATTTCTGCCACAGGATATTGTGGCTGCCAAAGCTGAGATGAGTTCAAAGTGATTAGATAAATTGCTGGAAAGGATATGAAATGCAAAGATATCATCTGTGGCTGAGGGAGTCCCTGATCCTCAAACTGCTGGAGGCCACACCACGACCACAGTAAAACCCACTGTAGATGTAATCTTCAGGCTTTGCAGGACATTCACTATGGGACAGTGTTGGAAGAAAAACAATGACTTTGATCTGCTGCTGTCCTAATTTTTTTTCTAAGTGCCTTTCCTTTTATGCTGTTCAGACTTATTCCCAACCCACAAGCACATCCAGTTCTTTCACTGTCTCATTTTTATCTTAACCTCAAATCATCAAGTTAATTTCACCAGGCATTTTCCACTCCTTGTATCAGGGTCACTATTTGTCTATAAAAATAGAACTGACTCTAATACTGATCACTGAAAAATGCAGTTTTGGGCTTACTCTTCCAGTGTAAAATTTCCTTAGGTAATGCCATGTCCTTTATCCAAATTCCTGCTTACCAAACAGCTCATTTGCTTCAGGGAGGAAACCTTCTGCAATTTATTCACCAAACTGGCCAAAGCAGAACTAAAATATGCATTAACTTCATGGGTTACAACTAAACTGACATTAATGAACAATCCTACATCTTTATGTTTACTATTTATATATTTATACATGAAAACAAAAAATGGTCTTTCATATCTTTTGGAAAATCTACCACAGGTTAATTTTTCTTAAACTGTTCATATTTTCTGACTTTTTCTGACCTCCCTAGAAGCTTCTTCAGATAAGCAGTCTCATTACTTCATGTGTTTCTGGTAATCTCTTCACTAATTTCAGATGTCTTTCCTAGTGTGAGTATTCCAGCAGTGCAGACTGAAGCAAAGGCTTTTAATAAAAATCTCTGCCAGATGTAACTTCTTTACTCAAAGACATCTTGTGATCTCTTCTAAATTCAAGACTTCACTCCTGCAACTCTAATTAGTTCCCATAGGTGACATCCACACTGTAACAAAATACCCCCAAATACTCCTGTGTACTCAAGCTAATGAGCATGCAATATTCCCTGCTTATGACAGTGAACTTTCCTAGACACCAAAATGTTGTGACAACTTACAAAATGCCAAATGCTGGGAATCATCCTGGGGACATCCCTAAACTGTCCCTGGGAACTGCCTGGGAACATCCTTGGCTGGCATCAGCCAAGAGCTCACCAGGGATGGCTGTAGCAGTTTAATGGGATTGATGATGAGTCTGGTGCCTGGGAACACGCCAGGCACTGCTGGTTATGTATGAGTTTAGAGTCAGCCTTGCTGTGTCACAGTTTGAAAGAGAGACCCTTAACTTAAGGCTACTTTGGTTTATTCTAACACTAAATTTATACTGAATCAACTCACCATCATCCAGTACAAGGTCACTTTCTACAAGTTAGTATTCTCAGAG
Source organism: Polioptila caerulea (assembly GCA_013397295.1). Taxonomy (NCBI): domain Eukaryota; kingdom Metazoa; phylum Chordata; class Aves; order Passeriformes; family Certhiidae; genus Polioptila; species Polioptila caerulea. Next base: position 207,963 of record VYXF01010429.1, on the reverse strand, counting down.
CTTTCATTACAGGAATCTTTGCAAGGCAACCATCATCTAATGGTGATCCAATGATCCTGGAAATGCCCTATGGGTTTAATGTGTTTTAATGCTAATATAGTCATTTTTTGTTCACTAGGATAGCACTTTTATATCCTAGGCATATTTTAGCCTTTGTGCATTTGAAGCCTTTTTCTTCTGTCTCCTCCTGTCTCATTTCACTGTGACTGTGAAAAATAAACTCGGCTGATGTCCCAGAAGAATGGTATGCTGCCAGTCATTAGTGGCATAGATAGTCCTGTAAGTAAGATATCCTAAACATCTTTATGCCAGTTTAACATTTTCCTTTGTAAAAAACTTTTGATGAGACTTGGAAATCACAAGGGAACTCTCAATTGACAAAGGCATGTGGAGTAAAAATCTGACGAAATGCTTATAAGAGATTTTCCTGTTTAATAAGACCATTCACAGCAAAAACTATGCAGAATGCTTGCACCAACCTGATCTGTTTTTATCGGCCATGTCTGGTGTCTGAAGTGAGATGGTGGTCTTTTTTCACAATTTTTTTTCCAGCACAAGAAAATGGATTATTGTCTTTTCTATTTTTTTTTTTTTCCTGGAAAGGAGTGAAATGGAGAAATGGATAGACAGGAGGGTACAGGAAAAGCTACAATTTCCAATGGCTTACTGTTATCTCCTACATATCAGTGTTTACACTTAGGAAAAATAACAGCCCAGCCCCAGTCCTTGTACTGTTTTTATAATCTATGATTTCAAAAATGGATCACTCTGCCTTTAAATCTGGTGTCTGGAAGCAGGAAATCTCTTGAACTCTGTGCCAGGACATTTTCTGCTTCAAAAAGGACTTGTGTTCATTGAGATCCTTTATATAAAACTTGATAGTCATCCAGCCCTGCACTATTACATACAGCTTACTTGTGCAAAAGTACATTTTTGTCCAAACTGTGAATGCAGGCAATTTAAGTAAAGAACTATAGGCCTTTTCTGCAGCTCTACATACTGTAACCCACAGATAGAAATTATTCTTCCTAATACAAGGATTATTATTTTATTAGAGATCAGGTTAGAAGTACTTTTGAGGTGAGTGTGATGCAGATTATGAAGCAGTAGAACACACAGTTTTTTGAGTTTGTAAAACACCTTTTTGCTTATGTCAGCTAAACTTATTTTTCCTGAAGTGACACTTAGCTTAGATAGACAGCTAAATGGCTGCCATCCAAGAGGAATGGCAGTACATTATCAATAATTTCTATCAACAACTCCTCTAAAGAATACCATGATTAAAGCAGGTTTCAAGTCTGAATCAACTTGAAGGAACAACAGAAAGATTAACTCCATGTTTAGTGAATGCTACATAATTTATTCAATAAAGTCTCCAAATAAGCATGGAAATTACAGGCCTGACTACAATTGAATGTATCTGAAATAAGACACGTCACATGGCTGATTGAACATGAGCACACAGACAAATGGAACTGGAAAGTTTTTTTAACACAGAAAGTTTAAATTTTGTGGTTCCTACTATCATTTATAACAATCACTAACATGTAAAACAACACAAAGGGCAAACCATATTGCAGACAACACAGAAGCTTCTAAGCTAAGTCATCGCAAGAAATTAATTTAGGAGTTAATTTTCATGCATCTAGTTATCATAGCTTGATTTCAGAACTCAATTGCTATCAGAAGGTACTGCTTCCTCAAGTTCAGAGTAGAAACATAAAAAAATACTTATTTGGCAAAGACAGAATGATTCAGCAAGTTCCAGGCACTTGCAAAATAAGCATTTTATGTTTGCAGCTGCATGTGTCTCTGAAGGATGAGCTTCCAAAAAGAAATGAAGGAAATATTCCAAGCAGCAGCAAGGCTATGCTAAATAAAATCAGTAGCATAAGATGCTCAGAGGAAAAGGCTTTCTTTTCCTCAGTTAACACAATTAGAGTTAAAATTCATTTAGTTGGAATAACGATCTCCAGATGGAAGCCACAATATGTATATGTTTTTCATTTTTCATTAAGACAAATTAGAATCAAATATTAAAGCCTTAATATTATACACGAAGCAGAATATATGTTCACATCAACACAACCGGCCTGCCATGGCTCACACTTTATTTCTCCTATACATTTCTTCATTTATCATCTCTTATCCTCAGCATCCTAACTTGCATGCTTAAATCTTCACTTTAGGTACCATAAGCATTATTTGTAAAACACTGTATATGCCTCAAGGTTTTATATAAATTAAATGTTGTACCTGAATGGCATCATTTAATCAGTTGTTAATGACCACTGAGGAAGTGCTAGAAGGTTACAAAACAGGTTTCCAACAAAAAGACATATATACAAAATCTAGTAGATTTAAATATTATCAGTCATAAAGATCTCAGAGGAATTAAGAAGAGAAACAGCCAAGCACCTATAAATAAAAATGACAGTATCTGCAGAGGGTTTCAGAAATATACCGGGGGCATCCTATTCATCAAGATTTTGTTCCTAAGAGGGAGAAAAAGAGCATGGAAGATGTTTCAGACAGAAAGACAATAATGGATGAAAAGTCACATTAAAATAAAATAGTAACAGCATAGTATTTCCAGTGACCAGGCAGGAAAAGGACTCTACATGATTTGGTGACACTTTGCAATGAGAAGTGTCATAGTCTATCACATAGTCTATTATCAAAGTCAGTTCTTTTTCAGGCACTTCGATGATAGGACTTATGTATATGATTAATTCTTCAGAATCTGACATAAAACACGAGTTAAGCTCTTTAAGGTGAAGCCTTTGATTAGGACAGCTACTGTAGATGATCTGTTCTTACTAGAAATGGCAAATGGTATGTTTTGGTGATGGAATTCTGCAGGAGGTGGACATGGTGCCTTAACTCGTGTGCATTTTTATATTGATCCAAAAAAAAAAACTCTGACAGGAAAAAAAATTCATGACAGTTGCTTTAAGAAAAAAATCTTTTGTGCATTTCATTGAATTCTCAATACCAACCCTGACATCTTTAAACAGAATTCAGTCACTTAGAGTTGATTCTGCAAAAATACCTCTGTACACTCTTGACCTTTAGAATTGGATTTTCTACTCATGGGAATACAGTTGCAGGACACAGAAGCTACTTAGTTTTCTCCCTCATTAAGGGATGCTCAGAGGCAAGTCAGTTTCTTAAAAGTAACTTTTTTTTTTCCTGAAAAATCTTTCTGCAGAGTCTTCAGGAGTGCTCTGTCATTCTGCACTACTCTTTTAAGAAGAGTATGTACTTACTTTTTTTAAATCTACTGATCTCTGTATCTGTAGCTGCATCAAAACCAAAACTGTACAAAACAAGTGAACAATCACATCCACAATGAAATGAAGTCAGACAGAATTACTATTACTACATTGGGCAGTTCTACCATCTATCTGCACAAACATGGGAATATTTTCCAGGGTATCCAGGCTGCCAACTAATGTCATTAGAGCATGCAATAGCAGAGGGGAGTTATAGAGAAAACTAATTTTTTTTCTAATTTTTTTTTTTTTACAAAAGCTGTAGTGAAAGGAAAACAAGCAACTAGATTTTTTTTTTTTTCAGAAAGTAAACCAAACAAAATCTCACTTAAATCCTCTAGCAACAATTTCTTGTATTTTTCTACTGTGCTATTGCCTGAAGTCTTATATGTATTTTCAGTATAAAATAGCCAGTGTCTTAAAAAAAATACTGGCTTAACTGATAATTCACATTTCCCTTCAGTGTAAGGGAAAGGAACACATCCCAGCATTTTTAAAACCAGTTTTAGTTTAAAGCTTTAAAAAACCCCAAATAGTACTGTCAGAAAAAAAAAAAAAAAAATGCCACTAAAACATAAAGCAATGCAGCTGAAAATAAACAGAGACACCTCATCTGGAAAAAAATAGATGTGCCTGTAAAAATTCCACAAAGTTGCCTAGAATATAAAATACCTGGAAGATGGGTAGGTCTAAATTTAAAATGTCAAAGGCTATATCCAGTGTCTACACTCATTATGTCACATTCCTGATTCAACTACACCACAAAAATCTACTTAACTTCTTCTAATTTTCTAACTTTAATTAGAACTAAGTTCTAATTCAGCATTGTAGTTTTAAGTAATGGCTTCAAAATCCCATCCACATGGTGGCTTGGTTTGCATTCTCTTACCAACTCTTTTATTGCCTGTTCCTTCTAGGAAGACACTGTTTTTGTTTTTTTCCTGTAGATATTTAAAAAAGAGATAAAAAACAATGTACTGTAGAGCAGGTCATATTGGGCAATTTTGCTTCACACTTCAATAATTTGTATTGCTTCTAACTTAGGTTTGTGTAAGTGATGAAAGGATACCCTTTAAAAAAGTAAAAAAAAACCCCTTTAATTATACTATTTGTAGGTGTGCATACACACATATATATGTACATATATCTACATATAAACATACATATATATGAATATATATATATTTATACACAGTATGACACCACAGAAAAACTACTTGGCAAACCCATATTTACACAGTATATTACAACATGCATAAGAAAGGCTGTCCACATAATATAATCTTAGCTAGCATCTTATTAAAAAAAAAATAATCTACCATCTCATGATCCTATTGGGAAGCTCATGTTTTATGACAATACATGATGTCATAATTCATAAAGCGATGAATTTTTTCCCCTTTGAGAAAAATCTCCATGAAATTGTTCAGCCAGCCAAGATGGCTGTGCTTATTTCTCTTGAGGGTAAATGCCAAGTTTCCTCCATGCTAAAAAGTACATGATTATTTTATATTAAAGCAATTTTTTTCTATGGTTACGTCCTGAATTTGCTGAATGTGGATGGCTGTAGTTCAGGGAAGGAAAAAAGTTTTTCAGATAGGGGAAGGAGAGGGAGACCTCTCTCTTCCCCACTCTGGCATCATGTTGAGAGCAGAGAAATAGTTTCTGCATCTTGACCATGCTAATAAAAAATTCTGTTTGCCAGCATGACTGCCCAGTGTGGTGATGCCTGGGGACATCCCCATGTGACTGCACACACAGACAGGGGGAGGTTCAGGCTTGGTCCTGACACCCCAGCTCCCCTGCAGCGAGGCAGGGTCTGACTGCAGCGTATGAATGACTTTGGTCTCCTCAGAGCAGTCTTTGTCCCTGCTGTTTGAGGAAGGTTCCTTAAGAGGTGTGAGTCACGGGACATACCTATCAGCTGAATCACTTTGAAGGACTTGGGCAGCGTCTTACATCAGCAAGCAGGGTATGCAATGTCACTTTTTTCCCCAATGTGCTAAAATCTCTCCAATGACAAAAGATCAAAAAGTAAATTACAGCCATAAAAGGACAAAGATCTATCTCCTATAGAAAGCAGCTTATAAGGTGGACTAAGCAGAACTGGTGAACTCGTCCCAACATAATTTTGGCTCTATAATGATTAAAAAAAACTTAGATATTTTTAAGTTTCCTAGAATAAACAAGTACCTTAGGCAAGTATACCCATCAGGACAAAGAAAAGATGTCAAGCAGAATCCCACACTCGCAGAGAATAATGGCTCTATAAAAGCAGTTTATCACATTTTTCTAATATATTCAGAAGATGCAGATTTAAAAAATGTGGTAATGCCACAGATAAAACCAATCAATAGAAATTGCCTGTAAATTTTCTGTCAAGCCTACACCATGGGAGTTATTTCCTACAGCTTATACTACTCTTTTGTCTATGGAAGTAAAAAGAAAAAAATCCTAACGAAACAATATAAAATGTGGACAGAATTCTGCCCCAGCACCATAGCAGTATATTTTATTGCACAATGTTCAAAGTAGGTAGTGTAGTATCCAGCCCTGTCAACGCCCAGCGTTTTGTTTTTGAGGCATTAAGTCTTATAGAGGTTTTGGGTTAGAAAATCAAGTAATAGCTGCAAAGAGCTCTGCTTTGTTTGTCTCTGTAATGCTAGATTTAACTAAACCTGAGCCTCTCAGATCAACCATTTGGATTTTTAAATAGCAAAGACTGCAATTTGAGGAACTAAGCATACACATGCATATACATAAACCCATCAAGCTTGCTGCTGAAGTGAGAGGCAAGGACACATGCAACAGCTTTCATGTGACCTTTCTGTGTGGGCCAAACGTAGTGTGGAAGAGCCTGTTTATCTCACAAGAGCCCTGTAGAAGTTAATCCCATCAGTGAGATGGATTACAGGAGTCACCTCAGATTTTGAAGTTATAGGATTCGCTGTTGACTGAGTCCCATGGGAACTCATATTGTTCTATGGAAATGCAAAATCCCATATTTATTCAAACAAGAGGTGGTAAGGCACTTGCTTATGAACCTTCCTGTTGCTACTGGTCCTAATATGAATTATTGCTGTGGTTATCATTGCTCTTGACTATGGCCTTATCAAATCAGCACTAGTTTTACTATTGCACTGTGTAGGGATATGTATACATACATATAAACTGGAACACCCCCAACCTTCATTTTCATATATTAGCATCTCTGCCTTTCTATTCACATAAAGTAGCTGAAGCTGAATTCCACCTACAGGTAACTGGGATAAGCTGCCAAGACACTTCATTCCAAAATCATTCCAAATTCATCTAACGATCTTGTGAAATTATTAAAAACAACAGTAAGAAAGACAAAGGCCAACACCTAAGTAAAAATAATGTAGTTTACATTACTAGTATTTATAGTATCTTTAGTCATTGTGATAGTATAAAAAAATCTTCTCACTCAAAACTAGAAAAAAATATTTCAGTGGATATTCTGCTATTTATGAGTATGAGGTAATCCAAAATGTGTTTGACTTTCAAAGTGAAACTCATAAGGAAAGCAACTACTGAAAAATACTATGTTATTTGTAAAGAATACTATTAATTGAAAGAACTACAGCTTGACCTCTCTAATTATATTTTTGTCTAAACTCACAGAATATGGTGCTGAAGGGTAGGCAATAACATAACCTGAAAATTGGGTTAAAAGTTGTTATATAATAGCCTCCAGTACATTTTTAACAAGATGCTCTTGATGCTCCAGTAAAGCATCAACATGCCAGAAGTACTCTGGGCTGTCTCCTCCTAAGAAGCTTGAAACCTGGCCTAGGGGAAGGTGTCCCTGCCCACAGCAGGGGGATTGGAACTTTAAGGTGATTTTTAAGGTCCTTCCAACCCACAGTCTTCTATGGTTACATGATTACTAACAGTAAAGGCTCTGATTGAGATTTCATTACCCAATTTTAAGATGTTTCCCATGAACTTAAACATGACTGCAGAACTTAAACAGAATTGCATGAACAGTGTGATTTTAAGAAAAAGATCTATTTGTTATTTTCTATCCTTAGAAAACAGGCATAAGTCCTCTCCACTGTCTCTTCTGAAGAGACCTTCACAATAAAGGTTTGAGGGGGGACAGAAGATGGCATAAAACTATCTCTCCAACTCCTACTTCAGCTTTTTCCACCTGTTTGCCTTCTGTGCATGGAAAGATGGAAAGGAAGCAGCATGGACCTGCACAGCTCATGGGATCCTCTGGAACCCCTTTAGTTGTGGTTCCCACACCTCCAGAAAGGAACTAGTTGATGAAAATTCCAAGGGGCTGGTCTAGGCACTAGTTTAGCAGCCCTTCCCTACTCATTACAATAAGATACATTTTCAAAATCAGGTTTGGGATATTTAAAGCAAATAAATAAGATCAATTTTAATTAAACAGGTATTTTAAATCTCAGTCTGCTGTTGGAAGACTAGTAGGATTAAATGCTTTATTTAACACAGATGAGTCAGCCTCAAAAAGCTAGCATCCGATAAAAATTATGACAAATTACATGTAAATTTTTTATTTATGCCCAGCATGTAGTAATGGTCCTTTCTTGTTGAGTGGGAGCTCCAAGTGTAAAGGGAGGAAGAACTTTGGGCAAATGCTACAAAGTCATTTACTGGACAACTTCATGAAATTAAGTGCTTTTCTTCTATGTAAAAAGAATTTTCTCATCACTGAGGTAAGTAAAGCACTGAGCTGTTTACAGAGGTAGCTAAATATTTATTAGCAGTAAGAGATGTAAAAAGGAGACTGACAGAAGAACAAGTTCAGTGGATGTCACTTGGATAAAAGGTTTAGCTTAGATAACCTTTCTATCTTTATCATCACTGCTGCTGTAATAGAGAGACTTATGACATGACCTATAATAAACATTTTTAATGACTGCCAAATCAATTATAGCAAGTATTATATACAGTAATCACATTTCCTATCAGCCTTCTAAGCTAAAAAAGTATGCATTAAAACTAACTGCATGTAGTGGGGCAAGAGGAAAAGAAAGAAAGAAAGAAAATACATCATGTAATATGCCCTAACAATAAGATTCGGGACTGGCCTCAGACACATGAAAGCTGCAGGACAGTTACAGCTACAATTCTCCTTTTTTTTTTTTTTATTTTATCTTACTTTCTTCCATTTTTTGCCACTTGTTTACAAAAAAATAAAAATATTTTATTCAATTCTCTGTTATGTCTCACAGGTGTATAGTATCCTCTACTACCTACAGAAACTGATGCAAGGGAAAATGTTCCAAATTAAGTCCACAGCTAAGTCACTTGCTTAATTTCATTCTAAGTGCTTTATATAAATTTCTAAGATAATTTAGACCTGATGGATCTCTCATAGCAAATTTCTGTGATCCCTTGACAGCTTAAATGAAAAGATTTAATAAATAATAAGCTTTGATGCTGTGAAAACAGATCTGAGTAGCCTCCAGGAATACCATACTGAACAGCTGCTGCTGATTCTATTTTGCTGGTGACTGCTGTATTCTTATAACTAGCTGCACCAAATGATAGCTGAAACTATCTATTTGAATTTTAAAATAAAATTATTTGTGCAAGCTTTCATGTAAAGATATTGTCTACATCAATCAGCCATTGAGGAGGCTGACACCACAGAAACACACTCTGTTAACAGGTGCAATACATGTTAACATGAAAATGTGGAACCATTTTACATTGTGAGCCTCTTCACACTCTGTTTGCCACTACAATAAACTCTCTGCTGTGCTAGATCTCTTTCAGTGACACCTAAAGTACTTGCCATTTCTCATGTTCTTTCTCTGTTTTGGACATATCAACAATCTGTTCAATTAAAAATGTTCTGGTTTAAACTCAAAATTTTTGGGTAGTGTCACTGAATAGATACTTAACCTCCTCTCTCTACCAACCCATCACAGCACCAATGTAACCATGATCAGGAAGGTTACAGTCCAGAGATACAATTATATTTTTTGGAAAAAAGTTTCATTACTTCATTAAAATGATAACGAAAACTACAGTAAATCTATCCTTGAGTGACAGGATGATCTGGGAGAAGATTTATACTCTTCATTAAAACTTCATTCAAGAAAAGAAGAAACTTCATAAACTCTTCAAGGAAATTTCATGTCTGTGGGGACAAACAGGTTTGCACTATGTAAAATCTTAGAAAAATACATTTATAATAAATAAGAAACCAGATTTCAATAATACTAAGCAGACATTAAAGGTCTTTTGCCTTTTTTAAGAAGATTTTTTATGTATGATTGAAGTTTATACAACACTCCAGAAAAGCCATGTGTTAGATTGAAAAATAAAATCAGAAGCATTTTCTGTCATATAAGTATACATGAAAAAACGAGAACGTTAATGTCTTAGAAAGTGTATGTCCAGCTTTGTACCGTTACTCATTTAACAAAGCAGAAAATTAAATACTGTACTGTAAACAAAAAGCTACAGTAAAAGGACATTTTGAAATTTACACAAGTTTGAGTTCATAAACATTTGGTTGCTCCATAACAGTTTTCATAAAAAAAGGAATAAAAAACCCTTGGACAGCTTTCATCACTCTTGACTACTTTTCACTTAAATGCACACAGACATACTTTATATAGCAATATACTGATGTACTGTTAACATGGATATTAAACTATTATTACTGCTTTTTTAACTGAGATGTGTATTATCCAATCAATATTATCTGAATTGAAATACTCATACATTATGTATTCCCATCATGTCATTAAGTATAAAAACATGAAAATATAACTTTACATTATTTCAGTTATATACATCAGTTCAGGCTTGACAAAGATTTTTTTTTATGCTATGATTTTTTGAGGAATAAGCCCAGAGGTACAATAAATAGCTTTCCACTGTATACAGTAATGCATTTCTACTTTTTAAAAAAATTTCTATTACCATATGAATATTATTTTAGTTTGGTCATTCTAGCATTGAACATTAAAAATCCGAATGCATTCCCCAACATTCCTGATGAGGAGTAATGCACAGAACACCTATGAATGACAGATGCGTCAAAAATGATTTAGTTTCATTAGGGGGAAGTATTGGCAAGATAGACATTGAAAACACTGTATACACCTCTTTTGCTGACCACACTGAGAGTATACATCATGTTCACATGCTTGCAGGAACAGGCCCAGAGTTTGCACCACAAGAAGGGACTTCAAGTTTCTGATAAATGCTCTGCCTTCTCCAATGTTCAGCAAACATTATACTTGAGTCTAAGAAATGGATTCCAACTAAAACTGCAAGTCATATTTAAAATTTTATTTAATTCCAAAATAAAAGAGATTTAACGATACTGCATGAGGCAACGTATCCACAATGCAGAAAAATGTAAGCTTTTCAACCAAATGTACAGAATTGTATCTACAGGGAAAGCTAGAGAAACATGATGTTACTTTGATTTGCATTAGCATTTAAATTAATATTATTGCACCCCTCCTAGGATTCCTTTTTGCTTTTTAAGTAGTTACTGTTTTTAAATACACACAATTAAAAAGTATGGTAAATTCAGCTAGCAAAGAATATTCATAATGATTAAGATTCAGGAAAGTCTTCATCAGTACAGACTCGCATCTAATTCGAGTTATCAATCTTAATTCAAAAAGACATTGCCAAGGTTTTGGGTTTTTCTTTTCATAAAAGTTTCACTAGCTACTGCTTAGAATTACCTTTTAACAGTTTGAAAACTGCCTCCTTAAAGAAACAATTTGACAACGCTCTTTTTTTTCATTCTTTAAAAAAAATACTTAACACTCTTTTATTGTTGCCATTTATCAGCTTTCATCAGTACTCTTCTCTCTCTGTACACGTATTTATGAACTCAATTGTACAAAAGTAGAGATAGGTATCAACCAAATCTTTGGATCATTAAGTCTCTGCATGTCAGAGTTTAGAGGTGCTCTAAAACAGCACCCGTCTGACTCCTTGTATCAAGCCAGTATCAAGCACTGCTCCAACCCAGAACAACCTTGATCTTCAGAGTTCAACAAGCGTATCTGAGCATCACAGCTTGGGCTCATCTGCAGAAAAAACTACTGAACAGATTCGAGTGAGCTGGAAGTGGCGACACTGCCAAAAACTCAAACACTGACCCAACCTTGACAGTGTCCTTTTAGATTTCAGACTCTTTATAACCCAACTGTAGCTAGTAAAATTAATGGAACACTTGCAAATAAAACCATAGAAAAAAAGTTTATTTCAAATGTCAAGCATTGCCAAGTAAATTTTATATTAACACCAAATGTTAAAGAATAGGATATACAGCAAAGTTTTAATAACAATATTAAATTACAAGATTTGAACCTTTTAATCATTATTTCTTCTCTTCTCAACATTACATATTTGGCTTTGAAAAATACGGAACTGATGCCTTAAGCCTTATTTTCATATTCCACTCCCCCGCAGTCTAGATTTTTTTCTTTTTTTTTCTTATTTTTTTTTCTTTTGTCATATCCAACCATTATGGAAGCAAATTTATTTAAAAGCCAGTTTTTGTTTGTGAAAATACCTAAAAATATTTTTTTCATTTTATACTTTTTTTTTTTCTTATAAAACATGTCACATCTTGATGCAATTGATGTCAAGTGTGCTTAAGTCAATATGAACCAAGGGACTAACAACAGTGGCTGCAGAAACTGGTGTGCTGCCTGTACAACGACTTCAGTTAGATTACAGTACTTCCATGTTAGCTGTGCATGTCAGTCAAGCTTCATCTTGAACTTGTGTAGAAAATGGTGTTGTGTTTTGAACCAAGCATTCATTACAATCCAAGATGAACTCCACAAATACAAGAATTCTTGGCTGAAAGAAAAGTCTTCAAGATACTGGATGCCTCTCACCACTTTGACAATAAACGCACAAGGAAACCATTGTGTAAGGCACTCAAAAGGTTCTTATCAATCACGAGAGATCAGTCACACTGACATTCATTCCCATGCCAGGACTCACGTAAGGTACTGCATGCACTGCTTTTGGAAATTCTGGAGTCATAACACGTCCATTTTCTCCAGTACTTCCTGTAATTGACAGCCTTGCCTTGCTCCTCATGGCATCATTCAAGGTCATCTTGGGAAAGAGAAAGAAAAATAAA
>VYXF01010429.1:148055-190555 GCA_013397295.1 Polioptila caerulea | reverse complement strand
AAACATTCCATAAGAAGTCACCAGATAATGACACTCAGGGTTGGCCATGACCTCTGCAGCCAGAGCAGTGAAAATCTTCATGCTGGAATTCATGCAGTTCTGAGTCTGGATCCCTACCTACTCCTCAGCCTTGTCTAGATTCCCAAAAAATAAGAGCAGTGAGCCACTCTGTAGGAATATGTGTGACTTCTAGATTTTTTTTTATATTGCTACACAATATATTTACTAATAAATTGTGTTTTCAGAACTGTGCTATTTTGTTTCCTTCATTATTTTCAGAATTTGCATTTATTTGAAAGGCAGAGCTGTAGATGTAGAATATGCCAGTGTTAAGAAGCCATCTGGCATTCTGTGCATACACAGGATGCCTTGTGAGCAAGATGGGCTTCCACACTTGCTGTCAGGCACTACAAATAACAGAACCATTCTAGACTGCCACAATGACTATAAGAATGCAAGAGTATGGAAATAACCTGCATTGCTCTTAATTACTGTGGCTGATTGCTATTGCAAGGTGACACTCAGTGTATATGTGAAATGGTAGAAGCTAATTATAATTTTGGTATTGCAATCAACGCCAACACAGCAGTACAAGACCCTAATACTCACAATGAACATTTTTTGTTATTGAAGACTTCTACAATACAATGATACAAAAATGTCCCAGGAACTGACACTTTTTTTTTTAAATATCATGTCACCACTGGGTGTTTTGACTATGAAAATAACATCAAAAACAATATAAAATTAATTATATGAACTTTAAAAATTGTAAGTATATCATTAATATAGATTAATAAATATTAATAATTATTCCACATATAATTACAATATATCGGGATAACTTTATAACTATACTTAAAATTTATTTTATTATTATTATATAGTACACATCCAATTCAAATGTAGAATACTACTTTCACTAAGAAACTAATTACAAAATTATTTTATGCAAAGCTTTATCAACTTTATTTTGTGGGTCATCAGATAACTTTTCTATTTTGACATTCAAAGACCTATTATTCTTAAAACTGGGGTGCTGTAATTAGTATGCCTTTGACAGAAATAGCTCCTCAGACTACTAACATTCTACTAGAAGATGATCTTGCACTGTGGGAGCAGATCTCCAATTCTCAAATATGATTTGTGAAACCACCTTGTTGACCTTCCATACTGAACAAAAGGACAGGAAGTCTTAATGTCACCAGTAGCTAAAAAGTTTAGCAAAAGCCAAAACTTGTTAATTTTGTCAGTAAATCAAATATTAATAGGTCAAAAAAAACCCCCAAAAACCCACAGAAAAGAAGAGAACTATTTTTTTCATTTAATTAACTGAAGATTAAGTACTTCAAAACATCATTGTTTATACTGAGTGAATACTTAAGGTGAATAAGTTCAAATAAATTTCAAATAAATTTTGTAATATATGGATATATTTATTCAGTAATGGTGAAAATTAGTTACATCTTCTTAAGATGCAGTTTTATGGCTTTTCAGTTTCCATTACTTAATCGAGCTACCAAAAATATCTTTAATATTTAATATAACTTGGTCTTACTAATAAAAAATCTAAAACATTCTACTTCATGAATTAATTCCTCAAAAGTGTACTTAAAACTATTTTCTCCAGAAATGTGCAGGAAAATGACCTTATATAATCATCATATTCTTCATGTGGTTTAAGGAGTTAAGTGATCAAGATTGTTCTTACAAAGGTACGCTCCCAAATAATTTAACTTCCATTAAAATAACTGCTGAAATGACTCCTCCTTTGAGACTTACTAATTTCAGTTTCCTCAGAATTGAAATTCCTTCCCACCTTTCAGCATATTCATAAAATCAAAGCAGATCACTTCAATGTCATTTCTTTAAAAATTCAGATAAATGTCACAAAAATCTAATTTCTACAATTCTGAAAAAGAACTCATTGCACCCCTACTGGGGGAGAAGGAATAAACTAAATCCCAAAACACAAAAGTACTTTCTCAAGCAGTCATAAATCTGTAGAGAACTGCAAATGCTGTTCTTGGATTCTAGAACCATAAACATACTGCCTGGACTGAGGAAGGAAAAAGCATTCAAACAACTGCTCTTTTGGTGTAAATACTGCACAGCATGCACAGCTTCAGGTGACATTTTAAAGTGAAAACATTACAAGATAGAAATGATTAGGATTAGTAGGAAAGGAAATTGGGATGTCAAAACATGGAAATTTATTTATTTATTATTATATGTGAGAAGTGGAAAATTCTGATCACTAGAATGATAGAGATGAAACTTTCTAGTTCAAAAGCATGATCCAGCAATTTGGGACCAATAAGAAAATCTGCATAAAACTGTAGAACATCAGTTGATAAAAACAAAAGAAACATAAATCTGTCACTATGATCAAAATGGTTACCAGAAAACAGTGTGATAGAACTGGGAGAAAATTATTTCCAGAAAAGATAAAGAAATATTAATGCCTTTGTACAAAGCAAGCTAAGATCTTAGATGGCAAACAAAGTACACTTCTACTTCTTTGGGATTAATACATAAGGAAAATAAACACTGAGAAGAAAAAATCTACATAATTATTAATACACTGTACAAACTGAGAATAAACTAGTTATAAATACCTATAGGCTAGAAAATAAAAGATGTTTCTAACCATAGTAAGCATGATGTGGAAAGAGAAAAAAGAAATCTGAAAAATAACAAAAAGTGATGCTTTGAGGAAAAAAAAAAAAGAGGTACTGATTACTGCATTATTTCTTTCAAAATGGCCTAAATCAATGCTTCTGTGTTCTCCAGATGCAAGGATCTTAAAAAAGAAGAGACAAGTGAAAATTAATCACTTGAACCCTGTCTATCCCAGCAAAGTACAAGCATATCTTCAGTAATGTGCTATTAGGTGCAAAGGCAGTCCGAGCACTAGCTCAGTGTTCAGATCTCACTCTCCTCACTATTTCAGCTAAGGACCCTTTCCTCCTGTCAAACTAGAGCCAAACCAGCCTCTCCAGCCACAATTGCTTCTCAGATCCATGAAGTACCAGGCCAGCAACCTCTCTGCCTCTTAAGGTACCAAGCAGAGTCCATGGTAAAAGTTACAGGATATTTCATGGCTGAGTCCTTTGACTCCTTCACTTCTCAGAGGCTTCTGTGGAGCTAGTCAAAATGAAACTCTGAAAACATATGTTCTATAATTCTTCTACATCTCAAAATTCAAAAACTGAGGCTGAGGTATGATTCACAGTTTTTTACCTCAATATAATTTAAAGAAAAAAATAATGTTTCTTCTTTTCTCACTGTGGTGATTTCCTGTGGTTTTGGCTTTTTATTCTTTTAGAAATTTCAGTATCTTGGTGTGCATGAAGACAGATTGAGGTTCATAGACTGCTGTATGTTTGCGTTTTTTTTGGCATCCTCTCTTATAATGCAATTGTTAACACACATACTTTTACAAACCAAAAAATATTTCAAAATACTTATAGAAGTAGAGACACTGGACTTTGTTGAAGATCCTCAGAAAAGGCATTGTTATTTTCCTCCAGGCCAAGTTTTCTTTGCCTCCCAACAGACAACACTTTTGCAAGAGAAATTACTCAAGAGGTATTGTCAGCTGCTATGTTTGCTTCTGGCTCTCCACTGTGTGAGAGGATTTCTCTACAAGATTATAAGGATTGCCATCCTTTCAGCAGGTTTCCAATGCCCACCTTTTCATTCTGTAACACTTGCCTCTTCAGCAAGAACAGTCTTGGACAGTCTTCTCAGTGAAAGGAAAAGGATACTTTGTTATGGAGCAGTTCTGCTTTCTTTTATTTTGGCAGAGGATCTATTCTTAAAGGCCATCAAAACAGTTACAATGAAACAGACTGGTCTGTCCATGTCACACTGTTGGTTCAAAAATAGGTACAATATGAAGATATTTTAAATAAAAAACTAATGCAGAGAGACAGTAAATTAATCTATTTATTGCTCTGCACATAATTTTCTTTTTGAGATGCCTTATTACCCTCCTTATAGGACTAGTTACAATTCATCTTCTAGAATGGAAAAAGAAGTAAGATGATTGATTTTATTTGTCTATCCTATTTGTACATATCTTTAATGAACAGAGCTAGGCATACAGAATATGACTGAACTGTAAAAATAATTACCTTTTGTTCTCGTTGTATTATTCTGATATTAATTTTCATTACGCCTTCAAGCAGGTGAAAAGCATGGAAATGTTCCAGTGAATGCTTGCATACTTACTTGGATTCTTTCTTCCAGTGCCGTGGCCCATGAAAGTAAGTGAGGTAACTTCAGGAGTTAACATATATAGATAACGTTTAAAATTAATTTCTGCAGTGGCAGGTGAGCAGCAGACTGTCTTCTTGGGTTAGTGACTTTTCCCCCCCTCCAGGTTCAGCTGCGTGCCCAGGCTAATGCACGTACCAACTGTGCAATCACCGAAGGCAAGGACAGTGCCACTAGGAGGTACCGGAGTGAGGAGACTCCACTGCCCACCATTCACCTCTCCACCAAGCAGTTTCTGCGACCCAGCAAGCAGAGAGATGATGATGCAGCTGCACAAGACCGACGGAAATGACTGCAGGATCTTCCCAGTGGTGCTTGCAGACTTAACTCGCGTTCTCACCACTCCAATCCACTACTGATTTGAGGAAAACGATGCACTTGGGGGGAAACCATGGCCACACAGACTTCATTGTTTTGCCCATAACCCAAAAGAAAATGCAAAAGCAATGCAATATATACCTTTGTTTAGGCTTTCAGTTGCACTAAGAACTCTAGAAGGACTATCTATAAAGTAGAAGCATTAGCAAATATCAGAAGGGGTGAATATCCCAACTCAGTGGAACAGAGCTCTTTAGACTAGGATTGTACTTGCGATTCTGCTAGTACCAACTCTGAGATCTCCTGATGAGGAAAACTACTACACTTTCTGGCATTTACAGAGACCTGACAGATGTGCCATTAAAGAAAAAAAATTCTGTCTCTGTAGACTTGCAGCTATAAAACTATCTATATGATTATTAATAACAAATAATAGTATTCTGATGTTTGTGTTAATAATTTTTGTCACTTTTTTTCCTTTAAAAGTATTTTAAAATCCATTATTCTTCTACTGGTATTTTCTATATAGGATGTACCAAGCTTCTGCTTCTCATCTCAAAGCAGCACCAGAAACACCAGAGCACAATGCTTTTTCATTCCTTTTTCTCAGCTATTTTTCTTGATGCAGTGCCAGCTTATGCTCTATGCACTGCTGGCAAGAATATCTCCTACTGGTCCATGCTAACTTAAAAGCTAGGGAGCCTACCCAAATTGGATAAAGTGCAAAGGCAACACAGTCTTTTGTCATGAATGCCAAGGATGTTATCTCCAAGTGATATGGACCAGCTTGTATGCTTGCTGTCTATAGGATATGTGATGAGCAGTCATAGGAACTAGAAAAAGGCTTGATCCCATCTCTTTCAATTAACATTGCATACATTTATATTCAGCTATCCAGAGCAGGATTTTTCAGTGAACTTTCACCATCTAGGCAATTTCTGAGAATTCCTTTTTGAAAAATACTGTGAAACTTCTTTTATTCAATTGTGTACTGTATTATCACAAAACATGTTTTAGTAGCAAAGATAATTCAGTATACCTTCCCCATCATCAGTACTCAACTACCCTTTATTTTGTGCTGCCTCAGGAATTAGGGCTATACCAGTGAAGATTCAGTACACATTCTATCAACAGAAAACAAACTTGTAAATAACACTACTTACTTGTAGAATACACTACTGAAAACAGGCTGACTGAAAAACTCACTATGTTTTTTTAATTCCTGGGAGTGACAGAGAAGAAACCAGACCATTTTAACTTGCTGCTAAAAATATACACAAGTTGTTTTCAACTATTCAAAGAATTTGAGTGCTAATTTCAGGTCATATAAAAATCACACATCCAGTCCAACCCAGTCAGAATACAGATATACTCTAGGTGAAATTTTAGTCTCCTTAGTGCTAGTGATTCCTTTCACATTGTCTTCAGCAGAGAGTATCATTGAATGTCAGGCCTCTTAATAAAATGCATATAAACACTCAGCACAAACCAAATCTCATTTTTACCAGCTTGTACACCTGATGTTAATTTTCGTTTAGGCAACAGGAACGCAGTCAGCAGCAGGTATTATTACAGAACCTATCTTCAAAATCAGAAAATTTCTACAGTTGAGACAAGCATGATTCCTATTTAGTCCATTACCAGCTAAGTATGCATTATAGGATCCAGTAAAAACCATAATCTAACAGTTAATGCTCTAATTATACAGTATATAAAAAAATATCTGTGAGAACCTGTTTCATTTTCATGTCAGGGTATGCTTGAAATGTGGATTATTTATAACTATTTTAAAATATATTTTGTTAAATGTAACATCATGCCCTAAAAAACAGGAAAACAGAAGTTTCTTTCTATTTTAGCACTTCAAATGCACTTTCTTCATACAGTGAGAGACACAGAGAGCACACAGACAAGGCAAGGCTGTTCTGTTTTTTTTGTCAGCAGTCTTAGTCTCTCACTCATTTGCTGGATGGATTTCACCAGGCTAGCTGATGTCTCAAGGGCAGCCTGAGACTCAAACACTGAAAGTTTCATGTATTTTTAAAACCGCAATACCCAGAGGCAGAGGGTGAGGACTGACAGGCCTCCAAGGCATTACTGTAATGCAAATATAAGTAAGAACTGTTTTCAGAAGCAGGCATGTATATTCTACAGCAGCCAGCAGGATTATATCCCACTCCCCATCTGCAAGCTTGAAAAATCATGTAAAATACTTGTTAAGACATGAATGTACACCTTTCCCATGTTCTTATTCACTGTATGGGTACCTAAAATATAGCAAAGCTATTAAACAAATAAATGAAATCAACTTCCTCCTTCAAACATACCTTGTTTTCCACTGTATAATGGAGTATTTTTTTAGGTAATTTTGCTTTGCATATTTATATCAAGACCCTTATATTTGTATATAAATAATAATAAAATGTAACCATTTCAAATAAACAGGAGCACTTGTATTTGTGAGTTGAGCTGCGTAAATCCCACTTTCATAGCAATCTTTTAATAAAGCCAAGGGAAAACACATTTACATGAGTGAAAACCTACTTAAAACAATCTAAAAAAAATATATCTAAAAAGCAGAGATTCTTACCCTAAAAAACTCTTTAGTGGAGCCAGAATCTAATGTCCCATAAGCAATTTCTGTTTGCTTGGAAAGATCCTCTGCACTCTCAATGGGAGACACCATCCTCTCAACCGTCAGGAAGGCAGCTAAGTTAGCCGTGTAGGATGAGATTATGATGAGGGTAAAGAACCACCACACACCTCCAACAATGCGCCCCGACAGGGATCTAGTAACAAGTATGAAATGGATTTGTAAAGGGAAATGCAAGTCCTAAAAAGGAACACGTTATCAGTTTTATGCAAATAATACAGGGAAGCATTTCAGGCTATGTCAGAGTCCAGCTCTGCACACGCATCAGATGGGAAATCAAGGCATTCTCCACTGCATCTCCTGGGACTCTGCTGAAATCAGGACTCCAGAGTTTACTTTTGGAAGAACTTAGTGATCCAGTTCTTCAAAGTTTTGACAACCCTTGAAGGAAACTGTTCCCATCATAATGTGCTATATTTAACAAACTTTTTGTTCCCTCTGAAGTGATTTTGTGTGACATTATGATGAGGATCAAACAAAATCAGCAAAACAGCGCCTTCAGATAAATCAGTATGCACTTTAAAATCAAGGGCCTTGATTATTTTCCTAAGACATTCAGACAAAGACTGATTTCCACAAAACAATGGCTTATGCTGCTGTGCACAATCTGTACTGAGAAACAAATAGCATTATTTGTAAGAAAAGCTTTCCCAGGTAATATCTATAGGCTAAAAAGTGCACATGACTCTTGGAAGATACAAGCATTTAACAAACTGAGGACTGGACATGAAACAATTAGTGATAATATAGAAAAATGGTGAAGAAAGTATATTTTTAAAAATAACAATAATAATCTGATGTTTATAAATGCAGCAGGTGGGCTCTTATGGATCTGTGTTTTGTTTCTCCTGCTCAAGAAGAAAGAAGAAAAGAGAACTCAAAAAAATATACAAAACAGTGTAAAGCACACAACTCAAATCAGTACTCCTCAATAATAGAAAACTAATATAAGAGAAATGTTGATATTACATTTTTGCCAAACTTGGCTTTTTTTTTTTTTCCATGATTCTTTAAAGTTTGAAATTGATTACCATTTTGTTTCCAAGCAAGACATTATAGGAAGCAGTACATAATCTTTGGAGATGTGCTTAATTATTTGGCAGAAATGTGCATGTAGTTAAAGCTCTAGTACTAGGGCACTGCAGTAGCTTCAGTGTGTCTTGGTGTGTCTCCTCTATTTATGAAGTAAACAAATTAGGAATCACTCATCCAGCCTACTGTGAATGAGAACACACACTAATTCTGACATAGAATATATACAGATATAACTGTATATGGATATATCTACATTTAAAGATTATAGTTATGCAAAGTGGAGAGCAAGCTAGGAAAAAATTAAATAGAACCAATTCTGGACAAATGATTTTTTTCTACTTATGCAATTTTCTTTTAGGCAATTGCATAAAATCTCTGTCATAATTCTGACATTAAAATATTTATTCCATGTCACAACAGACACACTAATTCACTGTACTACATAAAAATGAAGTCAGATAAGGCCCAAAATATGTTATTCAAAGGACCATAGGAAAAAAGTTATTTCAAGCTCATTCTAAAGTGAGACATATTCTGCAAAAATGCTTTTCAACACCTTTGAAAAAATATCACATTCTGAAATGGAGGTAATTGGAATACAAAATAATTCTACAAGTAAAATATTGAGTTATAAGATATACTGAATATATTATATTACTTATCTGCAAGGTAAAATCCACCAATGTGTGTTTAATAACTGCCAACTTTATGGCGCTTTATATTGCATTGATGACACCCTCTATAAATGACAATAATTTTCAAATGTCCATGATCTGTGAGCAAAGTTGCCACTGACTTTAAGAAAAAAGGAATAAGCTCAATACCAATCCAGAAATTATGCTCCCACATGGCATTTTACAAGTAAAATTATTTGGGGTGTCATTTGTATTCAAAATTTCCCCAGGCAGTCTGTCACAGTTAAATGACTAGTTTCTTTTTTTTAATTTACAATTTGAAAAGTTTCTAAAATGTGCTAGCATGAACCCATACTTTAGAAGCACATAATTTACTAGACCTTTAAGTACTAAAATAAAAATTTCTGTGCACAATTACGTAAGTTTGTGCACCACATTTTGTACTTAGAAAGGTGTTATCTGGCAGAACAGAGAGCATACTCAGATCTCAGAAAAGATGAGGAAAACTTTGTCCTAAGTTATAACATAATATATTATTCTACTTTTTTGTTCCTCTACTACCCATGAAGCAACAGAGGCACTGCTACTACAGTCCATTTCTAGGTGGTACAGACTTAGCACCACCTCCTATTCCAGAGTCAGGGAACTCTAGTAACTTGTCTGCTCTAAAAGTCTTAGAGCAGTTGTCATTTTTATTAGAGAAATGATTGCAGTAGTGCAAAAATTAACTTCAGAAAGGTATTTTGTTAATGCCTGAAGACAGTCCTTTTTATATTTACTCTCATACATTTGCAGGCAGTTCAAATTCCACAGTGAAATGTTTTGGTGAAAAATCAGAAATAACAAGTGTATTTCAGCTCTTTTCTATTTTTTTAATAAGCAGATAATACACAAACTAACCACTTCCCTCAAAATTATGTTTGCAATGAAATAAATGCTTCTCTGAAACTAAATATTGAATATCATGCACCTTTTATGATGACCATTTGCTATCAGTATTCTTGCACTACCTTTCAAAACCTATCAAATAACAAAAACAACAACTGTGCTTTCACAGATAGTAAAATAATAATGATAACAAGAAAAAGACCATAATTCTACTAC
Source organism: Polioptila caerulea (assembly GCA_013397295.1). Taxonomy (NCBI): domain Eukaryota; kingdom Metazoa; phylum Chordata; class Aves; order Passeriformes; family Certhiidae; genus Polioptila; species Polioptila caerulea. The sequence continues at coordinate 180,529 of VYXF01010429.1, read as the reverse complement.
AGCCTTGATTCAATAAAAATAAATTTGTACTAATAGGTGACTTAGCAGACAACTCCAACTGTAGTGTGTAATCAATACAAAAACCTCAGAGGAGTGAAACAACTTCTCACAACCTGCAGCAATTTGCCCTCTTCACTGTCTTGTCTCTTGTATACTTGTGTTACTGGGTTACGTGCCAAATGCATTGCATCCTTCACCATAAAGGCTGGCATCTCCCACTGTGATACAGCAGCCTTTACAGAGAACTGCTTAAGTTCTCACAATAAATGCTGTTATTTCTGTGGCAGAACAAATTGAAAACCTGCTGTTGCCTTTTGGGATGCATGAACTTAATATCTAAAAAATGTTCCCTTGGTTTGATTTATTTTGACCACCAGCCACTAGACTTACTAGAAATTCAACTGGTCCCTGTCTTACTTCAGCATGTTTATAAGAAATGTAATTATACTAAGCAGTTTTAACTAGTCCTCTGGTTTATTTCCTTAAACCCAGCTGCCCTATTTAAATTGTTACTGTATTTCCTTCAAGAAGCAAGCAGCTATTTACCTACCTACTTACCACTTCGCTGAATCAAGGCTAGAACCACTTGTGCACAAGCAAAATAGAATATTTAATGAACTGCAAAGGAATTAACTTCAGTGCTTTACTGTTGTCCCTAATAAAGTAGAAGAAAATCCATGAGGAATTAAGCAGTTATAAACTGGACCTTCAGATTCATTTTCATAATTTCCTTCGTGACTTTTTTAAAACTAGGCCATGGAAAAACAGCAGTGTTTTGCAACTACCCACATGAAATTAGACCCATCACAGGACTTTCACTTCAGTTCAAGGCTCTCTTGGGGAATAAGAGTGTGTTAATAACCGTGTTATGATGTGTGGTGGGTTTTAGAGGGAAAGTGCTGCCTCTGTAGTTTGTGACTAGTATGTTACCCTTTTTTCCCATTACAGTTGTGGTGAACCATATGCACTGTCAACTGTAAAATGGGAATATGCAGCAAAAACACGGTACCCCTCCAAGAAGGCATGGAATGATGTGAACCTTATGCATTTTACAGTCTCTGCATGGTGTATATAACTTCACTTGGCAAATTTATGATCGACATTAAGACAAATTCGATCAACTACATCCTGACCCTATGTCACAGACAAGTGCTTTCACTTCAAGGACTTCTGTGACTTTAGGGGAGGGAAAAATCATAGTAATTAATTTCTCTCCAAGAATGAAAATATATGCACCACGAACCTCTTCTGGCTGAGATGGCTGAGACCAAAAATGCACAAAGTTGAAATGAGTGAGTAACCAACCTTGGCGAAATATCGCATCCTTGCTGCATAAAGGCACCCAGGGAAAACCAGAGACTATTAAATATCCCAAATTCATTAGTTGATTCATTAGTTTGCGTTTCTCTTCCATCTTCAAATTCCTCAGTGTGCCACTCGTATGGGCTAAATCTGCTGACCAGGAATAAAACTACACTGACCCCAATGTAGGCAAAAACAATGCACATCCAGATTTCATATGCTAACGGATCAAGAAATGAAAACACTCCTGGCTTGGACTTCTGAGGCTTCTTGATCATTATTGATATCCCCAGGCTCATAAAGGGCTTTGAGAAGTCAATCACCTCTTCTCTCACCAATGTTATAGTTAATGGAGCGATTGCAATATCGGCTTTCTGTAAAGGAAGAAAAAAAGCAAATAATAGCTAATGCAATGAACAGAGCAAAAAATGGTTTTGTTTCTATGGAATTTCACAAATAGAAAATAGGACAGCAGAGACACTAGCAACATTTGTTTCCCCGAGAACATCCTGTGGAGAATTTGAGAAATTTTTAGTTGAACTTGTACTGAAATACATATAGCCATATGGTTGGTGTATTCCAAGCTTTTGTTTTTATATATGCCCTTTTAACAGCATATGGCATCTAAAAGTTTAGCACAGTACTTTGCTTTTCACCTGGTCAGAAGGATGAAATATGCATTCACATTTCCCCAACTTCTTTTACATCTGAAATGTAATTTAATGCTTAACTTTCAGAATTTTTCATGCTATTAGAAGTCATTAGTTCCTATAAAATTAATTAGGTAACTTTCCTACACTCTAAAGAGAAAATAAAAACAAATCCCACTCCTTCCATTAGTCATCTTTAATAGCTTTATTATAGAAAATTTTCTTACCCCATAAACAAGTTCTCCAACCATCCCATTCCAGATTTTCGTGTCTGCATCCCTTGCCCCATACTTGCCATCCCCAACAATTGTGAGCTTATATTTGAATCCACAGTGCTTAGCAATTTCTGTAGCTAAGTCCACACAATAGCCCTCATATCGATCATTTCCTTCAAGCATTTCGTGATTTTTCTTCATCATGACATATGGGGACTCCTGCACAGAAAGAACTCGCCTTAGCTACCAGATAGAGACAGGTGCATCAGCTGTACACTTCACACACTGGTATGTTCCCTTTTGCACGTGAAAAAAGAGAGTGGACACCATCTGATTCATACATGCTGTGTATACATTAGTTGTTAATCATTAATGGGATGTGTCTTTAACACGTTTAAAAGCTGCATTCTCCAGAGTCATACACAAATGGCAATACTTACAGGCATAGTGATTCCCAGAAGTATGTTAATAATGACCATGAATGTTAACAGGAGTTACGCATTCAGAGAAGAAAGAGTAAATTCCAAAATCAGTTTCTTTCTCTCATACAGTTTGGATGGAAGAAGGCAAAGGTATTTAGTTGCTTTTGTTGCTGTCTTATAGAAAAAATTATTTTCTATTTCACAACAACATCTCTCCCTGAGAAAACACTTGAGGCTCTCAAAGCTATATTTTTATTAAATTGCTATACAAACAATAGGTAAGACATCTATAACTATGCAATAAGTTCTATCATCACCAAAATTGGTGATGAGTCATAAGTTGTAGTAATGTATTTCCTATTTGCTCAGTTGCTACAGAACTGTTCTTGCATCCAGAAAAATTCTTATGCTAACCTATGGCTTGTCCAGACTGAGAAACAAGCTGTATAATTTACAGAAAAATGCTCTTCTATAATAATATATAATTTAACTTTCTAAACAACCAGAATATAACATTTAACATTTTATTTTACACTTTACCAATCCATGGCAACTACAATCGTGAAGCATAAGAACCAGTCTCTTTGGTGTTTGTCAAAATCTATTCTCTAAAATGAACACTATGGTTCGGCCTTTCAGAAAGCTCCTCTCCTTTGAAAACAGGTATTTAATTTCCATTTTCAGGTTTAAAAACCATAACTTTCTAGGATGTTCAATCAAAGATCATTCATCCTCTACAAATCAAAACTGCATGCTGAATCCCATACATTTCCCTAATTTCTAGATTTTATTATGCATCACAATAAGTCACAGCTCACAACCTCAAATAAGAAAATGACAGCATAATTAAACTAACATAATGTCGAGAAACAAATCATTGCAGGACAGACTGTCTGCTGACAAAATAGGAGGTTAATTACCAAAATAGTGGTGACAATAATAGTCTTATTCTCTAGTCCTGAAGATTCATTTCCAAGAGGGCCGTCAAGAGGATTCACAACCATTTTGTCCACTTCACTCCAATATCCAATCTAAAGAGAGTGTATAGGATGCACAGACACTAGTGAATATGAACTTTTCTGGAAAAGGTAAAGCACGTTATTACTATGCCCTTGATTTGTGCTCACAGATAACTATTTCAGCTATGGATTTACCACTGTAAGCATTTTGATTTATGTAGTGAAAGACTACAACAAACAGTAAAAAGATTGAGCTAATGACATTTGTTTACATTATTTTGTCTAGAACAGGTATACCATTTTTACTCACATATAAACAGGTTTTAGTATAAACATCACACATTGTGAAATTGAAATACTCCAGATTAGCAAAACATGAGAAAGTGCTTTTCCCTGAAAGATTTCAAATTAAGAGCAGAAACAAAAACACATTTATAAAAACATCACTAAAAAGATGTATCCAGCTTTTGTCTTTCAGAAGCATATTTCTCCAAATGTTGCCTCACATTTAGCAATTCAGACCAGAAAGCAAAAAGTTTAATCCACAAAACTGAAAGGGAAACACCCTTACGTAGTACTTACCAGAAATAATAATTCATATTTGTTAGAAAGAAATATTACATATGTTTACTTCACTGTGCAAGACCACTGTAGAATACATCTATAAATAAATATTATCACAACTAGTGCTTTAAATAATCTAACGTTTCAGTACCTACCTTAACCCACTGCTTAGAATGATAAAACCTTTAAAGACACTATAAGATAACTCAAATTACCTTCCGAGGACCAGTACTTTTGAGTTCCATGACGTTTATTGTAAAATTGATTCTCTTTCCATTTTGATCAAACTTTATATTTCCTGTTAGCCCTTCCACCTGAACCTATAATAGATGAAGATGGAAGTGATAGAAGAATTAAGTTTGTTTCTTTTTAGAAAATGGGTTTTTTATTTCTACAAATGATTATTGATATTTCAAAAACATTCCCTTTAGAGTCATTTTCATGTGCACTATATTATCTTAGCCAGGTTCTGGAGGACTTCTCTTCAACATTATTCCCAGCAAGATCCAGACAGATTAGGAAACTAGAGGATTTTTTCAAGCATTTATAGAGAACTTCACACATGCACTCATCCCAGCATCCACTCCAGGGAAGCTACCTGTTTTAAAGCCCTTTCTATTTCTACACCATGACCCCAGGGTACAGCTGGATTTGCAAGACAGTCTCCAGCATTTCCTCTTCTGGAGATCTCAATCCTCTGTTTACGCAAATTACGGAAAGCTTCTGTCATCACTTGAACAGCATCATAGGTCAGAGCAGAGGTATACTGAAAAGAAGTGAAAATATTTAATTAAAAACCATCTTCAGCTTCACTACACCTTCTAATCCACTTGGTAATCCATGAAACATTAGAAAAGATAGTAAGATATACTTGAAATCAATCAATTTTTTCTTTAGCAGCCCTCTGAGGGGCATCTATGAAAATTAATCAAGTGTTCATCAGAATGGTTAGAGGCAGTGCCAATAAATCTGACCTCAAGATTTACAGTTGTTTTCAGTGTGAATTACATTTTTTTTCTCACAGCTGTATAACAGTCCTGTGTGCAAATACAGCTGGAAGTCCATGCAGGTGAAAGGGAAAAAAATAAATAATTTTCAGTGTTTAACCTGAGCTAGCCTATAAAAATAAGAAGTTGTTCCTCTGATTACACTCTTCAGGAAGAAGCATTTATTCACAGATCTCGAGACTTCATCTCAGACATATACACACAAACCAAAGTGCATGTATTTGGATATACATGTGTTTAACTTTTTCCTATTAAATATAAAATCTCAGGGGTAGCTGCTTTCAGGTATGCAAAACCTCGTCAACACCACGAAAAACAGTTTTGGGGCTGTGATGCCTGGAACAAGTGGTGCCCTTCAAAGAGCGATATAGGTGAGGAGGAGCCCCATGTTCCTAAACTGACATAATATAAGGAGCTCTGTAACTTCTGAGACATCAGAGAGGAATCCTGTGATCACATGCATCAGAAACTGGGGCTAAGTGGTCAAAAGCATTTATCTTCAGTGACTGGAAAAATTTACATCTACAATAAGTTACTGAACTGAAACCACATGTGCACATACACTGAGGACTTTGTTGGATGGGCTTTTTGAGTCTGGAACACTGCAATTATGCCAAATAAAAGACACATTTTTGGAAATATGGGCCAGAATATAACTACTTAGAGGCATATGAATGAATGGAATGATCCCTGTGAAGGCTATTAGATGCTGAAAATATATAAATTGTAAAGTGGAGAGAAATGATGTATTAGCTCTTTGCTTCAATGGCTCAGACTTTAACGAGAACTTTAATTAGTTAGCTCAAGTCATGCAGAAAGCTCTTGTAATTGTAATGAAAGCAAGCTCCTGAATTGAGATTAATTTTTGTATGCAACTGTTAGACCTTAGAAAAGGAAGAAAAGGAAAGTAGAACTCTTTTTTTAAGATCAGTAAGCTCAGTGATCAGTGTCAATCTTCTCAATAAAGTTTTCTCAGTGACTTGTGCAGAAATATTTAAAGGGATCAAAACAGCAGAATAATGAAGTGAAAGACCGGCTGGAGCCACCATTACTTCCTCCTACTAGAGCAGCATTGCTTAAGTGGTGCACATAAAGAGAGGACTAGCAGTGATTCTTTAAACATTGCTCTTTACAGAAACATGTGCCACACTAGTGTTCTGAGAAACTTTGGACACAGCAAAGTTTTAACCATCAAAACCATTTGGGTAGCAGAGAAAATAAGCGCTAGGAACTGAGAAGTTATAATGCTATCTAATTCAGTTATTCTATGATTCATTGGATCATTGAGATATTTTTAATGTATTATCTCAAGAATATAATTTCTATGGTATACAATTACTGGCCTGAATATCCATAGTTCAATCATACGAGAGGATTTTGTAGAGCTTTGCCTATCAATCAGTATCTGTATGTTCATACATGTCATCACATATATAAAGTCTACATGTCATAATTTAGATTAAGACAGCTTTAATCTAAGGATCTCAAAATATTTTAAAAGCTCTGTTGGAGATGCCATGAAAACAAACAGCCCATGAATCATTTCTTACTGCTTTATTGTGCATACACTTTCAGGTCCTAATAACTTTCATGGGGCTCATTAAAACTATCTACAGCTTCATAAATTGATGTAAAGTTGACAAACTAAACCAAAGTGAACTCATTACCATAAACAAGAAATGACAGACCAATAATCAGCTCATGCAGAGGTGTATGTGTGTCTGCATAATAAATAAAATGGTCATAAATTAAAAGATGCATTAGCCCTGCCTTGATTCACTTTGTTTTTCTGGAGATTCATCCACACTCAGATCCGCACTATTAAAATAAATGGCAGCACTATTTGGAACATTATTCTGTGGAAGTGGGATGGGGTCTTACAACTTACAATTTTATGGCAGTGTAATTCTCCCAACACCATTTTAGTTCCTTTCAACTTTATGGGATAAGATCAGCAACTTTACTACAAAATGAAATAGGTGCTATACTAGAGTTCTTACAGAATCACTTGCATTAATTAAAGCATGGCAAAGAATATGCAAAAAAAAAAATCCTGCATCTCACAATTCTAGAACTAGGATAACAAGCTGATAATATAAATTGCCTAAGGATTTTATGCCATTTGCTATGAAACATGGATTGCATGAATGTCAAATGAAAATAATTTTCTCTAAGTAGATGCCTTAATTACCAAGCAGAGAAAACACAAGGTCCATGTAATTTTCTTCAACTTAAATTTCTAACTTAACTTTCTACTTTCAGCTTAAATGCTCTATAGACTGTAGTAAAATATGTAAGCTGCAATTGCAAAGATAAATTTGAAAAGTCAAGACAAAACAAAGTCATCCCAGACTAAGCAGAAGTTATTCCATGTTCTGCCCATGAAATACTGGCAAGATGTTGTCTTTTGTAATTTCAGATGTTTTCCAGTAACTCAGGAGATACCAGAAATCCTTAGCTGAAAGGAACAGGATTCTATTTTGTACAATCAGTAACCGAATCTTCTGAAGGTGAAATTGCAGAACACTACCCTAGAAGCACAAGATTTTTGTGTGATTTTACATTGTATGTATATTTCAAACTTGTATGATATTATAAGAAAAGTAAGTTAGCCTGTCAGACCTGCATTTAACTCAATGCCTGTCCAGGTGCTCATGACAAAGCTGAGAGATAGGATTAGACATCTAAAATAATTAAGACAGTATACTTGAGCAGTGGAAAAGAAATAAAAATGTGAAGACATGAATGCAAAAAAAAAAAAGGAAAATATTCTGAATCACAAGAAGTCAAATTCTTTTCCTCTTTATTCAGATATCTGCAATGTCTAAGTCTATCCTTAACACATTAGCTTGAGTTTGGAGTTTTTTGGTTGGTTTGGTTTTTCTTTTACAGTCAGGGAAGAGAATAAGCATTGTAAGGTGTGATTCATTTTCCCAGTTAGATACCTTCTTGAAAGAAGAAATTAATTGTGCTTTAGATTTGATCATTTGATCTCCACATAGGGAGGAATCCAGGGTGATCATCTTAGGTCCAGATGTTTACACTGCTGACACACTAGTAACAAACTAAAACCACTCAGAGGGACTGTGAACTAGCCATTCATCCCTAATCCAGCACAACAGAGAGAAAGACGAACAATATGATAGGAAAATTTTGGCAGGGCTCTACCAGCTATGTCAAAGAATGCAGTGCTGTAGTACAAGACTCTGGAGAGACCTCAGCCAGAATGAGAGATCTAGCTGCAGCAGCATTCAAGAAGGCAGAAATCAGTCTGCAATAGCCACACATGGAGATTCCCCATCATGTATGGGGGGCTGCTGTTGGAACAGCAGGAGAAGGGACACTGCATCACTAACAGAGGCTAAGAGAAAGGAGGCCTAAAATGCAATACAAATATTTTCCCTTGGAGAGTGGTAAAATTCTGAGAGAGGAAATATAGGAAATGTCCTTTCTTGCAAGAGCAGAAGGGTATAATGAATCAGTATAAACACACTTTCACCACCATTTTCCTTATATGTAAACAATTTCAATATCAGCAAATATACAAAATAAAACTATAATAGAATCTCTCATCTGAATTGTACAGAATTACACTTCCAGTGTAGTCAAACTGATGCAACATAGGACACCTCTTTCTTAAGGGTCTTTAGTGAAGCTGGGAATTATTTTGAAACAGATAGTATTACATGCACTTTGGAAAATACCTGAAGGTGGTCTGACAGACAAGAGAAGTAATAGAAAATTACCTAACTGATTGGAAATGGCTATTTCCTTCTGGAGCCCATGGCACCTTGCATAGCATCCTTACAGGACATGGAATTGCAAAGAGCCACTTCCAATAAGAACAAGAGAAATTGTCAAATCTTGTACACAGAAGCCTAATTGGAAGTGAAGATGGCCTTTGACTGTGCCCATAATCCTGCTTTGTTCTCACCTGCTTTGTGCAGGCATTAGCATGAATGGGGCTGTGTACACAGGAGCTGAGCTGGCTGCCATTCAAACTGCAAATGGGCCTTTAGCACCCGAGCATCTTCATTACCTATGGCCAGGTTTCAAATACTGCAATGTGAGATAGAGGTCAGGGAGCCCAGAAAAGACAGATCTTCCTCTTTGTTAGGATGATGCTCTTGTGAAAATAGGCGGTCTAAGCAACAGACTTGCTTCCAGCTGAGAATAATTGCTTACAAACACAGGATATTTGGAAATAGTAATTGCAAATTTTTTTAATAACAACCCTGGTCCTGACTAAAATGGGAAGAAAGATTAATAAAATGTAAAATTACCCAATCATTTTAAAAAATTAATTAGATTGATCTCAGTAAAGATGGGGATAGAGACCAAGTCCTATTTTATCTTAATGAATATACGATCTTTATTAAAATTTGTTTCCCGAAGTTGTACAGTCACATCAACTTACACTTTGATAACAGTGTTACACTTTTATAACAGCTTTATTGTGTGCACAGAGAAGCTAAACAAACAGGCATTTTTCCTTTGAAGTGCCATACTGGCATGAGATGCAAAGAACACCTTAAGCAACCTGTCACTTTAGAAAAGCTTGCATTCAGCTCCAAAATTGTTATCCAGAAAATCTGCTGATTTTTTGACATGTTTATGTGTTTTAATTATCTCTTTGCTTGGTTTAGAAAGGCTATTTTCTAGGCACACCCAGAACAGTTAGCCCAGCAGCAGGCACTTGCAAAGCCTAAATCCCTGGAAGTCTAACTTTTATTTGAAAGACATACTCACAGCACATCCAGCAGAGACTGAAAAGACTGGGGCACTGAAATTATCTTAGTGCTGCCACTGTAGGATATTTATAGGAGAAAGTGACCTTCTTTCACTCTTTTAAAAACTGAATATAGCAAAGATCACAAGATTTATAAAGCCCAAAGTGCTTGGCCTTTCTACCTATTTTATCCACTACTCTAATAGGAATTAGATTCCTGAACTGCAATTCCTCCCCCAAGACTGCTTCCAGTACAGAACAATCTTCCCACTAGAGTCATCAGAGGTGTTAATTCAGCAGAAGAAAAATAGTGCAGTACTTACCTTTTTTTATTATTATTATTTTACACTGAGAACAGAGGTTTAAAGTACTTTTGGTCTTCCATTACAGTAAATGAAAACCACTTACTTGGATTTGAATTCAAAAAGCTTTACAGAAGTTACAAAAAGAATTACTTGGATTTGAACACACAACATTTTACTTATAAAAGATACTATTATATATAATATTATATATTCTAATAATACCACTGCCTTTGGAAAATATACATACTAACAAAATAAATAAGGTTCTAGAATGATTTGTGTAATCTTACTTCTAACTTAGAATATAACATGCAAAACAGCAATGCCACTAATGAAAAAATTACCTTGAATTCACTGTGAAACACAAAGAACATCCAACTTGTTAATTTTCACCATATAAATATACAAAACCTTTTTCTTCAAGGCTAAGCCAGAGCAAAGTATGTCGTTCTTCACACTATTAAAAATCAGCAGGATCCAGCAGCAAAAACTGAAGCCTTTGGTCACAGTAGTGAAAACAGACCAAGTATGAATATCGTATGGGATGAGAACAAAAGGTACAAAGAGAAAGGCAAAAGAATTCTCTGAAAAAAATATGCTCCAAGAAATGGATTTGGAAGAGTTAATGTGAATGTTGTTACAGTGTGTGTGTGTTCTTTGCCTTTTTCTTATGAGTGCGGGTTTTGGTGGTTTTTTTGGTGTTTGTTGTTTTGTTGGAGTTTTTGTTTGTTTGGTTTTGTTTTTGAATTTTATTTTTTTCCAGGAGGGGAAAGGAAGAAAAAAAAAAATCAATCAGTAATCCTCATCATATATACTGTGGTGTTCTAAGAATTTTCAAAATACACCATTTAAAACTAATAGTAATAATTTCAGTCCTAAATTCAAAACAATAGGAAAAAAACAAAACAAAACAACACACAAAAAACCTCAAAACACAATTCCTAAACCACAATTTCCCATTTTCATGTTCACTCCTCATCTACCCTAATCAGAACAAGATATCAACATGAACAGCCTTTTCCTGTTTGGTCCAATCTAATTTCCAAGCAGAATACTAATCGAATTGAATACACCACTCTGACCAAGACATAGTTAATGCCAAAGAATAATAAACACTTAGTTTTTACTTTTCTGCCACTCCATGCTAGGTAATATGGGCAGCTACCTGCATTAATTGGTCCTTAATGGCAAACCTGTCCCAGAAACAAACCTGCATGTCTCCTCTCCTTGTTCATTTAAGTATTGCTAGCGCTGCTCCTCCTCCCTTATTCCCCTGACCCAAGAAACTTTCAGTCACAGATGCCTCTCCAGTTCTGAGCTGTGCCACTTTTCTGTGTCTTTCACTCACATTTCAACAGCCTCTTTTCACTTTGCTGACCCCTTTCTTGCATGACATCATTCCTCCTACTACTACTATTTTCATCTTTGTCTATGACTCCCTCTTCTCTTCTTATCCCCATTTCCACATCAAGCTTTACTGTCCCAAATTACATTGATCTTTGTGAGACCAGGGTTATATCTGATCTTGATGAACACTTGAATCATGAAGGAATAGTAGCTTTTCCTGTTTATAGCCACCATATCTGGATGAATTGCTGGTTGAGAAAAAGCAATACAGAGTTCCTCAAAAAACAGGCAGGAGGAATCTACTGCACTTTGTTGGCTGAAGATCTTTAACAATTTATAATTCAAGTCCTATATTTAAACTTAAAATAAAATTTAAATTCTTGTACCTTTGAGTTTGAATCCACTTACTAAAATGAAGTGGATTCTAACTCAAAGAAACATAGCTTCATAGAGACATCAGGACTTGGCTCTGCAGTTTCCTGAGGTCTGCTTTAGCACAGTTCAGCCACTTTTACTTTCAGGATCGAAGGATCTGGGTCAATTGGCCTTTTGCATGTCTGAGACAAATCTACAGATATTGCCTCAAACCACCCACTGCTTTCAGTGACTATACGTTCCTTTCTTTAATTGAGTTTTCTTCAAAAAAAATCTCAACCCAAACCAACTGTGCTGGAATGAGTGATTACTTACGCAAAACAGCCTTAAGCTATTAAAAAGAAGCACGAAGTTTAACAGTGAAATTTCTATGTTCACATTTTTTGTGTTTATTTTTTCAAATAGAGAAGACTGAATACTGGGATTTGAAAGCCCAGTGAAACCTGGTAGCTGGAACACCAACTGCTAGATTTATATTTTTTTAATGCCTGGGAAACCAAAATGCAAGGACTGAAAGGCAGAACAATCTCAGAAATCTACAGTTTTATAAGGGCACTTCGGAAAAAACAAAAACACTCCAGCTCAGTTCCTGGCTCAATCTTGTAATAAATACTAAAAATTATCTATTTAAAAAAACCACCCTTATTTATAAATCACTATGATCTACTTGAATTAAGGCATATTCAATCATATTTTTCTATTAAAACTGTAGCAGGTGCAACAGACTATCCCTTATAACTCTTATTAAAATTCATTGCATTATAAAACCATTTTCCAACACACTGCAATCATAAAGAGGCATGGCCCAAAATGAAAGTACTGTCTAATTCATCAACTGTACACTTTTGCTTTGTCATCTATATCTAGACAAACTGCCTTCTGAATTTTCAGTGTGAATAATTGTTTTCAGTGTTTTCTTTGTTCACATTGTTTCCACCTTATTATAAGTGAGTCATCTAAATGTTAATTATTTCTGCAAGATAAATAATTGTGTGCTATGTATTTTTGTATTTTTTCTTCTGCATGTTATCTGTACTGCATCCTTGAGGTAAATTAGCACCAGTAGAGTTAAACCAGCATCTTTCAGTTACAAGCATCATTACTCCTGACTTATGGTTTCATAATAATTGCCTAAAAGACTATATGACTTGACTATAGAGAAGAAACTTGAAAATGTGAAACTTCTGAAGACAAAAATCAGGAAGTAAAAACAGTCTAGTGTTTTAGTATCTTAGTTATGCATTGGTTGGGAGGGGAAGAGGTCATGAAGACAGAAATGCAATCATGGAAAGAGAACATCAGAAACATTATGTGCCAGCATGGAAGTTACACCCATCCAAAATAGCTGCAAGGAGTACCAGGGTTGTTACCACCTTCCGACACAATGGGATCCTCTACAGGTCTGAGCTGAATTAGGTCTTCAACCAGGCAGCCCCAAAATTTTTTTGAGTGCTGCACATAGTTTCTGTATATATCATATGTGAGTTGTCTCAGGCACTTCAAGCTTCAGGTTGCTCTTAGTAAAGCCTATCCCAGAGTAGGATGGCTTTTAGAACAGATTATTTCAGCTGGCCAGACCTACAATGACTACCTGGTCCAACTGCCTGAACAATTCAAGGCTGACCAATTCTAAAATGTGTTTTGAACACAATTGCTCAAATGCCTCTTAAACAGACAGGCTCAGGGCATTGACCAGCTCTCATGGAGGACTGTTCCTGTGTTTGACCACCCTAAAAAATGGAAGAAATGTAAATAAATGCTTCCAAAGGTCCAGTCTGAACCTGCTCTGGCGCAGCTCCGAACCATTCCCACACATCCCCCATCACTGGATACCACGGAGTAGATCTCAGCACCTCCTTAGAAAGCTGTAGAGAGCAATGGGGTCACTCCTCAGCCTCCTCTTCTCCCAAGCAGACAAGCTCAGAGATCTCAGCTGTCTTTCACAATACATGTCTAAGCTTAGTACTTGGGGGGGGTTGGCCCTGGCTGGACACTAGGTGCCACCAAAGCTGTTCTGTCACTACCCTCAGAGGGATGGGGAAGAGAAAATGTAATGAAAGGCTCATGGGTTGGGATAAGGGCAGGGAGAGATCACTCAGCAATAACCATTATAGGAAGAACAGAGTCAATTAGGAAGAATTTAATTACCAATAAAACCAAAGTAGGATAATGAGAAAATAACAACTAAATCTCCAAACATCTCAACCCACTTCTCCCCTCTTCCTGGGCTCAACTTCACTCACAAATTCCTTATAGCCTGTTCAGCACCCATCTCTGCCACTGCTTCCTCCTCACACTCTTCCCCTGAAGAGAAATTTATTTTCTGGCACCTGGTCCACCTCCTGCCCTTCCTTCTGCACTGACTGTCTACAGGGCCTTTTCTCTCATGTATTGTCATTCCTCCCTCTGGTTGCTGTTGTGCAGCAGCTTTTTCCTCTCCTTGATGTGTTATCAGAGGCACAACCCCCTTTGCCGATGAGCTCAAAGCCCTTGGCCGGCGCTGGGCCAGTCTGGGCTGGTATTGGCTTCACTGGACATGGGGGAAGCTTCCACAAGCTTCTCACAAAAGCCACCCCCATGGTCCCCTTCTACCAAAATCCTGCCACACCAAGGCAATACAACTTATGTCTCACTAGCATCCAAGAGATACAGATTGAGCTTCTTTTGGCCAAAAGACCAAAGCGTGCCCCTCAAGAGAAAGGGTTAATCAGGTTAGCAAATTGGAGCAGTTGGATGTGAATAGATGTGCTGTCCTTCAGGGTCCTTCCACAAGATCAAGAAACTTGCCTTAAACATAACAGTCTGGAACAACACTAAGGCTCAGAAATCCCAGCAAATTTGTAATTACACAGTACTGGACTGAAATAAAACTTCAACTTGTTATTATTAGGCCTTTGTTAAACTAAACATGTCTTTTTCTTTTTGCTACTTGACAAAAAATTAGCCCGGATGCTCAACCCTGTATTTCCAAATCTACACATTAGCTCTTCTAGAACTGCATGCACAGACTGGTAACACCCTTGGTTACAACAGACACGTTTTAAATTTAATCTGAAGTAAACCATGTATCAGCGTTAATTTTGAAAGATGTAAAAATACTCTGCAAAAAGTCTGCAAAGCACTCGTTTTAAGCATCTTGCTTAGTCTTTAAATCTTGTGCTTTTATCCGTACAGGTACAGTGCAGCAACAAATGAGATCAGAGTCTTTTCTCATCTATGTCCTAAGACAGCAATTTTTTATAATTAATATTTTATAAATTTTAAAGATGCATTTTTAAAGAAATTTGATACAGGTCCTCTTCTGGGCATCTGTGGAAGAGGCTTTTAGCAATGCTCTTCCCTCTTGAAGAGAATGTTCCTTGCACTTTTCCTTAGAAAGGGTGTCTTTCTCTATTTTCAGGACCTGGATGCTGTGAAATGTCTTATCAGCTCATAGTCCATTGACTTGCACTTTGTTGTGTGAGATGAATGTACACTTATTTTTGGATTACAAAGGGAACATAACATAACAGAGTTGTAATATTTTTGTCTGCAATGATAGAATACTTGCAATCCCAGAGATATTATTACCTGTTGGGGCATGTAACCACCTCTCATTTCTACACTGATGATGCAAGGCTTTTGTCAGCCTTCCTATCTGTTTCATTCAGAATCTGTAGTGAGATTTTCCTAGATTCCATGGGACTGGGAGCAAAAGTTCATTTATCAGCACTGGCAATTTGGGCAACTACCTCAAAATCAAAAGAGGAGAAAAGTTATTTGTAAGATCTCTTAAGGGACAAGTGGGAGACCAGTGCATCAACCTGCTCAGTAATTTAGATGTTCATACAGAAGCAGAGGGTAACACAGCTGGAGTAACAACATAAGAAGGAATTAAATGCCCAGGAAAGACACGTAAGGATACAATTCAGCACAAGCTGATGAAAAAATTCTGTACTTAAAAGTAATGATCAAGTATGAGGTATGGGTATGAGCCCATCTAAATTGGAAGCAGCACAAGAAAGCAATGCAGTAAAATATTTGGATGTTAGCTTGTATCCCATGATAAATATATCTCACTAGTGCCATGATGGTGAGAAGAGGGAAAAAAAAGTAAAAAGAAACTAATACAAAAGAACCCCCTGAAATGAGTACTGTCTCTGAGACACATGAAGGCATTATTTCCATTTCCTCAGCTTAGCACTCAGATGTATTGCAGTAGCCAGTCTGGCATTTCAAAGAGTACCAAATAGAAAGGTTCCAGAGCAAAATGACAAACAGGATCGGAGAGCAGAAAATTCAAAAGAAAAGGGATGATTTGGTTTTGCAGGGAGGAAAGCAAGGTAGGAAGGGTGGCAGTCATTTTCAAATGCAGAAGGACAACAAAAAAGCAGAATCCCCTCACAGCCATTAGAAACATATAAAGGAGTAATGGATTTGGTGATATAAAGGCTGATTAAGGTTAGACAAAAGCCAAAACCAGTATTATTTAAGCGCTGAAATAGATGCTTGGAGAAGTTGTGAAATCACTGCTCACAGGAGCTGCACAGGTTTATCTGATTTTGCCTTCAGGCAAGGAGGAAGACCGGGTCACTGCCTGCTCAAAGACCTTTCCTGCCCTCTTTCTATGATTTCTACGATTCTGCCCTGCCTCTGGCGCCCTCAAGGGTGGGAAGGAAATGTGTCATATCTCTAACCCTACATGTAATGACATGCAAAAATGACAAATAATACGTGTATAAGCGCAAGAGATAGAAAGCTACGCAAATGTCACCAAGTATTGCAATATACATCCACACTTTCCTCACCATCAATACCTGTAGCATTTATAAATTACCTGCTAATCTAACATAGCTCTCAGTTTCTTGAGTATCAGTGCAGTCCTATATGTATCTTGAGCAGACAATATAAAAAGGAAGAGAGGTCGGCCTTTTAAACTAAATTCAAAATGTGTTCTAAATTAATGAAATTCAGGAAAATAAGTGTTTCAATTACTTTACTTCTCCTATCCATAACAAAATAAACCACAAAAGCAGATATTGTAAATACTCTCCTTCAACTCTTTCAATTTCTACTAGACTTGAAAGGACTTATGGAAGAAATAAAGGGAATACCTGTGATAGAGTTAGAGATTTTAGTACTTTGATACAACATTGCAACCACTTAATGTTATCTCACACACATGCAATTTCTACCAAGTGTAAGTAACACCAGAGACCTTACTACTGTGTCTCACCCATTTATTTTTCCATCATTGATAAAAACTGCATCTTGGTTTCAGTTTGATTTCTTAACTTTAGTCATGTGTTTTATGTATTTCTCTATTATTATTTCCAGACTATGATTCTGCTGCATGAGTATGTAGATAGATTGGTGCAATCAAGAATCAGAGAGAAAAAAGGATTCTATTAATTCCCCACAGCCACATTACTTCCCTTTGAGAGCAGTACAGATTACATATACTACACACCTGTAACATAAATGTATCTAAAGACCTGACACAGACTCCAGTTTCCTTTGTGAAACATCAAGCAAGGAATTCACTATTTCTGTCACAAAGATTTTAAACTACAAAAATAATCACAGAAAAAAATCACTTTGACTAAGCTACCACCAAACTTGGCCTCATAAAAAAGGAATCTATAATATTTTTTTTTTTAATTAAAATTAAAGTTGTGTGTTTTAAATGACTTTTCTACCAGGCATTTAAAAAAATGGTTCTTCCTTCCATGCTTAAAATTGTAATAATTTCATTATAAATTAAGATCACGCTTCATATTCAAACTATAGCACAAAAAAAAAAGTTATGGCTAGAACATTGGCAACTTTTTTTTTTGTCTTTCAGAGCTGTTAAAGAATGTGTTCTTATTAAAATTTCTGATTGTATTACTTCAAATAAAAATCACAATTAAAAATGAATTATTCTTTTTAATATCTTGCAGCCATTAATTGATCCTCATGATGGTTAGAGAAAGTAAGAAGGCACTATTATCCTAGTCTTATCCAGAAGTAAAACTGAGGTAAAAAAGCTAAACAACTTGCCTGGTGTCACGTCGTGTGTCACGCAGGCCTGAAATCAGACCATGATTCTGTACGTCAGGCACAGCATTTAATTTTGTAAGTCTTTGTAGGACTTAGGCATCTGTCTCAAAGGAACTGTCTAACCATTTCTTTGGGATATTATTACATCAAAAAAGTGCTAAATCTGTACTCCCCAGAAGCATGATTAACATTTGTCTTCAAACATTTCAAAATACAGAGAAAGAGAAGCATTTCAAAACAGAGAAAGAGAAAAATCAAAAATAGTCAGTAGATCTAGTTAATCTATCATCATATCTAAACCAATTACCTAACAAGCTGTCAGGCACAGATTTACAGTGACACAAGAAAAAATTAGGTTGTCTTGAACAAGTGTAGCATCTTTGCTCAATCTGTCCTAAGACAGAGAATGTTAAAAGTACCCCAGAGAAATACAAAATTGTGTTCGCACTGTTGATTTTCAAGGGCTTTCTCTGTCTCTTGTGCTTCTATTTCAAACCCTTCATCTCCTGTACTTCTAGTGCAGTTAAAACAAACATAAGACATACCTTGATTGTACTAGTGTGTGCACCAGGATATTCCTTCTCCTCCAGTGTTGACCAACGTTGTATAAATTTTGACACCAGAGGATCATCGTAGTCAACTATCTGAAATCCTGAGACATTAGCTCCTCCAAACTGAATTTTTGACAGATCTCCATCAGTAAATCCCTGAGCAAAGAAAAAAATTATTGTCTGTTATTTTAATAGTTTTGGCAGTTCTCTCAATAGTATGTAAAAAGGAAGAGTTTCCATATGACCTCTACTGCCAAAGAGTAAGCCAACATTATCCTCAATCCAACTCAAATTGTGGGCTGCCAGGATTAAGTCATCAGCTCCATCAGCCAGCAATGCTTCTTGCTGCCCACTAGACAAACACTTTTATAGAGAGCAAGGGCTGAGTGGACCTGTCCTTGCCATCCTAACTTCCTAAACATCCTTTATTCTATTCAATCCTAAACATTCTAACATTAATTTCAAGGGAACCACTTAAGTGAGAAAGGGAACACTGGACAGGAGTAACAGGCAAGCAAGTTTTAGGCAGGAATACTTACAGCTACAGATGTATCCTTTTTTTAGGAACTCTAAAGCTGTGGAAGGACTTTCCATCTCCACTGCCTCCTGTCTCTGACATAAAGAACTACTTCTCATTCTTACAAAAAATTCTTGTGTTCTGTTTTAACATCACCCAAATAACCATAAAAATGAATTTACATGAAATAATGATGTCAGACACTTCTTTATAAATGAATCTTGTGGGTGAATACAAGAAGAAGCAGCAACTTCAAACCACATTACCATGAGTTGCTACAATTGCTCTACTAGATGCTCTTTAATTATTGCGTATTAATAATCCTCATGTGTTGCCTGCTAATACAGACACTTCTACATGGATCATGTAACTTGAGAGCTGAACAGGAACATTCATTGTACATTCAAACCTCTTCTCCATCTATCAGCATCTTTTTATTTTCAAAATAGATCAATTTCTTGAATGACTGATCAGACTGGGGGAGAATATTGCTACAGTCCAAGAAGAAGAAAGCAGATGGATTCAGTGGAGAAATGATTCAAATGCTAGATAAGTTTTCTTTCTGACAGGGAAAACCAAATTTTTAAAATCATAAACACTTTATACATTATATTAAACAACTTTAAAACACAAGATTCAGTAATTTTTAGATCTTATGGACTTGCTGTTACAAATTTAAAGCAATGGCTAAAACAGCAACCAGTTAACATAATGAAATCCACTGGGCACATTTTCTAATATTTCCCTTAAGACTCAAAATACTGTTTATCCAACATCTGCAATGCAAACCACCAATGTCTGTCTAACAGATAATTTTTCACATTTTGCAAGACTTTTATGCCTGCTTTATGACTATCAGCACCTCGACTTCTTTATCAGAAAATTAGTTATTAAGATGTAAGAAGGAACCACCAGTGTTCAGTTTCTAAAGAGGCCCTCAAAGCACAAGGCTTCTTCACACCGTGGCACCCACATGACTCCTCAGAGCATTGCCCGCCTGGAGGGGGAAGAGTTTTCATCTAAGGCTGGGAGGAGACAGGGGTTATGCTTCAAGAGCCAGAGACACACCATGCTCCTTCTGTTTCCTCAAAGATCTATGGAAGACAGTGTCAATTGGGGCACTCTGGGCCCTGCTGGAATTTATATCAAACACTATTGCAGTTCAAGAATAAATGATGGGAAAAAAAAAAAGAAAAATATTTGGTGGCACTCGCACTATACAACCCCCAAAACTCTTTTCTTGAACAGGGTAACTGAGATTTGAGCATGAATAATTTGCTTTGTCTATTACAAAAAACCACAAGTGGATTAGTTCCCCTTGCTTCGGTAAGTGTTTATAGACTTTAATATCAGTAAAATGGCCCTTCACCTTTAGACACAATTTCAAAAAAATTACCTTGACAGAATTTAGTGAGTTTTCTGAACTCTCCCTGCAGGTACACTATTAGCTATACTGTCTGATCACCTATGTTCAAGAAAACATGAATTCAAAGTGATTATCCAGCCAATCTGGGGGATGAAATGTGGACATTTGAGACACACTAGTCAAGCAGAATGAAATATGAGAACCGTGATTCTAAAGTAGTTTAAAATTTGTGAGAGAGAAATCATCACCTTGTTGAATGAATGCATCATCCTGTGATGCAGAAAGTTATTTTTCTATTTTACATACCCTCTTTTTCAAAAGTACGTAGAAAAAGAAGTTCTGTTGAAGGTGCTGAGTAACCTTCATTTCCATTGTAGGGAATATGTTAAGAGGCATTTAAAGCCTAAAAAACACCTCAGCCAGTAAACAAATAGAATCTCAACACATGTATTCATTTAGCAAGGATAAAGTCATTTAGCTTTTTTCTGTTTTCTAAAATGTATTTAAAACAAATTGCTAGTTGATGAGCTCCCATAGACAGTCAAATGAGCAATACAGGTATTTTAAATACTAAGAATGCTTACCAGATTTGCAATGATATAGTGGTATCCTTTAACATGTTTACCAATTGTGATAACCTGTAAAAAAGAAGAAATACCCCCATAATGGAGAATGTTCATCTGGTATACAAAGACTTGAAAGGTACAAAATGCAGTTTGATGTAAAAGCCAGTTAAGAGCTTTATGGTACACAATTCTGAGTTTATGTGGTGTTTTATCCCTAATTTTACCCAACGCACACTGAACACACTCTTTGCTGGCAGAAATTAGCCACATTGAAGTCTCAAGAGGGAGAGTCCCTCCAGACACAGGAGCTGAATGCTAATTACTCTGGTGTGTTAAGGCACAACCCAGCCAGGAGAGAGCAGGCACCATGCATTTGAAACACTGTCCCTCACAGATTCCTGCTAGATTCTGCCCACTGACATTGATGAATTATGAGGAAGCCTTGTAGAGTTCAACTTGTTTATTGCCCTACGTCTTCCTCACAATCTCCCCCAAAGCCAGCTGTGGTTTCTCATCAGTCTCTGCTGGCAGATCTGTAGCATGGGTTCTTCTCCCAAATAAGCCAAATTAAGACTATGTCTGCATGGGGAAGTTTGCATTTTGAAGCTAAGCACTTCTCCAGAGGAAGGATGTGCAAGATAAGAGGAGTCTAGAGGTTTGCTCCATATTTGAACAATAAGAAAAATGAACTTAAATTAAGAGAGGACGACTCATTCATTTCCTCATTTTTAACATATAACTAAAATATTCAGACTAGGTATCCTGAAACTTTATCAGGGTACTAGTGAACAACATTCTATATGCTTGGTTTGATGAAGTTACAGAAATATAATTGAAAGCAGTTTTAACACTGAGTTTACATAACTAGAGTTTGAGACTGAGAGGAAACACATGACATAGGCCATGAAAGTAATCAAATTTTCCTCTTTTGAGGTCAATATATATGTGCTATATAAACTTAAGTATCCTAAAACAATTAATTGGATCAGACTACTTAAAACTAAATATTTATTAAGAGGTTTAAGAATTATTTTCAGATGTATTTCTGATGTAGCTGCTGCTTCCAAAGAAATTTCAGTTAGACCAAAGAGATTAGCTCTTCTGTATGAAACATTTCTTCATCATTGGCATCTGACAAGACAACCAGTAGCTGCAAGCCCTTGGATCAATGCTCAGTAACTCAGCTCTAGCTGCCACTTGGTACTCTTTCATTAACTTAGATTGCTAAAACTTGCCACTTGTCCATTTGGACACTAAGGATGCTGCAAGCTCAAATCTGAGAAAATCCAGTTGTAGTACCAAATGCCATGATGAAGGAGCTGTGCACCCAAAAGCTATTCAGCACTTTAGAGGACCTTCTCTAGCAGGGATAGACAAGCAGTTGCAGTAATTACAGAGTTGCCCAAAGGGTGTTATCAGGGTGAAATGAGATTCTGCAGAGGAAGCTGCCTGAGAAGAGACAGAAGCTATATAATGAAGAGCATGGTAACACAGACCGGCCAGATCAAAGAGGAATATAAACTAGTCTGAGGAGAGCTGGGGAACTGAAATATTTTTCAACTTACATAAATAATTGAAATCTGGATGAGAAACTATAACACAAGGCAAGAAACACAAGAATGATGAAGCAACTTTGCAAACACATTTTGTGGCTATACAAAGATCCAAGGGCTACAAAGGTAACTGTGAACCTGAGGCCCTCACCTCAGCTTAAAATATTTGCAGGATAAATCAAAGCACTAAAATGAAAGATCTGATCAACAATAAAAAGCAAGGAAAAAGTGAAGATGTTTTATGTGCACACAAATAATACTTCGGTAGTCACTGGTAACAGAAAGCCTGTTGCATTTCTTCCTGCAAAAATACACAGAAAAAGAAAATAGATACTGAGATGTGTCTATTTCAGGCATCCTCATGAAATGAAGGAAATTTCTGAGGGTTTTTTTTCAGGGCAGGGATTAAAATAATTTTTCAAAAAATAAATCTGGTAGCAAAGCAAGACCTAAAGTATGCTGCTATTAGAAAAGAAAATCAGAAGAACACATTCAAAGGCCAAGAAATCCACTGTTCAGCACTTCATTTTAAGAGATGGAGAAAATTATTAGAGAATCAGTTAGTCAGACTTTCTTTTAAGGCTACTTGAGAAATAGAAAGTGGATTTACCTTTAAATGTAAGGAAGGGACGTTACTAAGTGTCAGACCAAAGTGCAGAAACAACTAGGCTATCTTGTGAAGATAATTCCAAGACTAAACTCATATGAGACAGCTGAGAACAGCTTAAGAGAACATATTCCAGGGCAGAGCAGTATTTAGAGGAAAACAACTAACTAGAGTTATATTAACTGACCTGTGAGGCTGATTCAGTTATCTAGGATTCCTCAGTGACTTACAAATCAAAACAGCAGAAACAAAAGCTTAGCCATCTGTATGCTTAAGGAGTAGCACAAGTCTGTGGGGATAAGCTGAGAAACTCTGAGTATCTAAAAAAGGGTGGAATTTACCAAAGTGCAATTAGGGCAAGAAAAAGATCCCAGACTGCAATCAAAATAAGGAGCAGAAAAAGATGAAAATAGGTCTCTTACAAAACAAAGACTGTAAAAATGAGTGGTAACTGAACGGTAAAGAGGATTCTTGTCTATAAAAAGTGGCTAAAAGGTGACACTGAAGAAAATTACCGTCAGAGTTTAATATCAGAAATTATAATATTACATACTTATTTTAAAAGAATGTATAAGACATTAAGATAAACGGTAAAAATAGTCTTGCCAAGATTTAAATATGTCCAAGCAGTTTCTTTCTTTTCTCTGGCCTGATAATCAGGAAACAGCAGATGCGACATATCTTGAGTCTCAAAAGGTGATTGCTCTGTAGGACATCATCAAACTCATGAGAAATATGGACAAGACAAGAAGTCACTGTAAGAAGTTGAGACCCCTTTGAAAAGCCACACAGAATTAACTGAAGAGGATCTATAAGGACTCCTTACGTTGCTCTACACTGTAAATTTCTTGACATTGATAAGCCAGAAAATATGATTTTGAAAAACTGCAGATGATAGAGAGATCACACTCTCAGAGATCAAATGCTCTTGAGAACAGGATCAAATTCAAATTTATCTTGAAAATTAAAAAAACAGTTTGTGGATATCAATTCCAAATAAAACACAAACAGAATGTACTCCACTAAGGACACTGCTCATTGTCTGAGCCTCTTCAAAATATAACGACCTTCAAAACAAAGACCAAAATAACAAGCCCTTCAGAAAACCTTCAAACAAATACATCCCATACTCTGATGATACATCCCTACTGATGCTGCACAGCCTCACATGATGAAGCTCAAGCCAACAGGGAACTATCCTTACAATTTTCCATTGTGCTCCGCATGCATGAAAAGTAGTAATGTACAGAGCCAGTAAAGACCTTCCTAGACACTAGGACTGAAGTGGTAGATTTCAAAGTAATGCAGTAATTTAAATCAGAGCACTGTGACAATGTTGCTAAAAAGAAAATTTAAAAAAAAATCATTTTGGCAAATAACTTGCATGAGTGGAAAGAAGACAGATTTTGCTGCTCTTTTTAAAGCTCGAGAGGTTTTTAGTTATGAAAAACAGAATCCAATTTTGGTTAACACACTTTAGGAGTGACACAAAACGAAGAGACAAGCAAGGAAAATACAAATGACAAAGACCTTCAAAACACAAATTTCAAAGGGCATTAAATAAGAAAGACAAGCTGGGATAAAGTCTGCCCAAGACATAAAAGGTTGTAAAAAAATGCATTAGAGAGAGAGAGAGAGAAAATACCTTCTAGGTGTAAAAAGAACTAATCCTTGGACATAACTACCTATACTAGACCAGATACAATAGTGTATCAACTATGTGTAATACAGTGTACTATTTAGGTTGTGAAATAGTCTGAACAAGGTATTTTGTGAACTACTGGTTTTATTTTAAATAACTAGGATAGAAAACTATACAGGATCATCCAGATAGAATTATCTTGCCTTTGAGCAAAGGGGGGGATTATAGGATTTGCATGTTCACTTTCTGCCTGGCATGTATGTGGTCCTCAATACAAACTAGTCACTGTCAAATGATTCATAATAATCACAAAAATACCATCAAAACAAATGAATTCATTCAATTTACTTATAGAATACTGCTAACTGCTGTCACTGAAGAAAGGAGAATAGCAAACCTGATCCACAATGTCGTTGACTTTATCGCGTTCACAGTCCAAAATCACTCGTCTTTCCTTTTTCACCTCTAGGTCTTGAAACAGTGAACGGTAAGTCTCATCTTTTCTCTCATTGTTAATATTTCCTACATTGATAGCAGTCACTTGCCATTTCTTTTCAGCAGCAGAGTCCAGCACAGCTTGCAGTGTTGATAAGCCTAGTGAAGCACAAGAGAAAACAGAAGGTATGACTGACAAAGCTTCAGGAATTAACAAGCTTCCACAATGTGATTTGTGAGATCACTTATTTAAGATCTCCTGTAACTTGTTTGACCTGTCACAAGTAGGTAGAAGTCAGAAACTAAGGTATATGTGGGCCCAATCAACTATTACTTCATGAAATTTCCATTTGCATCACGGTAAACCCTTGTAAGTACAACCTTTGGGTTTGGCTCAACCTTCTTCAGAATTGCATTTTGCTAGTTTCACTGATCCACTGCTGGAATTCCACATAGTGGGAAAGAGATCTTCTAGGAGTTGAGTGATCCAATTAGAGCAAAAGGATCAGTGGCTTATTAAGAAAGGATCAGCCTTATTAAAGGATCAGCTGCTTGAACCAAAGCTATTGAACAGCTTTTGTTCCCAGCACTTGAGCAGTACTGTATTTAAACCCAGACTTCACTGAAGTCTATGGCAGAATTCCCATGTTCTGCAGTGATGGTAATGGATTTACTTTTTCTGTTGCCTACAGTCACATCCCTGATTATGAAAGATGTGCTGAGATATATTTTTCCATATAGATAAGCAGGCTAAATGCTAACACCTACAAGCAGTGTAGAGAGGTTTGCTTCCATCTTGTATCAGGCAAGTTCCTGATAGGAAGCTGTAATGTTTGTACAGATGCAACTGTCTACAATAAACTGTAAAACCAGTGAAGACTTTACTTGACAGATTTTACTTTTTAGGGATGAACTAATGTAGTAGAGAAACATGAAAATTACTGCTGGATTTTAATTCCTGCTGTACAAATAGTACAGTACAAATGACTTCCAGCAGTACAAGAATGAGACTTAACCATGTTTCAATCCCTACCAGAGAATCCTACATGATTCTAGAGAGCAGTTTTAGGGATACCAGATACTACTGCAGGAAAAAAAATAATTAGACTTTCTTACAAGTGAAGTGACATTTTTGCATGTTCTTCTCTCATGAAACCACCAAACATCAGGAGCAATTTCTTTGAGACAAATTCTGATGTGGTATGTAAAGGGAGCTTCAGGCACAACTCTCATGAGAAATAATACTGGTTATGCCCATAAACATAGAAGAAGAGTGATAAAAATTAATTTGTCTCACAGTCCATAGGTATAATATTAAATTAAGATTGGTCAGTGTCTAGCAATTCAGCTTCATCAGTGAAAATGGTAATTACATAGAGCACACTACAGTAGACTAGTCATCAGCAAAGATAGAAAATAGCAGGCTTCCAAAAGCATAAATTGAATTATTATCTTATATAATTCTGGTTTTCCAAGTCCCTTTAAGAAAGACTGATACTAAGTTTTCTATGTCATGTAATGAATATTTATTTTAAAATCACAGATTACTACAGTCCACCAGTACAGTGCACCAAAACTATTTCAATTGCTAAAGGTGGATCTGGAGAACTTGTGTTAAAAGGGAAAGATTAGAAATGTAAGCAAACTGAGAGATGCAGGGAGCATCTTAAAACACTAAAAAGCACTAAAGTATGTTTAAACCTCAAAAATTGCTTGAAACAATGATTTAAAATTTTAAAAGACAAATCAGCCAAACAGAAACACATTTATTCTGAATAATTGTTTCAAACCTCATCTAGCAGATTTCAGGTCCTCCAACCTGTCTACATTTCCTCTGAGTTAAACAATCTCAACTAGGCTCAAATTAATAAGGACTATTAATGTTAATACTACGCATTGCAAAGGGTTCCTATATTTTACTCCTCTGATCTTCTATTTCCCCTTGGGCTTTTTTCTTTTCTCGAGGTACTCTGCAGAGATATCAAATGGCTGCCTGGATTGCTGGCTTTTTTTTTTTTTCTGGTGGGGGAGGTGGCAGATTTGTCATCCCCATACAGCTTAGTTTACTCTGATAGCAATAACATGTTGAAAAATCACAAAAAAAATCCCCAAAAAACAAACCCAAAAACAGCCAAACAGCAATAGCAGCAATACTTTTGTGAAATTTTCTGGAGAGTAGTAACAGAAGTGGGAGCCTCTGCAGAGGAGAACACTCCAGCAACTTCAGTTGCCATTTTTTAAGCTGCAGGAGCACTTCTGCTTGGGAAACTCATGTCCTGAACCTCTTTTGGTTATCATGAGACAAACTTTTAAAGCAGTGAGCTTTGAAAAGGAAGATGGAAGAGAGGCTGAATAAGTTAGCAATTCTTTTACTGATAGAATCTTATACCAATGCTACTCCTTTTTGCAAAGCTCCCTGTTAGCGATGGCAGAGAAGAGGTAAGGATGGTTAAGGACACTTCTCCACATTATATGAGAATAACTACTGTATTAAGACAGTAATTGCTTGGTCACATATTTACTGAATGGCCTCACTCCTTCTGGACAGGAATGACAGGAAATTGCCCTGCACTTCAGCCAGTCAGTCTCTAACCACAGAGGTGCTCTAACACTAGCAACAAAATGATTCTTTACGAATAAGTCATCAAACTAACTCTTATTAGCCTTCGTAATTGCCACAAAGAGATAAAGTCTCTTTGTGTTTTCTATCTCACTCCTGAAGGTGGAAACATCTTCAATTCTATATCATTCCTTAAATATACATCACTGTCACTACATTAACAGGCAAAAGTGCTTAAAGGAAATGTGGACCTGTGTATCTTGGATTTGCTGTCAACGTACAAACTGCTCGACTCTGCAGGCTGACCTTGTGCAATCTGTGGGGCGCACTGAGGAGTAATTATTTATTCCACATAGGGGTAGAAGCTTCACACCTTGGAGCTTGTTATCACTGGGGTGCCTTGCCACAATTAAAACCAAGAGCTAAGAAAAAAGGAAGAACCAAAGGGTGGCTAGAATGAACTATCTCATGCTGTTATTCCTGCTCAGATCCAGACAGTGCAGCTCACAAGAACTAGGTGTTTTTCAGTATTTCCTAAATATAAATCACATGCAGGTCACATTCTGCCCAGTGCTAGATGATTGACAGAGTACTGGCTAAGAAAGTAGTTTTACATCTGTCCTTTCTAAAGACAGTGAATGTTTCTGATTCTAACATGAATTTGAAAAGGAACTGCCAGAGAAATGAGCTTAGCATTCATGGTTCCATGTGACATCACCTTTGGAGAATACACACCAGGATTAGTTGTTCTAACTTGTGTGCTTACAAAAATGATAAAGAACTCTCTTGAGGAGACCCCTTCAGCTTCTGAACATATGCATCAGAATGCAGAGAATTTAATGTCATACTCAACAAACTGTGGAGTGGTATAACCATGCTTTAAATCTATTAGCATTTTATAATTTGAAATGCATTTAATATTTAACTCTGACCAATGAACATGCAGACAAACCACAAAATAGCCTCTTTAAAGGTAACAGGAGCAGGTAAGAATAGAAGAAATTTAGCCAAGGACTCCTAGGTGAGGACAACCTGAAAATGGAATGATAATAATGGAATTCCAGAAAAAGCAATCAAAAAACCCACCTTTTTCTGGGTAAAGCTGCTGCTTCTCAGAAAACTGGTAGACCACAATTTGCCAGTGACATTTTCAAGTTCATAAATTGTTATAATATTTCTACTACAGCCATAAAAGGGGATGAGAAGGCCGTATGGTGGAGT
This sequence comes from Polioptila caerulea, assembly GCA_013397295.1. Classification (NCBI taxonomy): domain Eukaryota; kingdom Metazoa; phylum Chordata; class Aves; order Passeriformes; family Certhiidae; genus Polioptila; species Polioptila caerulea. The sequence goes on along the minus strand of VYXF01010429.1, from coordinate 151,615 downwards.
TAATGGATCCTAAACTATGGGTTTGAGTTTATCAATATCAACAATAAAATCCAAGCTCAACAGAGGCGAGGAACTCAACACCGAAAGCAGTCTCCAAAGAAGCAGAGACTGACTGCATCCAAGATTTATTGCTTGCTTGGTGCCCAACTACAGATTTTGCATATGTAGAGTGAATCTGTGGTAGCAGATAGCCCTTCTTGCTCAGATTTTCTTTTTCTCCTTTGATGTTTATTTAACAAAAAAAGAAAAAATTTTACATAGAAATTGTTTTCCAGTAAGCGACTAATCTCACATTAATTGCTTAACAGTTGTAATTCTATTAATGCATACTATAATAATTTCATTCTCATGTAAACCATTTTGTTTCTGTCCCAAAAGCTCACCTCTAAATTCAAGAAACAGTTGATTCAATTATACTTACACTTGTCGGAGATAAATATTTCTTTTATTATTTACTTATCTAATATGAATTCCAGATTTCAATGAGATACACCTGCCAGACAGGGTGCAGGTAAAGGTATCACACCTTACCTCTGTCACTGTCATACAGATATGCAAACTTGGTCCACTGATAGTATTCGATCAAGCTAAGAAGAGCTCCCTTGAGGTCAGGTCTCATCTGGATGACAAAGGGATGTGTTCCATCTGTTGGGAAGCTGGGGGTTATGAAGGAGACATGAAGGGTCCCACAGAATGATGTTATGGTATTTACAGACTTCTTGTCATAGAATCCAAAAATAGCAAAGACTCCTCTTGAAAACTGGGAGCAGACTAGAAGAAAGAAAGACAGAAAATTAGAGGGAGATTTTATTTTTAAATATTATTCAAAACTCTATAATGTATATATTTATGACAAATGTTTGTCTGAAAAGTGTCTGATCACATAAATAATAAGCAAAAAAAGTAATACTCTGCTATGGAGATAATTTGTTAGTATTATCAATCAGTAATATAAAACACTAGAAAAAACAACAAAAAGAAAGTATCAGATATGTGGTGCACATTCCTAGATGATAAATTCAGAAAAAAACCTCACCAACTTATTCTTAAATTCAGTTTAAGTTGTAAAGAACAGTGATGACAGACATCAATGGCAGATGCAATTCAAAAAATGAGACATTATGACCACACATAACATTATGGAAATAGATATGTCTTGTCATGTTAAAAATAAACTGCTTCTGAGGTCAAGACTCACTGAGCGTTTTGTGAAATACTTTAAATAACTTTCCATTTGTGGAAATACAAAGCCAAAACTAAACCCAAATCTATCAAGAGCAGTAAGAAGTCAATTTGCTTTAAAACCCTCCTGTATCAAAGCATTATTTTAATTCCTGCTTTGTAGGACTCAGCAAAAGCTGGTCCTTCTGGATGACACTTGCGGTCATGCTGCAGGAAGAATAACCTCAGAGGTGTAAATAACATGCTGATCCTCCACTTTTTATCATTGGAGACAATTCAAGCCAGCTGATGAATGTGACTGACCACGACAGCCTGTGCAAAAGAGCTGGTTCTTCTGGGGTATTCCTTTCTTTGAGACTGCAAGGTATACTAGTGCCTAAGTTCTAAACCCAGGGTACAATAAGGAAATATTAATCTCTGATTAATTCACATTTATCACTTATACATTCCTTGGTTTGCAGAGTCACCTTGAACAAGACACATGCTTCTAGAGACACCTGACCTGCTTATAGATAGAAATCACAATGTAATTGATGCTAATTTTGCCCAGCCATTTAGTGCACTAATCTTTGAAGATAATTCACGTAAGGGCAAAAATAAATTGGTTTATTTTTAGAATTTCCTAGATTTGAACAAATAATATATTTTTATTTTTCAAAGTTATTGTATCTTTTATTTTTAAAATTTAATTTCTGTTTTTAAAAGAAATATTATCCCTTCATGCCTGTTACTACTCATTGCTATCTTCATTTCATGGCTTTGCATATGTATCTATGCTACTGCTCATCTCTCACACCCTAATTATTCCTATACTCCAATTAAAAGCACCTTAACAGGATGAGTGAAATTCTGAGTCTGCCAGTTTTAAGTTTTCACTTATTAACTTTAATTAGGTCAGAATTTCGCCGCAGGTGAGAAAATACAAGTGATTTAAAAACTTGATGAGTAACACCTCTTTATAAAAGGATGCTGCAGGTTTCACAGGGCTAGAGTACAAGATGGTCAAACCTTTTCCATTCTAACTACAAATCATTACAGAATCATAGAACTGTTTTGAGTGGAAAAGACCTTTAAGATCAGAGTCCAACCATTAACCCAGCACTGCAAAGTCCATCACTAAACCACACTGCCAAGTGCCACATCTCAACATCTTTTAAAGACACCCACGATAGTTACTCAACAGTTTCCCTGGGACAATTGTTCCAATGCCTCCCAACCCCTCCCATGCGGAAATATTTCCTAATAACCAGTCTAAATATCCCCCGTCCTAACTTGAGGCCATTTCCTCTTCTATTGCCTGTTATCTGAGAAACCAACTTCCACATTCCTACACTCTCCTTCCAGGCAATTTTAGAGAGTGATAAGGTCTTCCCTGACCCTCCTTTGCTCCTTGCTAAATATCCCCAGCTCCCCCAGTGGGTCCTCACAAGACCTGTGCTCCAGACCCTTCTCCAGCTCCATTGCCCTTCTCTGGACATGCTCCAGCACCTCAATGTCCTTCCTGTAGTGAGGGGCCCAGAACTGAACACAGGATTTGAGGTGCTGAGTACAGAGGGACAGTCACTGCCCCGGTCCTGCTGGCCACACCAATGCTAATCCAGGCCAGAATGCCATTGGCTTTCTTGGCCACCTGGGCACCCACTGGCTCACGTTCAGCTGGCTGCTGAGCAGCACATCCAGGTCCTTTTCCACAGGGCAGCTTTCCAGCTGCTCTTCCCCCAGCCTGTAGCCCTGGATGTGGCTGATGTAAGCCAAGAGCAGGATCCAGCATTTGGCCTTGCTGAACCTCACACCATTGGCCTCAGCCCATCAATCCTGTCCAGACCCCTCCGTGGAGCCTTCCAGCAGATCAACACTCCCACCCAACTTGGTGTCCTCTGCAAACTGACTGAGGGTGCACTTGATTCCCTCATCCATATGGTTGATAAACACATCAAACAGGGCTGGCCCCAATGCTGTGTCCTGGGAGACACCACTTGGGACTGGCTGCCAGCTGGATGGAACTCCATTCATCTAGGCCTGCCCATCCAGCCAGCTTTTTACTCCTCCAAGCCATATGCAGTCAGTTTCTCCAGAAGGCAGCTGTGGAAAGCAGTGTCAAAGGCTTTACCAAAGCCAGGTAGACAAGAGTCACAGCCTTTCCCTCATCCACCAAGCGGGTTGTCTTGCCATAGCAGGAGATCAGGCTGGACGAGCAGAACCTGCCTTTCACAAATCTGAGCTGGCTGGGCCTGATCACCTGTTTGACCTGCATGTGCCTGGTGACATCATTCAAGATGACCTTCCCCAGCAGCAAGGTAGGGCAGAGAGGTCGGGACAACAGGACCTCCACAGTCCTATCAGACTTGATGTCAAGTCAACTGACCCATGAGAAAAAA
>VYXF01010429.1:111313-148037 GCA_013397295.1 Polioptila caerulea | reverse complement strand
AAAAAAAAAAAATCAAAATTCTACTGATGACACAAGGCTTAGTAGAGCCAGGTATTGATCTGATGCCTTGCTGGGTTTTGATTCCCTCATCTTCTCTGCACCTGGAAGGATAGAGGAAAAACACCACTTGTGTTCCTGATCCCTCAACCACTTGTTCCAAGTCCCTGAAGTCTCTTGGTTGCTCTCAGAGAGACTTCAGGGACTTGGGACAGCCTTCAGGACTTGCTCAGACTTCTCGTTGCAACTCATTATTGCCTATATGAAAAAAATCAATCAAGGATAATCAATCAAAGGCAGTATTCAGGGCAGGAAGCTTTCTCTTCATGTCTTAAACCCAAGCCCCAGGGAGGCAGGGCTAGTTGGCATAAGGTACCTTCTCTTCCCTTCAGAGGGGACTCTCCTATGGAAATGACCCATCTATTTTCTTTATGGAGGCAGTTTTGATGCAGAGCCTGGGCCAACCTCAGTGGTACCTCCATGCTGGATGAACCACTGTTCTTGTTATTGCTCAGTTTCCCTTGCAGAGGCTCATACCTGTTATGGGAGTGCACCTGGGAAGGTGGGGCAGTCACAGAGGAGACACACCAGCTACACCAGGCAGGAACCCATCACCATTGCCCCCTAAGTCACCGTGTTTACCCAGACAGAGAGAGGAAAGGGAATCCTCTGCATCGTGTATCCAGTCTGCCTGTCCAGCCTGTGTCAGGGAAAGCAGGTAGCTTTTAGTCTCTCTCTCTGTCCCCCTGCTACTCCTCAACCCACTCAACCTCCCAGAACTCTGTCACTGAGCACAGAGGAGTTCCCCCAGCCAGGCACACGTCCCACAGGAGTGCTGGCTGCTGCTGGTCAGCACTGGTCAGAGCAGGCTCCACCCTCCAGCCTGACACCTGTGTGGCAGCACGTTCCCCTCAGAGCCCTGTCTCTGGGTCATGTTGAACAAAGATTTCTGAAAAAGGCTGTGAATTTTCTGAATAGCTTTACTGTTTAAGTTACTGGAACCCCTTGTTCTATTCCACATCATTATGCTCTTGCTGAGGCAAAACCAACTCACTAGCTCCCCACACACTCATGAATAATTGTTTCCCATGTGCAGTGAAGGCTAAAGACCATCTGAACTTGCTACAATAAAGGCATTAATGCCTCATAATTCACCTTCAAAAATGCACATAGAGCATCAGTTTACGTCTGGATTCCTGGATGAGAATCTGCAAAGACTGTTACTTGTACACTATTGTGACCTTCTGTATTAAACCATTTCAATACTGCATATAAGGTGACAGAGACAACAGTCTCATCAAAGGACACTGAAAAATAAAAATGTTTTATGTCACTACTGGCAACACCTGGGATACACTTCTCCTGTCCCACTGCTCTTCTTCCATCACCAGTCAGTGATTTTAGGCATAGATGGAATAATGTTCTCTACAGCAGCAAACAACCAGAAAGTTTGAAAACCATAGGTGATGCCTTTTCAGAATCACCACCCATGCTCTCCTCACCTTCCTGACACTGGAGACCTGTACCTTGACCCTTGAGTTTCTCCCTTTTGCTCTTCCTATCTTCTCCTCTGTATGCTGGGGACAGAGGGCAGAGTGAGTGGCCCTGTGAGTGCTTTGCAGCTGCTAGGGCTAACCCACGACAGGGTAAAAGGTGTTATTCCACCTTTCACCCACAGGACAGAGCTGGCCTGTGCTCCACTGTACCTCTTCAGTGACACAAACATGCAGCCACTTTACTCTCTTCAGAAGACAACTGCTATTCTTTCAAACTCAATATCCTCCCAGACAAGGCACAAACTCTTACCACCTCTCATCACAACTTACTTCAATACTGCATTCTTGGATCAACACAGTGAACAACTCTCTATGTAATAGTCTCTACACCTGATAAATACACATCTTCTTCTGGGTAGGGTTAGTAAAACTGGAATTTTGATCTCCTCTCCGGCACAAAGTGAAAGACAAGTTAAAAACACCACCTGGCTGGGAAAGCCAAGTCACTGCAGTTTTAAGTACCGAGAGGAGCTGTAGTTTAAAAGCTGAATTATACACACACAGAGGCTAGCAATCCCAACAAACAATATGGTAAAAGAAAATACATTATATTTTTAAAATTATTATGAAACCTGCCAACAGATACAGTGTCTCGATTAATTCAACCAGGGCTCCCTTAATGTGAGATAAAATCTCTATAACACAAAACTTCAAGTTGTGGGGATTTCCTTCTTTTTCTGGGAAAGTCCCCAAGGTGTTAAAAGTCCTTTTCCTTGCCCAGGAGAAGAAAGATGTGCAAATCTTCGGTCTTCAGATATTTTTATTATTGTTTATAATACCTTATCTAGAATATTGTTCTCTCTGTCCTGTCGAGGTGTTCACAGCACGACAGTTCCAGGCTATTCCCCGCCCGAGAGGTGGTGGTTTATCTTTTATACTAAGAACTACGTATACCTTATTTACAATTATTCTCCAATACCTATCATCTACGTTAGACAGTGTGTATTCTACTCAAACCAATCACAAGTGCTACCATCACAGCAGAATCATGGAGGANCAAGTATGGACATAACTCACATCTGGGTCAGCCAGAAAAATCAGGATCAACTATAATCCAGGTAAAAAAAAATTCATGAGAAGCGATCAGTGTCACAATGTCACACAGAAAAACCTGTGTTGTGCTTTTCTGTGGGAAATTCCAATAATGGTAATTGGGCAGGCACCTATGCTATGTAATAAAAACGTGCTACAAATAAGCATTTAGACTTTGTCTAAAGACAAATTCTTGCAATTCTTATGGGGTTTTTTTGTCTTTATAGAGCAGAAGGGAAAAGAAGGGACAGTATTTCCAAATATAATGTTGACCCAGCGGATAATGCAGAAATCGCAATTGTTTTTGGCAGCATTCCCACCTCAGACTAAATCTACAGTCATGTTGCTATTGCTGGAAGACATTAGTTTTATAATGGTGAATCACAAGCTGTTCATGATTATTAGAGTAAAAAAAGTCATGATGATTAGGACTCATAAGCCATTGAAATATGAAAGATCTATTTCATTAATGACATTAGAACCAACTGCCAGGATTCATTTCTTTCAAGCTCTCCTATATGAATTGGGGTTTTTTAGGTTTCTGGGATGCTTTCTAGAAATAGTCTATGGCGTACTTAGCAACAGGAGGGGAAGAATATAGTAAGCTCATGTTGTGATCACTTTTCTAAAGAGATTCTAGAGATTCTCCTAGAATGGCAAATAATTGAATTCCAAGAAACAGGGTAAATATTCTTGAGAAGGAACAATTACCAGAAGGTTTTGTTATAGTTAAGGTTTAAGTACTTTATATTTGACTTCTTGTTCTACAAACATAGCCAGGCAGAAACCTAGCTTGCCTTTGTTTTCCAGAGCACTAAAAAGGTGCCCTAGACTTTCATTCCAAAAGCTAGGGGCCAGATTTGTGCAACAACAAAATTAAGCTTAAATCTGCAATGAGAAATAGGTGCCCTGCCAGAGGGTGGCAAAAACCACTTGCTCCATTATTAACTCTTCCACTGTTACCTACATCTGCTGCTTCTTAGAACTCCTTTTAACCACAATGCATTCACACCTTTCTCTCTTTCCCACTTTCTCCATTTCACTATTCTGTTTTGTCAATGAACTCTATAAGCAGGATAATCTGATATTTACCTGTGGTCGTAACTGGTTCTTCAGAATCAAAGAAATACAGCACTATGCACTCTTTGCCTCTCATCATGTAGAGCATATTTCTGTGATGCATATCATCCTAAACCCAAAGCTCAGGAAGTGCCAGCTGAAGAGTACACTTCCAAATTCCAAATACAAACATATTACAAATATGCTAAGCTTTACACAATGAAGTGACTCCAGTGAAGGAATGATAGTTTGTTTGCATGACTGAAGAACTGAATCATTAAATCACACAGAAACAGTTGGATTTGAATACATTTGCTTTGAAACTCTTTCTGATTAAGTCCTCCTAAGCCAAGATTTTCTTCCTTCAGTGTTCTCCAAAGGGAAAGTAATGAACCTAATAATTGTTTACATTCAGAGACAATTAAATTGGAAAAAGAAAATTAGCAAAGTGCTAATTACTTCCTGAAATAAGTACCTAATAATACCTGCTTACAGGTAAATTTCCATACACAGGTATCATGACTCTTGACACACTTACGAATTTTCATTTATGAGAATTTTGACACTTAGTTTCTGTCCAAAGACGAAAATTTAAAATGAGAAAGTATTTGCCATTCAGTGCTTAGATTTCAAATGCTGTCCAGTATTAATGTGGCTTTATATATAATTTTATTGTAGTACCTTGGTTCATTATTAGTGCTAATAAAACTGTTTTAATATTAGCATAGAGAAATAAGTATTCAGTGCAATTATTTAATCACACACAATGGAATAATCATTCTCTTACTTCTATGGGAAAAAAACTGCAGTGCAAGTATAAAGAAAGAGTCAAGCATTGCCTCTCCAAAAGAGACCAAAACACAAAGGAAACACTCATTGGTTTGAAAAGTTGATAGATGAGTTGAAAGTAGCCAGGAACAAGATGTAAAAACTGAATGCCTGGTTTACACAATCATTTCAGCTTCTGAAAGACTACATTATGAATAAGCAGACAGTGGAAAGGAACAATAGATGGAACAAAAAATAAAAGGGAACCACAGAGAAAATAAGGAATTCATGTATGATTGAAACTGCATCAGAAAATCATTGTGAAAATAAAAACCAGTATGGATTGCTTCCAAAGCCATTACAAAAACTGCAGCCCAGCAGACAGCATATTGTATACACTTTCCTAGACAAAATAATTTTTTTTTCCAGCTAATATTATAGCTATAGTCTGCATGGTCTATTTTACCCATTCAGATTCTACAATTACCTCCCAGATATAAGCTTCCCCTCAGGAAGATTGAATGAGGCATAAGGAATCACCCAAGTGATTAGAACCATGAAAAGGTATGTTTTAAGCAGCACAATCTGAGATAGAAATACTTTTTTCTAGAGGCCATGGTAGGCTAACTGAAATTGGGAAGAAAACAATTCCCCAAGGCTCAGAGAAGAGCATCATAACTGAAAGACAACAGACCAAAGCTTCATGGTAGAATTTAACAAAACCTAGGGCACAGAACCCAAATAAAGGCTGGCATTTTAAAATTCCAAGATACCCGTTACCAAAGCTGAGAGGCAATCAATGCCAATTAAAACAATCAATGGCAATCAGGACTAAAAATACACAATACTTCAGGATAACAAAACACTGAATTACACTGAAAAGCCCTTCCCTTTTATCTCTGCACATTTTCATTCCAGCCCTGATTAATGTGGAGTTTTATCTTATTTTAAGCATTTAAGCAAATCTGCCCAAAATTATAGCCATTCAATAGAGACCTAAAGTGTGCCTTTTCCTCTTCACAGATTGCTCATACACATATCTTATGGCAGGTTAAACCCCAAAACAAACCAGACCTCATTGGGAAAGGTGATCATTGAATACTGAGCTCACACACCAAGAACGACGTGGAGCTCGTAAACGCTTCAGCAATGATCCTCCTCACCTGTACACGCAGCATTAATGCACAAAATGTGACTTCCAGCAACAGACAGGAGTTCACAAGCCATCAGTCTGTGTCTGAACAGGAGGGGCTCAGTTTTTCACAGAGCTGAACAGGGAAATTCTCACAGCCTCAGAGACTTTAAAAGGAAGAATTTAAATCCCGAGGCTGGAATGTCTGTAGAGGACAATTATGGTGGAGCAGGCACAAAGGATTTTTTTTTTGCACCTTTTCTGGCAGAAATGCCATCTTCAGTTATTGCTACAACCTGAACTGTTTGCTCAGAGATTATGCAACTGAATGGAACTTTCCACACCTTGTTATTAGCAAAAACAGCTTTGATCATTTTGTAAAATTAGACTCAAAACCTGGTTTGCTGCAGTACAAAACAAGCTCAAAAGCAAGAGGAGAGGCAGATTAATCTATTTCAACCGGTCAATCATACTTCACACTGTGAAAAGAAACTTTGTGCCAATATGGGATATTTTAAGCAAGCACAAAAAGGCCTTCAAGAAGTTAGTAGCCATCTGTTAGGAAAGTACATGATGATAGGCATAGCTTCTCTATATGGTAATGCTGCAGTAATGAAGGTGCTAAATAACATCATGTTCACAATGAAACAACCGGTCAGAAAAACATTCTATTTCAATAACACTTGCATTCAATTACATATTTTTTGGCTGGGCACTGTAAAGCATTTGAAAGTCTTTTTCACTGCTAGGACAAGTACCACGATGCAAAAGAAATCATTACAAACATCATGGGAAAGAATCATGTTAAAACTATTATGTTTTTCCAAATCAAATAAGATTCCCGGAATAAAATTAAAATGCAAGTCTCCTCATGAAAGGGGAAAAAAAAAAAAAAGAAGTTCACATTCCACAAAATTCTTACACAATTCTTCACTGTTAGGGTCCTAGTATATTTGTCCAAATCTCCCTTTTCTCCAATTGAAAGAGATACAATGTTTCCTGAACCCCAAATATAGTGACCTGGGAACTCTATTTAATAACAGACATATAACTTTATCTTGTCTCCAAAATCCAGATATTCTTCAGGAAGTTTCCCTCCCCTGCCTCACTTCTTTCTCTCCTCCTGCCATCCCAAATAAAAACCATTCTGTTTCCATTTGATTACACAAACTTTAAGTCAAATTTAGCAGTTTCCTTCAAATCTAGGAACTTGCCTTGCTTGGCTGGTTTTCTGACTGTGTTTCTACCTTTCTCAACAATTACAACCTTCCAGGAACACAAAATTTAGAGTGTCCAACAAAGTAGATGTAGAAGCAGGTAATCAAACCTAAGAAGAGGCTACTGGCTTTTTGGAGCCACAGTGCAAGTCATAGAGAAGTCATCTATTTCAAGGCCAGGCTTGCTTTGTTCAATCAATTCTACTGAATTTAACAGAGCCAATATAATTTATCCCAACTAAAAATGTAATTCTCCATTTTTAGCATAACCATTTTCACACATATTTAAAAACCAGAAATGTTATATACAACAGAATACTCATCATCTCCTCTTCCCCTTAATCAGCACTGCTGGAAGCATCCCATTTCTACATTTCATTAAACTAATCATATTCCAGTTCCCCAGAAAATGTCATTGTCTAAAACTGTCTTTGAAAAATTGTAAAAAGATTTGGAAAGAGATAAAATTAACTTGGTAGGCAAAAGTACTTTTTGTTAAAATGTTGACAGATTGGGATTCAATTTATCAACTTGTTTTTCTTTAATAGAGCTAGAAGCACTAGCTATAATCACTCCTGAAGAGATTGCCTAACACCATCTAATAGGAAACATGGTTTCAGCACAGTTCCTCTGTTTGAAGGATGGGAATAACCACGAGAAAAGACTCTGAGGTTACCTCGTAAGGATAAAAAAACCAAAAAATCTGGAACAAATCTTAAGGAAACTGCTGTAAAGAATATAGAGGATTTCATGAGGCAAAGAAAGTACAGCAGAAGATATGAAAGTGATCTATTATTTCTGAAGAAGGCTCCATATTATATTTTTAAAGGAAAAAACTGTGATTTTCCAGCTGGCTACTGGTGACCTGCCATACATCTTATTCTGAGGAAGTCAGATGTTTAGTCCTGTTTATTGCTTACGTATCTCTGAAATGATGCAGCTGGGAGCATATTTCCTTCACCCTGCACAGGCCAGCCTACCCCCTGTCACTCCAGCAGGGCCAGCACTGCAGCACACAGCTGTACTACAGAATGTCATTGCCAGCCTAAGCACCCCTCCCTCCAGACACCTGAACCTGATTCGCAAGTAAATTATCTAACTAAAAATTTTGGCATGACTCTGCTGAGAGGAATATCTCACACAAACTCACGACTAAATGTAACAGTAATAAAGACAATTTCCTATGCTGTCACAGACCTAACATCTTCTATTCCTCATAGGAAAAACTCTGCCACCTGTAACAACTTCCACCCAGCACTGTTCCAGCCTAAACCACTGACCCGCAGCAAAGGATGGCTTCATGTGGTTCTGATGGTGACACTTTAGCAGTATTTCCAGCCAGAGTTTAACTTCCTGCAATATCTTGAGGATTTATGACACTCATTGGGATACTCAGTGTTAACCTAATTTGTCAGGATTTATTTGTATTTAGAAACGGTGTAGTACTGACATCACACACCTTCCTATCTGTGTGCTGTATTTTTCAATGACTGTAGAAGAGAAACATAATTTATTTGGGAAGAGCATTTAATAAACTGTATTGTATTAGTAATACAAATCAGAAAAGCAGTAAGATCCTCTTAATTAGGTCACTCTAGTGAACAGCTGTTTGTCCTGATTATATGACTTATTTAATTAAGAGAAGAACTTATTCATTAATAAAGCAGCAAGGAGAGCTTTAAAATTATAAAGTAAAATGAGCAAGCATTGCAAACATAGTAAGAACATTCCTTGCCTCTCCTTTGTCAATTGCTTTAATCTTCAATAACTTGATGCATTTTGAAATGCATTAAAAGTTTCAAACTTTTTTTTGTTTTATTTAGGGTTGGCTAATTACTTCATTAACAAAACTTGCAAAGATGTGATACAGCACATCATTACCAGTTACTTTAAAAAAGCAATGATTCATCCTTATGCTTCACTGTGACTGAGATTACACTTCCAGATTTTTTCTTCCTGTGTTCAGGTCTCACAGAAGTGAAGCTAATTAGTTTAATGACGTTTTACACTGTTTTGCCTCTATGTTTTGCCTGTATTACCTGACTTAATTTGAGCATCTACATTGTACTGCACGCTATGTATAGACATGCATATACACTACATCAGACTAAAAATAAAATCATTTCTAGAGGGAATTTGTGTAACATCTAAAACAGCATGAAAAGCATTCCCACTCAGCCCTGAAATAGTGTCAGAGTCACATTATTTGGGCCTTTAAGTCTGCTATTGCAAACCTCCTGCTATATTATGTATGTTCTCCCTATCTTTATGTATGAATTGTGTATATTCTAAATATATTTTTTGAAGAGGCTTACAGGATTGCTACATTTGGTTTTATAAAAATATCCCATTCACCCACCCTCACTGCCATTTCAGTAGTGAGCCCAAGTCACTACAATAAAAAAAACCAAAAAAACAAAACTCTCCCAAAAAATGTAAAAACAAACAAGCTCCCCCACAAAACAAAAGACATTTTATGGCCTTACAGTTTCAAACCATACTTCTTCCTTTAGCTGAGCAAAGCATATCCTAATGTCAGGGAACTCTGTGATGTGCATTTAAGATCAGTAACTTGTTTTTGGAAGAGGAGATTTTCACCATGTGTTCTTATGCTTTAAAACTTTACCATAATTTACCTGAGAAATAATCACTAAAATATTTACCAACACTATTTAGCACATCTCCTTTAATAAAGCAAATAAATTTTCCAACTTCCCTTGCAAAGTTACCTCAAATTGACCTTGTTTATTAAGAGCTTTGAAGCACATATGAAGTCAAAAAAAAGGTCTTTTCCAGGCATATTGACATCACAGAAGTGAAATTCCACTTCTCCTTTGTATCAAATATCAGAAAAAATATTTAATATAGAGAAATAAATAATATTTAATATAGAGAAAATGGTGGTTCAAGGAGACACATCAACTTCAAGCAGCTGGTGATAAGCCCTCTAGAAATAGATTATTGACACCAGCAAGGAAATATTACCACCTACACTGCCCATCAAAAGGCCAGACTAATGATCTAGTCTGAATGCTCCAGCCACTTGGAGACCCAGTCACAGCAAGTACTGCACTCTGCTGATTCACACTGGGCCTTGAACTCTGACCTTGGTAGCAAGCAGTGCACCATCCTCAGAGCACATGTGCAGAATGGAGAGTTGCTATGGAAGATTGAATATATTGGTTTCAGGGGTTTTACCTTGGTTACTTTACTTTAGGTTATCCCTATGGACTAAATGCCCACTAGCAGTTTGATTGCATTGGTGGAATTCCAGAAACATATCCCCCAGTTCAGTTAATTCAAAAAGAATGTGTTCCTTGGGCTCCTAAACCACTCCAGAATAAGAAACATGCAGCAGAGCCAGGGCTGATTAAGAAACTTCCTTGAAATATTCTACTCTTAATTCAAACCGAATTATTCAGGTGGAGACACCCATGCATTCCCATGGTATGAAAAACATATTTCCATTTGAAGATAAGTAAAATTGGTATGATGGGATGGCACTAGAACTGGTTACACTAGGCTGCATAAGTTCAGTGACCCTTGAGTATTTCAGACTTTCACTGACAACTTGCTAAAAAAGAGTTTATGCCAAGAACAGAAGTATTAAGCTTCAAGTCTTAACTTCCTGTTCTTAAGAGGCACTTGATTTTTCACAGTCACATATGTTCAGGTTGCACCAGCTCCCACAAAGAAAAAATTAAAAACTCATTACCTATGTTCACATCTTGCTTAACCCTATCATTAGCATCTGGCTTGGTGGTTTGTCTGATGTCCTAATTCATAGAAAAAATGCTAAATGTGTCACTTCCCAAAAAAATATTGCCACTCTTCTGTCCTGTTATTTTTTAAAACTCATGACTCAAACACGTGTTATGATTTGGGTGTCTGTTTCACAAAGTAAACACCAGGCATTTGCAAAATAAAGTAAATCATGCTGTAGACCTTGTAGACTGATTTGTTATACTCACTAGCGGCAGCTTAAAATTTCTAGCACTAGCCAGCTGGAGTGGTTGCTGTGCACTGCAGGGAGAGTAGTCCAGTCTTGAATAATTAGACTTCAGAGTTATAAAACACAATTGAGCTCCGGCAGTTAAAAAAAATTCTGTGACAGCTCTAGCACTCTCCATTCCTTTTGGAAAATCAGACCACAACTTTCACAGCCAAGAAACAACAGCTTGATCAATTGCTGGTGTTCAAATGAAACAGCTAAGATTTTTTGATCTATCCAAATAATGAAGTAAAGAATATGCTTTTTAGTGTTTCCCCTACTTGACAGTCAGTAGCTGTTTCAAATTTTGGGTGATATGGTCGGGGGATGGGGGGCCTGTATGCTTGGCTGTTTTAGCATTTTTCCATAGTTTGACCGAGAAACATTTAGATTACTTTAAATGACGATAACTAAAAATGTTATTTATCTTTCTAAGTCAAACTTCCTGCATTTAACTGAAATGTAACCTCCATTATGGTAACTTTGTTCAGGGTAATCTGGTGCCTCACACGGTTTGCCCGGAATAATTAGTTTTTGCTCATACAGCATTCTAATGCTTCAGGCTTTTAAAATAGCTTCTATAAATACACCTGATCAGCATTGTAATGCAACAAAATACAGCATTTTGTAGCATGTGGCACACAAAGCAGTGAAGTGAAGGGCAAGCCTAGCTCTCAGCTGTGGCATGCCACCTAGTTTGTTCCATAACACTTATTTAACCATATGGCTCATCCTAGGTGGCCAGGCATCACTAAAACACAGGTGTGTATTCTTTCACTTCAATTCATGACCCATGCTACAAAGCTGAACTCAGCTCTTCTTAACCCATATTAAGTGTTGCTTCTGTTGTATAAATTTACATAGGGTTTACTACAATAAGCAAACAGAAATTGTGCATAACACCTGCAAAATACTTAATTATATTGGCTACTGTTTCGAAACATTTCCCTCTGGAGAACAAAGCCTAAAACTCACCCACAGTTATATAAACCACAGAACAAGGATACATTTAAAAGAAAGATGTCTAGTGTCTGACCAATAGCAAATGGGCTCCCTGACTCCCTCTGAAACAAAGCCATCAGCATGGAATTAAAATTGCATTTATTCTGGCCCAACAGTCAGTGAGGCAAAACTGATAATTTTAGCATGCTGGTTCTCCCCAGTCCAAGGTTCTTATTTCAGAACTGCTCTGCCTCTGATCCTCACCATCAATATATTCTTTCTCCCTTGCTTTCCACCTGATTATAAGAAATCTGTTTCAAGAAGTCCTCTGAGCTTATTATTAGGCTTCATCCCCTAAGGACCACAAACAGACAGGAAGGCCTCTGCATTCAAGCACTGCCAGTTTGGCACCCTTCAATACTACATAAATCAGAAAAGGCTGAAACCTATAAAGACTTTTTTGCTGCCCTCTATATTAAGTCACGTTAAAAGCATTGTTGATCACCTGGCTGAATCTATTACACCAAACAATATTGGGATTTTCCCCCTTTCACCCCAGTTTTTTTTCACTTTTCATTGAGCATCCTTTTTGGATAATACACTGAAATGCCTTGCCTTGAAAACTTCAAGTGCCTCAGTTCACCCTCTAAGAAACACGGAAAACAGCTAAAGACAATTTCAGAATTGCACTGAGCAGAGCTGAAGTTTCAGTACCTGAAATTGCCATGCAAGAGTCACCATTTTATTATGTAAACATGTGAAATACAGTAGCAGCTTCATCTTATTCTCATTGGAGTCATTGGAAGTTTTGCTATTTACTGAAAAAGGAAACAGATCAAACACGAGAAGCTTAATAATCCAAGCTCACTCACCATTGTGCAAATAGCACTTGATTAGCAAAAGGTACCATTGTAAGATAAAGAATGGCTCTGTGCAGGAAAAAGTGAAGTCTTGCTCTTCACAGGGGGAGAAAACCTTTCTCCCACAGGAACTCTGAGAGTAACCCATTCTGCCCCAGTGTCCCACTGCTGGTCAAAGGGTTCCACGATGGGTCTCTGTGTCCGTGGCACTCTCAAAGCTCCCTGTAACTCCCTGCCTTACAGCCACACAAGTAAATCCCACTGAGAATGCAGCTCTCCAGAGAGCTCACTGACACCAGGGACTCTGCTCAGCTAGGAGCTCACATCAGGCACGGCAGTTCTGCCCAACAGATATATTTGGTTTTCATTAATCCAGAACAAAGGTGCATTTTTATAGTCTTTGTCTCTACTAAGGTATTTTTTGTAACACAGCAAGAATAAATTTGTTTAGACAATGATAAATAACAGAGAGGAATAATGTATATTTTGCTGCTATATTCTGTCAAATAAATGCTAGTCAAATGCTTCATCAACTCTTACTGTGAAGACAGACTGCCAGAATAGTATAGAAATTTTGAACCTTTACAAGACACTTTACCCATGTGTCTTAATTCATTTATATGCAGATCCTTTCCTCAGCAGAATTTTTTGTACTGTTAGCCCATGTTGCTGAACTGAATCCAGTACAAAAGGAGTGAATATAGGAACTGTTTCCTTTCAATTTGGACAGTGACAAAAATGCACATCAAAAATGTTTTATAGCAGCATGAAGATTTTACATGCAGCTAGCAAATCATAAAAAGATGCTTATTTACAGGTTTAAAAAAATTACAAGAACTATAAACAAAACATATAGTTTAGTAAACTGCAAATCACACAGTATCTTGAAAAGCGGCACTAAAAAGATCAAGAGGAAGTAAAAAAAAAAAAAAAGAAAACCAAAGGAAATCAGAAGTAAGGCACAATCTCTCCTCCTTTCCTCCTTAACACAGTATTTAGAAAGCACCTCATAGTGTCTTAAAAATCATGTAAGTAGAAAACTATGCCAAGAGCAATTGTGGAAAAGTGTGCTATCTGTTCATAAAAATCAGGTTTGTTTTCATGACTATTAAATCTGCATGCAATGCATAAGATAAATGTATGTTCTGTATATTTGAAAAAGAATCTTAAAATATTTTCAAATTGAAGGGACTACTTTTAATTTATTTTCAATTACTTGGCTAAATATGTACAATAAAATACTGCAGACATATCATTCATTACAAAGTTGCCAATTGCAAAGGACACAAGGATTTTGTGTGCTTAAAAAAGTAAAGTATTTAGAGTGCTTTTGTTACTAGTTTAAAAGGTTAGAATATGCGTAATATGCTAGCTAAGGACTTAAAATTAATGATTTGCTGTAAGTAGGCCAAATTACATGACCTTTCAAAAAGGAAAACTATTTTATTCCACATGGCTATTTTGAAGTAGATTAACAACACTTAAGTACAATATGGAACAGAGTACTACACAAAAAGTTAAGCAACACTGTTGATAGCAAAAGACTTAACGTGCTTCACACAAATATAGGAGTAAATTACTATTTTTATATAAATGTAGCTATTCAGAGCTTTCCTTGAAAAGTTCAAATTACAATCATGAAAGTAAAATTCGGAGCAAGCATGAGCTAAGTACCTTAAGCAAAGGGCATCTCAAGCATTAATTATATTTTAGGTAAAAAATGCGACTTGGCCTGTGTTCATCACGTCTTCTCCATTTAAAAGCTTACTTTGACTCAGATTCCTTTTCAGGGATACCAACTCAGGCTGTGAAAACGCATTAAAATGATGATTTAAAAAATGTTATATTTGAAGAATTGAATAATGGTTTTCTTTTACTTTCAGGTTCTTTGACCTCCCTTTTTAATTTTTTCAGTCCTTTCTATGTTAGGACTGCAGCAAGTGTTGAGTTGTAAGCTGTCGACATTGCCAACTTCTTGACTACATTCAAAAAACTTCCCAATAGCTTCATACACAAATCACAAGAAGCAGAGATGAGTAAGACTGCAAAAATCTTCTCATCTAAGTCACTCTCTTTCTAGAGCAGGACCGTGTCTTTGACCCACTCCTAACTAGACAACTTCCAGCAATCATGAGCGAGTCCCACATTCGGGAGCTAAGCCATGGCAGCTGTAAGTGACAAAAAGCACATTGAAATTCTCTTTGGACTCCAGCCTACAGGAATGAAGGAGGTTTAATTCACCTTGTTGGGAGGTTTTAAAGTGCACATTAACTTTGGGACTTTAGCTAGGCCATCCTAACCTTTGTTGGGTATGTCTGTGCAGATAGTCTCAGAGTTTTCATCAGTGCTGTAGGAATGTCATTGAACCCACGTTATCATCACTAGTTGCTAAACTGCAGCTACTGCACAGTATCAGCAACACACCCTACAGGGTGGGCTATTATGTTGAAATCCTCAGTAACATTTCAGAGAGAGGTACTTCGCAGGGAAAAAAACCTCAACTCTTCAATATTTCAAATAATGGTTACATTTAAACATAAAAAAAAAAAATCTAAAAACTTTTATTTCTAGACATATTAGAAGAACAAAATGTACCAGAATTAATGACACTTTTGTTTATGACAGTATNTTTTAAGTCCTTTCTATGTTAGGACTGCAGCAAGTGTATACAGTACAACTCTACTGTGGATGCTCTTGCTCTGGAACATTCCTTTAAGAAACAAAGCCTTTGCTATAAATTAAAAAAAAAAATAGCTGAAATAGTAGACTTGATTTCAAAGACTATGTACTAAAGGCCAAACAGTTATAATATTACTTAGTGGACTAAAAGTTAAATCAAGTTAAATACAGCACAACACAGATCAAAGACAACTTGTGTCATAATGTTCTCACGGCAGACTGTAAAAAATTCTGGTTTTGTGGGTTTTTCTATACCCTTTAGATGTACCTTATACTTATTCCCACAGTAAGAGAATGTTTATGACAAGATTGAATGACCTCATACAACTTTCTATAAGCAAAGAAGGAGAAGCCAGAAAAGAAAGGCAAAATTGTTGATTGTAGATGGAAAGAGGGAAGCAGATGAAACAAATTATTATTATTATTATTGAAAAAAAAATTATTTTCTGTGAAAAGGAAAGGCAAAGACAAGAAAGAACAACTGCAAAATCATCACTGGAAAAGTGCAATTTATCCAGCTAAAGCATTTTGCTGTACATTCCTTGCTGTTTTCTCATGCCAAAGAGCTTAACCATTGAAGGTGTCCCTTTTCTCTTTCTGTATTACAGCTAGAAAGAATGCTGTGTCATTGCTGACAAGCTGCTATTCTCGGAGGTACCCAACTGAAAGTCCTATACAAACTGATTTTCTGCCTCACCTTAATATGGCACGACCTCAAGCACTCTCAGTTTCAGCACCTGAAGCTGCCCAGCCCTACAGTTCTTGGCCCCTTGAATGGCTTCACTCCTTGGCAACTGGCATTTGGAAGAACCTGAAACTGTGCACCAGTGGATGACACCAAATGATTCACCCTGGCAGATTCACTGGGGTCCCCAAACCAGAGTGGGGACAATGAGAGCACAAACAAGAGAGGACAATCTGCTATTTTAGATTCTTAAGCAGCAATGAAACCAGCAACAGGGCTAACACCTTAGAAATCATTAAAATTAACATTAGTCCTCCTAGGGGTAATTCTTGCAAAAGACGAAGACTTCCTTTTGTGTTGAAAGGCCTGGAATATTTGTCTTTGGAAAATCAATTCATTTACAAATGTAACAGCAGTAATGATCCACCATTACAATAATGAACCATATAACCTTTAGTGGGGATCCATCCTCGTGATGCATGTTTCAGTCTCATTTAATAAGAATGGAGGCATTGCTGAGTGGCTTCAGTTAAAAAGCATCCTAAATGTAGCTGAATAGAATCAGGATCCAAAGGAGCAGGGCTTTCAGGAAAGCCTCAGATACTGCCTGTGATGAGATCCCTTCTAACAGGTTCACTTAAGGTCCTAAAGGCTCGATCCAAATACTGGCAGATCAGTCAGAGGAGAAAAGCAATCTTTTTTAGTGGTCCTTTGGGAAAACAGGGCTTGCAGTGAATTTGGTACTTTCTGGTATATTGTCTACATTCCAAGCAAGACTATTAAATACTGAGAGGAGCTATGAAAGAGGAAGTCATTGTGAATTATAGTCCAGTGCATGGCAGTCTCAGAAAGGAGCCCATCAAAGCCCATCACAGGTTGTGAGTTGGCAGTGAACGCCAGTGTTTTCCAAATCACAGCAAATGCAGATCACAAAAGAGGCCATTAGGTCAGATACAAGCAGTATGAAACAGGAGAGCAGCTGAGAGCATCATCCCTCTTAAGTGGTATAAGAAATGTCAGTGTTCTCATTTAAATCAGCAGAAATTTACAATGAGTCTATGAAAATTACCAACTAGGAAAAAGGAAAAGGGGAATGATGACTAGTCTGGAATAGTGTTTTTCTAACAGGGATTTTCAAAATATAAAGACTGTATCATCCTTTAAATCAAAGTAAGGTATAAAAATGAGAGCAAGAAAACAGCATCAAATGCTAGAAGGACTTAGGGAAGCATATAGATAGAAATGCCACTGATTCACTGAGAAAATTGAAACCAGTGCAGCAACATTACACTCAAACCCAGAAATGTCCACTGCTTCACTGTCTGGTGTTGCATTAATATGCACAACAGCTCTGCAGCATTTCTACTGATCACCTTCTTGGCAAACCACTAGTTTCTGCAGCGCCAAGATTTTAGTTAGATGATTTTTTTTTTAGAGATACAAATATGTGCCCTTAAAGTGAAATATATTCTGGAGAGAAATTTCTGTCTGAGATGTTCAGTCATTCCATTTTCTAGACAGACCAAATAAAAAGAAAAGGCAGCTATAGAGACGTGCACCTGCTATTACAAAATAGCTGCTGGCATCTGAAAATAAACTAGCAGAAAATCAGGATAAATGAGTCTTGAGGCAAACAACCCTTTGAAGAGAATAATGATGTGATAAATAAAAACAACACATTTCCAGGCTATTGAGGTACTTCAAATGTAAGAAAAGGACTGAGAGCAGAGGCTGAACTAATGGGGAAAGATTAAACGAATCCCAAGAAAAACATGACCAAACATTCTGAAAGATATGGGCAGCTGACCTGTTTAGACCTAGAGGAAATCAATGACTGGTGATTTAGATAGATGATTAAAGTGACTTACAGGTGCACCTTCTGCTCCTTTTTCACATGTCAACATCACAGGGTGAATTGTGACCATTGAGTCAAGATTATCTGGATTATATTTTTAGCTTTAGGAGAGAAGTACAGCAGCTGAAGTACCTATTACTGATGTGATACCCACAGATTTGACACATTTAATTCAAGTCCAATTATAAATAGTAATACTAAGAGGATAGGATTGGTCTTCTTCATTACACTCTTTTTGTTTTGCAACCTGCTCTGACCCCAGTGAAACTTTTTCACTTTCCAAAAAGGACGACGCAAAATTAAATTAATTAAATTAAATAAATTAAGACAGAATTATTATTGGTGGAAGTTTAACATTTGGTTTTTTAAGTCCAAAAACACAACTTGAACTAGCAGGAATTACTGTATTTTAAGTTTCTGGTCCCTTAAGACCATCTCAGTTTGATAAATGCCTACATGCTATTGTCTAAAGAATATTCTGTTTCCCCCAAGACCAGACGCACGCAATTTAATCAAGCTTTCTGCAATAAATACCAGTGATACAAAATAGTAACAAACAGCAGAAAGAATAATTTCACCATTTAGGAAAGCAACTTTCTCACCTTCTTTTGGAGTGAGCATAATCTGGTAGCTGAAGTAACAAACTTGAGATCATAAGTCTCCTACTACAGACAAGTTGCCGACACAGGGACCACCCAGTATCTGTGACTTTCTCCTTTACATTCATTAGCCAAGGTTAGTAGCACAAAATTTACTGGGTAAATCAAAGACTAATACTAACCTACTTAGACGTCTTTGGAGGAGGACTATGAAAATTCCAAGAAAAATCTGAGTTCCACTTAGATAAGAAGAAATGGAACAAGAATCTTGTTACTTGCAACATGTCCCTCAAACTTATTCCCTTATGTTCATAACTACTGTATAGCCACCAGCACAACCAGGAAAATACAAAAGTTACTGATGCTAGCAAAGGAAGGATTATAAAGAACTATTCCCATTTGTTATAAAATAAACAGTAACTTTATGATTAAAATGTAAGCCCTTTTAGTATCATCACCTGGAAATTTAGTATTAAAAGGAAATAATAAATATACTTAGAGTTTGTATATGAATTTCCACCTGCTTTAAAGCATATATGCCTGAAAAAAACCCAGATTTTTCCACTTTTTGTGCATCTTAATGAGACTCTTCTCCAACAGAGAGGACACCTAAGAGTTAAATTTTCATTCTGCACCTATGCACCTTCTGGAATATAATGGTTTTTGTCTGAAAGCAGTGTATGCAGTAAGGAACAGAACTGAGATGACCTAAGATTCTTGAATGGAGGGAGTCAGGAACATTTTGGGGCAATGACATCCCTTTTCTGTCAACTGAACCTTTTTGTCAAAGTCTATCATTTCCTCATTTCCCTTTCCCTCTCATGCCAAATAAAAAAACCAAAAACCAACCAAACAAACAAACAAACAAAACAAACCTAAAAAAACACCCCAAACAAGCCAAAGAATGTCAGAATGTCTAAGTTCTAAAATAGAGTTCTGGATCACAAGCATAAAGAAAAGACAAGTGTTCTCTAATTGGAACTTATTTAAAACAATACATCAGTTCAAGGACCTAAATCATGCAGAGGAAAAACAATTTTGATTTTTCCCCCTTTCATAAAAATGCTCTGACATGCTTCTCTCTCTTTTTCCTGCCTATTTTATCTTATTATTTTTCTCCCAATCTTCAACTCTGTCTTTTTTCCTTACCCACAAGAAATTTCCAATTGATTGTTTTCCATCACTCATTACAAAGAAAGCTAATGTCAAAACAATGAAATTTTCTGTCAAACAGCATTCCTACTTTCTCACCAGCCCTTAGGAAATCTAGACTCATTTCCAGCTCTGCTGTACACAACACTGTGACCTTGAGTAAATAATGTATTCTCCCTCCAACCCTCTTTCGCACTGTATGTGAAAAGAGCAAGAAAGTTCTTCAGTCTCCCTTGCATACTCCTGTTCTGGGCTTTTTGGGCCAAGAACTGGCACTCACTACAAAGCTGTGCAATGCCTAATATAATACCCCTGCAATACATTCAGGGACATCCAGACACCATCCTAATGCAAATAAATGCAGATGATGCTCTGCAGTACAAGGCAGCTTTTAGTTAGCTGCTGTAACAACAGTTACCAAACATACAGCCATCATTTTAGTACCTACTTACAGGCTTTTGGAACACTGAACAAAGTAATCCCAGATTAGCAATCTCATATTATAGCATCTGATGAAAAAAAAAAAAAAATTATAAAAAGGTTACGGAGTTCAAATTCCCCAAAAGAACTGACAGATAAGACATCAGGCTAAATGCAATATTACAAGAACTATTACTCTCTATCACCATCTTCAACACTCCCTTTGGCATGAGAGTATGATACCCTTGAGGAAAATTAAATAATCTGAAATGAATAACGGGACTTGAGAAAAAGCACTGATTCACAATCAGATTGCAAGTCTTCTGTACACTGACCTACAATGGCATGAGTTGTAATGGTGGGATTTATAGGAGATGATTATACACAACTTACATCTGACTGGTAATAGCTTGCATTCAAAGTCAGGATCTTCACCTTTGTAGCTGACTGTTTCATGCTATGCTGCAAATTGAGAGGCAGAGGCGTTTCCCTTTCCATTGTCTAAGGATTAATATTTAAACCATTTATTCCAGAGCATATATATTCTGTTCACCTTGAGCATATTGCGAACTAAATATTCCAGAAAATAGTTTAAAAGGAACAATTTAATGAAAAAAAAAATATTGCAAAAATTCCCACACACAGAAAATAAACTCAAAAAATTATCCCTCAAGAATCACTGAGGCTTGAAGGCAAGTCCATTTCAAAAATCAGTTCATTTTTAAAACCTAGTGGAAACTTTGCCCATCGTCTGAAAAAGGGTCAGTCTTCAAAGTATTGCAAGGTCTTTTGAAACCTACCAAATGCTATTGAAAATGAAGGACTAATACTAGAAAGCCCTCAAACTGTAGCTTGGTAGAAAGAAAATACTCTTCAGTTCAATTTATGTTCCTTCTTAAGGGGAAATATCAAATTCCAGACGAGAATTACACACCACTGGGACAGTTACAACAGAACTCCAGAACAACGCAAACACTACTGATCACATTCAGGACTAAATTAGACCCAGTAAAACAATCAATTTCTTATATCAAACATTTCACTTCTGTTAATGCTTCATGAGGTGAAAAACACAGCAAAGCAAACAACACAAGAGTGCTTCTAAAATAGCAATGTATTTTTCTCCTAGAAAAACTATCATGTCTATAACTTACACATGGATTGAACTTGGCAGCATGAGCATCTGAAACAGGCTCTGGGGTTTGTAATGCCACTCTAATGCATTGCTAGAAGTTAATATTAATAAGAATTCCAGAAAAGCATAGGAAAAACTGCACCCACTTTCCCTGAAGGATACACCACAGTACATTCCGAATCTTTTGTCAGAAAAGTGCATGGGGTTTTCTTGATAGCCCAGCAGCTGCGGTTTTTTTCTTCTTCATTTTAGTCATTTTTTTTAGAAACTAGCAAACCTGAGAATTAATGCAACATGAAATCACAGACCATTGCAACCAGAGTAAAAGATTTTAGTATATTACTAGGAAAGCAATGTTACACCTCTCTCTGGAAATTTCCTTCTATTAAGCTAAATGTAAAGCAAGTCAGTAACAGTTGCTTTGTGTTTTGTATATTCTTTAGCACAAAAGAAGTCATCTTTTGCATTACCAAAAACACGCATGGAGTCGCATATTGGTTCCTATTATCAAATATTCCAGAGCAAACGTTAAGTTATACAAGGAGAACAGGAAAAAGACACTTCTGACAGCTCTCTGTAGCCATAATTCCTGGAGTGAATGGCAGGAAATCTGGAACACTGGTGTGAACTCAAGCCTGGCTCTAATTCTGTCCCACTGATAAGGCTTTCCCCTCTGGTTGTCCTATGCAAAGAATTTCAAAGTGATGCACTCCAAACACATGCCCCCCTTCACTCCTGCCTGTGATGGACTTCTGACAGATCATCTGTTCTACTGGGGGGACATGCAAACTCCCAGGAGCAGGACCTAGAGCAGAAAGGCAGACTGGAAGTCATCTAAAATATGCCAGACGAGTCCCGGATGTCCTGAAACAGGGAATACAAGAGTGATACAGCAAACAAGATGAGCCCTTACACATTGGCCATCTCCACTGCCTCTGGCTGGGAAACTTCAATTCAAACATTCAATCACCCCTCCCTTCCAAACACAGTGGCCAAATCCAATTGCCTACTGCAAACAGGCCCTGGACTCCCCTTTCCCTAAGCCCTGCCTGGGCTCCAAACCTCCAAACCTCCTAGATCCAAACCTGGAGTGCTGGTACACAGGAGCAACTAAGGAGATAAACCCACCAGATGACAGCAAGTTATAGGGCATCACCAGAAGTCAGAGAAGACTACTGGAGAGTTGCAAAATAAATACTCAGAAAGTTTATTTAAAGCTGAAATAACTCATGCTAAGCAGATAATCACCATGACATATTCCTTTGTAACAAATATTCTTTCGTATGCCATTGAAAAGTGGCTCCACAAATTTTCAAGTTGAATTGTTTCTTCTTACACTTTTAAAAATAACTTCTATTTTGAAGGACTTCAAAAACATAACATCAAGAGTTACAATAAATCTCCTCAATCCCTTCAAAATATACATAATATTTATTAATTTTTTTAAACTGACACATCTCCCTACTTTTAACTCAACCACTTGCAACTTCTGCCTACAAGAACAAAGTCTAAGGTCATGGTAGCAAGAAAAAGAGCTCTCTTCTCTCTCTTCTCTGCTACAATCTAGTTTTGAGTCACGAAATGACAATAGGTTAAGCTTCTGCTAAACAACTACCTTCCCAAGTTTCAAAACATGAAATTAGAAATTAAAGAAAAAACAAACCACTACGTAATGAGCTTCAATTGTAATTGGAAAAAAAAAAAAAATTCTTGTGCATATTTTCTAGACCATGCAAAAAGTGTGAACAAAAAAGCCATTCTGTGCCCTGTGTTGCTTGAATCCTAAAACGTGGTAGATTATAATCACCCCAGGATAGTAAA
This sequence comes from Polioptila caerulea, assembly GCA_013397295.1. NCBI lineage: Eukaryota > Metazoa > Chordata > Aves > Passeriformes > Certhiidae > Polioptila > Polioptila caerulea. The sequence goes on along the minus strand of VYXF01010429.1, from coordinate 125,137 downwards.
CACCTACATATTTCCTGGAGAGAGATATTTTGGTTTGGTTTGTTTCACTTGCTGTTAAAAAGTTTGTGAAAATAATTTAAAAGTTTGAAAGAAATACCATCAAGGTGATATTTTGGAGGAATCACTACCTGCTACCTGCCATTTTATCAGAAAATTCAACCAAAATGCTGATAATTTAATTGAAATTATTCATTTTAAAAAATGTAATTACAGCTTACTATGCATTAGAACTAGATGTGGTTAAAATTACCCATTTCTCAAAAAAAAAGAAAAATTCCATGACATTCACTATGAGGGAAGATACATGGCTAAAGACTGAAAGATAATGAACCTCAGGAAGAATAATTTTAGTGACATGGAGGGGTGCATATGCAGACTTTCACTCTATTCTGCTCAACAATTCTCTTACATCATGTTTTCAAATAATCTGCAGCAGAATATTTGCCTTGAAGAACAAGCAATGGTTCAACAGAATTTCTGCCTGGAAAATCGTCAGAATTCCTACATTTTTTTACTATTTATAGTTTTGAAAGGCCAAGCAATTGATGAAATTAATCATTCAGAGCTTCAAGTACTGCTACCTAAGTAAATAGTATGTTTTTAATACGGACTCTGCATTCTACTCAGTTTTGAGAACCTATGTTCAACAGACCCAGGAAGCCTGGAGAGCACCTCTGGTCTGGACAAGAGTTCTTGCTGACATTTGGGAGGGTGACAGAGCACTGACTGTCCCTCCAAAAACACCATTCTGTGTGGGAAGGAAATCCAGACACACAGAAGACAAAATGGTTGTGTGCACTGATATCCAGCTGAGATAGCCACAGATTCAGAACTACAGCCTCCACCTGACATCCGCTGTGTAGTTTAGTAATAGAAAACCCACTGTTTAATTCAGCCCTGTGTGAACTCTGTATAATGTTTATTCTTAATCTCAAACACCAAATGTTTCCCATGTATTTTGCTTTTCATACTTACCTGGATGAGCTACAAATGGGATGACCTTCAGTCAGATGCAGGGGAAAGGCCAGCACAAGTCCTGTGAAGCACAGCACTGCTGACCTTTTGCAATTCTAGAGAACAACTGCTGGCATGCTCAGGTGCACACTGGGCTTTTCAGGATTCAGCCCTATAGTAGCTGTCAGAGCAAGTCACATCAGTTGAATAGAGATTTTGAAGAAAAATCTAGTAAACCTGTTCCTGAGGGCTGCATAATATTTTGTGATCCTTGTTATTTCATTGCCTGTAAAAAGGTATAGGCACATCAGAACAAGGCTATTCTGTTCATTTATCTTTTGATGCTCTCTTTTGCTATTTTACAGCACAGCACTACAATTATTCATGCTGTTATTCAGACTTGCAGGTTTAAATCACTCACTTTTCATCCTATGTATGAATAATTCAGACCTTGACAAGACTGTTTTGTTTGTAAGCACATTTTTCCTTGAAACGTTCCTTCCTGTTTTTACAGGAAATGAAAAATCAGCATAGTATATAACACATATTATGTGCCTGTAAAGGGAGATAGGAACGTATTTTTCTTATAAACTTTATCCTAAATTGAACTTTCATTCTTTGTGCTCAGTAATCCAGAAAAGGGGAGGAAAAAATAATCTAAATACTTTACTGTTATCTCCTACTTTCTCTTTTAGAAAAATGGACCATGATATGAATTAATCATTCCCTGCATGAAGATTATATAGAAAAATACAAGGTAATCTTATTTTACCTGATGTCGGAAAGGAAAGTAAAATTAAAAAAAAAATTCATTTTCTCATTTCCCAACAAGCTCCTTCGACAAATACTTTGGATAAAACAGACTGTCTGACACATCAAGAAAAACATATTGGAAGTTCAGCATCCATCAGAGAAAACATTCTGTCAACAGGTTTCTAATCTTTAGATCTAGCGCCTGTTATCTTAAGTGTCCATAAATGTAGCTGTCCTGACAGCTAAACGAAGAAATCTTTACCCACATAGCCAGAACTAAACGTATGCAGGCCTCTAGAGAATAAACTGCCTACCTTGACAGTAATCTAGAAACAAGTGACTAGACCCATGGGAATAGCAAGTACCATGTTGAACACAGCCAGTGCAACTTAAAAACAAACATCCTTAACAGTTACCTAAAAGATCCAACAGATCTTACCAACTGTACTCCAGTATAATACAGAGCTAATTATAAAACCCTACATTGCAATTCCTCCTAGGGGTGGCAACAACCTGTATTTTCTGCTACAATATGAGGTTCAAAACTACAGGTCTACTAGTACAAGTTAAGATGAAGCACTTCAATCTCTGAGAAACCCTAAGGTTGGTACATCACAGAGAAAAGATCTGTCTGTATAACTGCTTGTCTTCTCACATGTCACCCTTGTAACTCTGGCCCAAACTTGTTCCAAAGACAAGGCAAAAGGTTGGCTGCTCTTCTCTCCCACCCTCTGAGCTCCCAGACCCTCTCACTTGTTTCTATACCATTAGACTGCTTTAGCTGAAAGGTGGAAGGCCAGCACAGCACCCAAAGCACCATCACAACCAGAGTGCTTCAACCCATTAGAGCTCAGAAAGCAGCTTCTGGTCAGTAATCCCCCCTCCTTTGCCTTAGAGCTGCAGTCAGTCACCCGAGAAGAGAGAGGAGCAGATTTAACTTTGACCCTTTCAATTGGAAGTTTCTAAAGAGGAGCTTTCTGTCACTCAGGCTGACTTGATGTCTGTTCCATTAGGAGCTGTTGCCAATTGCACTGAGAGGTAACTGACTCACACCCCTGAGACCAGGTAACACTGATGCTTCCATCTTTGACCTATAGCTGGACTCCTGGATGTCCCCAGTTTGACAAGTGTAATATGTCAGTGTTACACACCACAGTTTCCAAACCACTGGGGAAACTAGTCAGTCCTGGCTTACCATATGGATGAGTACTGGAGATTCACCACAGCTAGTAAGGACTCATCAAAAGTATATAAAACCATCAAGGATTACAGAATGAGAAATTAACAGAAACCCCAGAAGCAACATAAATTGAAATGCACACATCTGCCCCATCTTAAAAAGTTTGAAAGGATGTATAGGACAAATCTGAACAGTATGAGATTTTTCTGGTCAAAACTCTCCTCCAGCATATCAACTAGTGAGGCATACCTCTTCCTGGCTTGTCAAATTACAGCCTCTCCTTTGGTCTGTCATACACAGTTAAGAAACTGCTCTGTAATGAGATGAGATGTCTTGAGTTCCACTACTTGAAGCATAAAGAAAAACAAACAAAAAAAACCCCACTTTACATCCATCATCCAATGAATCTGTGTCCTAAATAGAATCAGTCACTGAGCAAGGAGTTCTTAAAATCAAACCTCAAATCAGAAGACAACCCTAATGAGATGGACTAGGGTTCCTGAAACAGCTACTTTTGGTACATTTAGCTGGTTGGAGAAACTGAAAGAAGGGAAAAAAGAAACCTACAGAAAAATAAGGCAGAATTTTCCCTGAAGGGGAAAAAAAATTAGATCAAAAGCAAATACAGTTCAATTGCAGTGCACAAAACAGAAGTTGCTAAGCAATCTGTAGTGATGTGACTAAGTTAACCATGTGAACATTGCTAGCTTCCTCGGGAAGTTTCAAAGGACATTTACTAAATAGGACAAATTTAAAGGCACAAATATCTTGCTATGAAACCACCAATGTCACAGTTAAATAATTAGCACAATTATTTCACAGTCTTTTTAATAATCCAGTAGTAGCAACACTAGTTTTGAAGAACTGTTTTAAGCACTATGAGGACAGAAGAAGGATAAACCCCACCAAACAAACAAAAGAAGAAATAAAAAAAACTTCAGAATTAAATAAATCTACATTCTTGAATTTATCACAAATATGAAAAGAGGAACAAGCGAAGTGAACATTTTTCCTGACACGTTTGATTTTTAAGGCAGTTGATACTTAGTTTTCAAAATGGCTCCTACGTATTGCAACATACACATCTGAAGATGTCATGTAACAATGAAATACTGCAAAAATTGAACACTGCAAGTTCCTGGAATAAAAGATAAAGCCTGAAACACTGGCATGAAAATCAGGATTCTGTGTACCAGAAAATATTGTGCACATAAAGTAATGCTAGGAGTCACAACACTGACAGAACCATTGTATTCACGGGTTCAACAGGAAGCCAAAACCACCTCCATACAGAAAGGCAAACAAAAATCTTGAAGTAATCTTTTTTGCATCCCCAGAAGAACAAAACTAGATGTAATAATGATGGAGGTTCTCCAGCGTGTTGGAACAGGCACATCCCATCCTTGAACCTGTGTTTATTTAGAATGTCTAAGTCATGACTTAATATCATCTGTGCTTTCCTCTACAAAAGCCAACTAATTGCAACAGTACTTACAAAAATGTCAGAGTTCCTAAAAGTCATTTGGGTGTTCACAAAGTTGCTCTTTTCTTATGAAACTGAGGAAATTACTGATGTCACAAAGTACACCTTCCAAGCACCATTTCATGCACGGGAGTACCTGAAGGACCTCCACCAGCTGCCAGACATGCCACAGAATTTTGACACTGCCATTTTCTGGAGCTGCCCCTTGAGGTCACACAAGGTAGCGTGAATATCACAGACTGGGTCTTCAGGAATTTTAGCTGCAGGTGAATTAGAAGTATCTCCACAAATTGAGATCTCAAAGAATATATTCTGGTTTTACCATATTGAAATGGAAGTAAGGAGATAAGCTCAAAGAAACATTAAGTGCTCTACTTGCTAACAAAATCAGTATTTGCAGCCCACAGGTGCTTGCTTACTTCTACAGCAGAAGTGTGTTACTTGATTTTGTACAGTCAAGGTAAAACATATTTTACTACAAGTTAAAAAAAGTATTTATGAGAAAATTAAAATTTCAAGTTTATGCAAAGATTTCATTAAAAAATAACATCTAAAATCAAATGCAAAAAAGAGGAGTAAGCATAATGTTTTTTTCTTTCACTTATACAAGCATAGACCAAACTCTTCCATTTTTAGCTAGCAGCTCTATTTACATACTTAAACTGAGTTGACTCTAATAATTTTTCTATGATTTTCATACTGAAACCTGACAAAGAACTTGAGGAAAGTATAAAATAAGTAAGGTCCAATCAACCAACCAAACATGGGGTTTTCTATGAGCATGCACCAAAAAGTTTGCAAAAAATACTGTGTAGGTCAGATGGGTGCTCAAACATTATTGCCCTTTTTAGGAATTGTTTAATCCCTGCCTCTTTCCAGATACAAAGGAACCAAATCCATTTCCTACATTTATACAGAAAAGGTAAGTAATACAATTTTTTGGACCTGGTTGTGTTCCTACTACCATTAGCAGAAGCTTGAGCATTTATTTGGATGGTTGGATATAGCCTGGTCTTACTGGTCTGGACTCCAGATCACTGGATTGGGTTGCTGAATAAATCAACAAATCCGATTAGTGGGTGAAAGCACTGAATGACTTTTCAGTCACGACTCCACAGAATTTCAGCATGTTCCACTCTCACCAAATGAAAGCACCTTTAGATGGAGCAGATGTAAGGCTGTGAGTGAAATTAAAACCCCACTTATACTGCAATATATAATGTATAGTGACTCATATTCTGATCCCTCAAATCCATCTAGTCTTTCGATATAATAAAATTATATGATTAAATTTCCAACTGTTCAATTAAATTGGCTTCAAAAGTTTAAAGCTGTATATAAATCTGGCCCATTAATATTTGTGGGTTGAACAATTGTTTAAATTATTATAACTTAATTTTCCTAACAAGTTTTTTTTTCCTCTATGCTTTACCACAACAACAAAGGGCAAGAAATTGTCTTCCTGCTTCCACGAATCTTGAAGTTACTCTTTTCCTTCCTGCATCAGGCAAAATGTAGGATCACTAAGATTTTTTTAAGCAAGATTAATCGAGGCAGGAAAAATGAAGAAGAGTAAGAGATAGTGAGGGATTCTGCCATCAAAACAAGTGCTAGAGGCATTCAATCTGAAAATGAAAGACAAAGGGTTAAAATTCAGGTCTACATGGACAAGAGATATTAAAAAACTAATTTACATCCTGTATGATTCTCCTAACCACTCCCTGTAATTCCACTGCATATCAATTCTGCTATAATTAGCATTGGTGTAGCTTATTTAAGCATGTGCCTGGTATGCACTAACCATGCAAATTATTCATCCTGTTTTACAAATATTATCCCTGGAATAAACTCTCAAATATCAGTAGGTCTCTGCCCAAGGTACAGTCACGCAGGAACATTTTGCTGCTTGCCAGAACTCACATTTGTACAAAGAACCCCCTCTGAGACTGTAATAGCACAGGGTAATGGAATTTGAGACTTTCATAAAGGGGAAAAAAAATATAAATCAGCATTTTGGCTTGGAAGACATTTTGTCAAAAACAACTCATAACTAGTATCAGGAAGAAACATTTTGAGCAAGCTAACCCTCAACAACCTCAATTTGAAAGATTTATGAGATTATTGAACAAACTAATCTGACTTGTTCAGAGCTGTACAGTCTATTTCATCAGCATACATCTGCAGACCTTCTGAGATAGTTTATACATAGACAAGGAAATACAACACATTCAAATAATTTACATCCACATTACATGGGATGGTAAAGCATCTTAGCATTTTAATTTTATAGATCTAAACCAGAGTCCTACAACTTCCAAATACATTCATAAAAGGCAGGAAACCAAAGAAAGCAAATCCCCTCTCCATGCTACAAAGCAGCTGCAAAGCTGCTCTGCTGAGCTCTGTCACCCTGTTGCTGACATGAGACCTGAAAGCAGTCTTCCCCATACAGATGATGAGAAAAATCTCTGCATTACCTATCAGACTGCTATTTAAAATTTCTATCATACCATGTGCTTAGAAACAATCTGTTGTTTGTAATCTTCAAAGAAGATTGTGTGAAAGAAAATCAATTCACACCATTTGTAATAAACAGAGGCATTTTTTTCCAGCCCAAGCCATATTTGCAAACTTCTAAACTCATTTATAGTGAGAAGAAATTACAGTGGTATGACAGCTTTAAGCACAGCAGCCTGAAAAAATGCAGCATCAAATCAATTATGTTTTTTCCCAATATTAACTACCTGAAATTGGGATTAAACTGCATAGGTGATATAGCCCAGTAAACTCATGTTCATATACATATATTGAACATTTTATAAAATTAGCCTCTGTTCCTTACTGAGCATTGAAACTCTTCTATATGACTACACATTTATGAGTCAGGGCATTTGAGCATTTTACAGAATTTTGCCCTACTCTGGTGCACTGGAAGAATCCTTGGGGATAAATATGCCCATTTTAAAACACAAATGGAAAACTACACTTTTTTTGTTGTTGTTGTTAACAGTGAAATGCAAACACACTTATGTTCTGTAGTTAAGTAATGAAGATGCTATTTCCAGGTGCAACAAAGCCCAGTAAGTTGTTCACAGACTTATTGAAGTGACTAGCAATTCAATTACAGAGCCAACATCCCAAATATAAAAATCAACCACACTGACTCAAGATAATGAATACAGACCTGAATATCTTTCCTCTGATATCAAATAAAGCAGTAGATTAGAGTTGAAATAAGACACTTCTTTAGCTTGAGTCTGCCACCTCTAGTTGAACTGCATGTAACACTTCAACCCTCAAAAAAATCCCATTAATTACTCCGAGTCAGGTTCGGGAGCAGGTGGTGGGAGATAGTTACAGCTGGAGCTGAACCACACCTTGCTGTAGAATCACAGTGAATATTTCTGTCTCAGTGAATATTTCTGTCTTGTAAAATATTTTTCACACTTTCATTAAGTGACTAGCCATTGGAAAATGCATCAGGTATCTGTACATTAAATCACATTGAGGACAGGAAGGTTAACTCTCTATATTCATTGCCCAAATGGGGACTTTGGCAGAGGGAAAGGTAAACTTGCCATAAACTGAGGGATTTGAGAACCTTTCTTAAAACAACTGAAAAAAAAAAAAAAGAAAAAAATAATCAAATATCTGTGGTGGAATAATTAAGCAAGGAGGCACAGCAGTACTGCATTAGAAAGTAAAAATTGTTCTGTGGTAGTCCTACACAAAGCTAGATAAAGAAAAATAAACAGTATTTCAAAAGACATCTCCACCACTCTGTAAGTGCACCCAGATAAAGACAATAGCTGTATTTTAAGCACAGTTACTGATTTTAGAAGGTTCAGTATGAATTTGTTCAATATGTGGTTATTTAAAACCTGCTTGCACTCTTTATTGTTGAGCTAGTTCACAGTATGCCTGTCTGATGATTTTATTCACTCCTTATTGCTTATCCATACAAAATTCATTACTGAAATTATTTACTAATTTAAATAAAATCTCTTTTTTCAGTTTTAACAAGGTTACACTTTATATGTATTTGTAGTCAATGCAAATTCTTTTTATGAACTTACCAAAGGAAAACATTAAGGTTTCAAGACAAAGTAACAATGATGCTCCACAAACCTATATATTTTGTATAAAAACATACAGACTTCTGCCCTATACCTTTTCAGAAGCCCATTTGGCCAAAGGAATTAATTCCCTGCCCACAGTCTTCTAAAAGCAGACGCCACTCTATTCATGTTCTGGTAAATGCAATGATCAGTTAAAAAATAATGGGAAAAATCTTGTTCATTTCAGAAATACAAGCTGCAGTTAACTGCTAGAGAAAAAGTCATTCACATATACATATAAAGATAGTTTGATCTATGCAACTGCATTTATTTACCTATTTGGGTATGTCTTCAGTGTTATTTTCAGTCTGACCTGATATTCCTCAGCTTGAGCTGTTGTAACATCGTTTCCAGAATAAGGGCATGAGCCCTCGATACATAAAATTTGTAATTAACACACCTGGCTCAGAGGCATGAGAACATGATGACTTAAAGAGATAAATTAGCTTACTATTAAGTGCTCTCAGATAATCCTCTTCAGAAAATGGATTGTAGAGTTTAACCAATGTCCTGCTTTTGATTTATCTGACATTTAAAACAAACTGCTGTTCACTCTGTTAAATATGTGTGTACACTTACATATACATGTGTGTCTGCACACATGCATGTCTATGGACATAAACACATTTGTGTTTACTGTGGGTTCTGTCCTCTTTTCAGTTTCCTGAAAATTAGTCCTATCAGCATATAGGATTTTAATTGTAATTAATTAATATAAAATTATATTTTCCTTAAGAAAATAGTTTTTAGTAATTTAATCATGTTTTCACAGAAGATGTCTGACAAATTATGCCATCTGAATTTTCAAAATAATGATAATAGAATAGTCTTTACCTGTTTAATGCATTTTCAAACTAATATGTTCCCAGGTATTATGTACTTTCCTAGTAATTATTGACTATTGAAAAGGAATTATTTATCTGTTAAATATGCCTTAATTCTCAAAAATATTTTAATCATAAGAAGCCTGAAGAAAAGAACTAATGAAACCAGCAGCAACAGCATCATTCAGAGCAGGGGTAACATGCAGGATAGTAAAGGAACTCTTATGTACTTAAGGAGTTAAGTACATCCCCAACTATGTGCAGTCAATCACCCATTGAAGTCAGTGAATTAGTCAGAATTTAAAACTTAGTCAGAAATTAAAACTTTCATTAGCATAAAAAAATTAATATATTTTCATATATTAAAAATTACGTATAAGCACATATATTGAAGGGATTGACTGATAATATTGGTTTATTTGCAAGCTTGATTGGCATATTTAAGTCTTGATTGCCAAACTATCCACAAACTACTAAAAAACGTGACTCACTTTCAGATTCCTAAGAGTGAAATATATATTTGTACTGTATTCAAAACTGCATGGTAAATTATTTCAGATACTATGGAAAAAATTATTGCAATAATCACATAATAAGAATTTGGAAAGTCAAGCAGGCAGGAGGAAACTGTTGGTTTTGTATCTGCCCACTTTCTGGATCACGGCTGTGTGAAAATGGTCTGTGAGCCAGGCACAAAGATGCACAGCAGGGACAGCACTGTCACACAATGAATACCCCAGGTTTCTTTATGAAGAACTCTTTGGAGTAAAAGAATGTTTAAAGTTTGCTGCAGAGATCAATTTTGAGAGGAGAAATGCTTATAGAGAAGAAAAATCATAGGAGGCTACATCCTGGTTTTATTTTATCATCTTACTGCAGAAACTCATCTGATCCTAACCATTTTAATTACAAGGAGTCACAAAATCTATTTCACATCTGCTTACTGAGCCTGAGAAATGTCTTATAGTGAAAAGACAATGAGAAGGACCAAGAATACTAATGAACTGAATCACAAGCAGCTAATAAATCCCTTCTTTCCTTAAAATCAGTTCTAATAATTTATTGTGAAATACATTTAGGCTCAGTCCACAGTAATTTTAATTCTAATAAACATGTCTAAATTATTTCCATCCTTCCCATTAAAGGATATTTATTTTTGCTTATACTTTAAGCATTTTTCCAGCAATATGCTCAATGCTATTTCTTTAAGAATGAAAGCTACAGCATTGTATTCCAAAATGGTTGAGGAAGCCCTTGCCATGACTCTCAAGTTGCAACATGCCAGATATTCATAGGTTTACAAAGCTGCTGGTTGAAGATATAATGAAAGGACCTAAGGTTTATGCATGAATCAGCATCCCCTTGTCACAATGTCATGGTGCAGCGATCCCTGCAGAGCTGTAAGACTTGATTTAAAACAGCAAAGCTCAACACTGCTCTTGAGCCAGCAAGATTAAACATCCAGGATTGTACATATATTACCTCTGTGCTCAAACTGCTGCACGAAAAACTTGTTATCGTTATAGTTTTATAGTACTCCATAGGAAACCTCTCTTTAAGTGACTCTAATATCCTTCCAATTCTAAAATATGTGAGAACACAACACAACTACCCCTGAAGCTGTTGGGTAGCAGATTTAGAAGGAAAGGATTTCATCTTCCTCACTTTCCCTCTTTCGTGTTTTGACAGAATTAAAAACCTTTAAAAAACCTGGTATCATTGATGGTCAACAATCCTTCAATTAGACTCGACTCAATTACACTGAGCTGAAGGACAATGAAGTCCAATGGTTTGGATATCTTCCAGTGGTTTGGATATGTTCCATTCAGCCCTATGAATTGCCTCCAATGCTGTACCTTTGCTCCAGCTGTTAAAACTAAACAGAACCAAGGAGGTTCTGTTAGAATGAACCAAGAATTCTCACACAGTGCTAAGCCCAGCCCATTTCTCTTGAAAGCTACAACTGCAGTCACGGCAGTAAATGCTGCTCTTAATTGTGCCATTACTCTGAAAAAAACGTGCACCACCTCTCAATCTAAACCACTAGGCTTACAAAGTGTCAAACTGCAATTAGATTTTCAACAGCTACTCCCAGTGACCTGTCAACTCAGCTTTGCAGAGATGCAGCAGTCCAACAAACTAAAGTGACTATTCTTCACGGCTGTTTTTTGAACACAATGGACAGTGTTCCTTTCCCAGGTTACGTGAAGGTGGCCCATCCACCTTGATCAAAATCAGTAGAATTGTGGCCCAATTTGCTGTCATACAACACATCATGATATGACCTCTGGGTGTTGAGGTGAAATTCCCACCAAAGTGCAAGACATTACATGGGTGAAGGCGACCTACTCACAGTGTCCACTCCACTTCTACACCAATGCTCTGGCCAGCTTTAAATGACTGAGCAGTCTCATTGCTTGGGACATTCCTCAGGGGTACGTGACCATCTCCTCCTTTCTGTAGTTTAGAAGCTTAATTTAAAAGTTCTTCCAGCAACACCAGTTCATCTGAAAACTGTTTGCTCCATCAACAAACTCCAAACAAGTGTTGAAAATTAGTTTGATGACTTTTATGCATTTCTACAGTGGGCTTTTTGATTGCTTGTTTGTTTTTAAAGCAGATGGAGCAGTGTGCTGTTGCCCTGAGGCTCCCAGGGGTGGGAGGGGAGGCAGGCTGAGCCCCGGTGGGGCGGCACAGGGCACCATGGGCGCTGATGGTACCAGGTTAGGAGCAGCAGGCAGGGCTGCACCCCACCTCTGCCACACCAACCAGAGCTTCTGCAGCCTGACACACGGCTGGCTCAGGCGTCTAAATCAAGAGCCAAAATACTTCAGTGGCCAATTTGGGGCAGAAAAAGGTCATCGTTTCTATTATGGTATAAGCCTGCCACCATTTCTGGGCAGGACAGTCATCTTGTTGGAGTGGAACACCCGGGTAAATACTGAAGCATTTTCAGATTCATATTATTCTATATTTCTGTGACCTTCTTTGTGTCATAGTGCTGGTTTTGGACACAAGTTCTTGGAACACTATTCTGGAAATAAAAAATCAAAATAATTCCTCCCGACCCCCCAAAAAACCCTAACAAAACCAATCTGCAGAATGTTCAGTATTTCAAATGACAGCAAGCACAGAGGGAACAAAAAGAGATGGATTCTTCTTAACTATTTGTGCATGCAGTGCTCTGCAATCGGCTCCTAAATTCTACATCTTGTATGCCAAATATTTGTCTTCAGAACTCCTTGTTCTCCAGTCAAACCCTTCTGGAAAGGTAATTGAGGGGATACTGTACATATTTTTAGCACATGCTTCACTAGTCAATTAAATCCAATGCACAAGATAACTTGACTAAAACGTCAGTGGTAACTGAGGTCATGTAAAAACAAGTACATGTTAATGTCTTAATTTAGAGCTCTTCAAACTGCTTGAAAATTGAAGCCCTGGACAAGGTTCAGACAGAGAAAAATCCAACATATGGATGGAATCCATCTCCAGTCTGCTGGAAGTCTCAATGTCCAGCACTGCAGTCTACAGCCTACACACAGCATCTGAGTATTGTAAAAGTTCTCCACGAGAGACAAGAATAAGGTAAATGTATGCACAGAAACGCTGGTCAAAAGCACTTAATGGTCTTAGGGAAAATAGGTAACCTTTAATTACTTAAAGACTATGCTCGTCTCTGCTGCCAGTAGGAAAAAAAATCTGGTGTCTTGCAAAACCTGTTTTCAAGGTTTTGTTAACTTCACAGAATTGAGGATCACAGAAAGACCTGTCACATTTTTGCCAAATGCCATGAGAACTGCCACATTTCATAAATAGTCCAAGTAACATCATCTGCAAATACTGACCACATGTGGCTCTGGTTGATACAAACCCCCATTATCTAAGAAAGGAAGAACTATCCAACCAGTTTGCAAAGATTAACAATTTAGCATTGCTGATTACGTGCTGTGACCATTTTTGCCTTCAGCTATGGATGCTATAGCCTCCTACCCTTGCACATGCCACTGAAAGCTCCTTGAGTTGAGCTCTTGCACCACCTATCCCAGCGTCTGTGCCAAGACGGCCCTCTTCAGCACCACCGCACAGGGTAGCTAAATCGGGGGGAATAAAATAAAAGGTCGCCAATGGAGGGAAAATGCTCCCGCTGAAGGCACACGTCCAGATTCAGTGTCCCTCACGTCTTTTTCCCAGGAGGGACGGGAAAGCGCCCAGTGGGAGCGCGGCGCTGGGCGGGAATGGCCGGCACAGCACCGGGCGCGCTCCCCGCTCGCTGCCGCCCGCGCCGCTGCGGGGACCCCGGGTTCGCCGGAACCGGGCACGGCCACGGAGGGCAGCGGGGCAAGGGCGGGCACGCCTCACCGCCCCGGGAGCGCCGGCCGCGGCTCCGCGCTCTCACCGCGGCCCGGGCAGTGCCAGCCGCGCCTGGCCGCGCTCCGCGGGGCCACACGGCACCCGCCGGACTGAGCGGCGGGAGGCAGAAGAGCACATCGCTGCCGGGCTCGCCGGGGC
>VYXF01010429.1:44712-109861 GCA_013397295.1 Polioptila caerulea | reverse complement strand
ATCTATTTATCCATCTATCCATCTATCCATCTATCCATCTATCCATCTATCTATTTATCCATCTATCCATCTATCCATCTATCTATCTACCTATCTACCTATCTATTTATTCACTTATTTCACCGCCCATCCCCAGGATGGAGCCACCTCACCAATACACCTGAAAAGCAGTTTTTTTTTTTTTTTTTAATTTTTAAAAAATTGTTTTAGCTGCTGCACCCCAACCGTAGAAGTTAATATGCGGGAAGAGTTAAACCTATTCTGATATTTCATTTTCATGCATAATGGGGATTTTTTCTTTCCAAAATGGGTTCCAGCTGTATTAGCTAGACATGCTATTTACTGCGAGCTAAATTTAACAATTCTCAGTTTGGCACGAAGTCTGTTGCTGTGCAGCACACACACACACACACATTTTATAGAAGAAAAGGCAGTGCAGCATTCCTGTGACCATGACAATGAATTTGCTATTAAGTAAACATTTTATGGCATATTTTTAATTAATTTATATTTCATTAACAATGATAGGAAATATCCACATAGGAAAGGATACTGATCTTGCAATGAATTACCTTTCCCATTTTTTCTTCCTTTTTTAATTTTTATTTTTATTATTAAGTTGTTTTAATTCTTCTTTCCGGGAGGAGGATGTCAAAGTGTCAGGTACTCAGATGTCAATACGAGCACATATCCTGAACACATAGTAAAATGGTAATTTGAGGCCCTTTACTCATCACTAATTCATGATGAGTTTTGTTTCATTTGAGTCATTTCACCAGGAAATCCTGCACAAGCTTTTTTCTGTACTTGTCTCATCTTCTCTCTCTAACCCACAAAATGAGATGAGCCTGAAAAAGAGAGCAAGCTTTAACAACCTGAGCATAAAGCCCTTATGGGCTTATCTGAGTGGAATCTCGGAGTTGCTACAGCCCTTCCTCGCTCTCTTCCCCCAGCCTAGTCTCTCCCAGAAGCCACGTTTTGCACGGCATGGTAAAACCTACTGTTGAATTCTGTGAAAGGAGCAGGCAGCAGCACTGTGAAAATCAACAGATTAAGCTGTCAAGGGGAAGCTTGTATTCAGGTAGACATCACTGCAGACAATGAGATGTACAGACATTTACTTTTAATAAATATTTCAGTATAAAGCTACTAATCGTTAACAGAAGCGGATAAATTGTATGGGTTTTTTTTTCCATTTAGATCTAAAGCATCCCCTTATGTATAGCAAATGAGGTTAAAATGAAGCAAAGATCTCAGTTTTAAGATTGTATTTTAATATGTTATTAAAAAACCCCAACATATTTGCCAATATACATTGTAGCTGCATAATGAACTAAAATATAAAAAGGATTTGAGTGACATAAAGCATAAAATGAAATAATGGTTGTTGATCTTCCAATGCAAATTTTTGCATTTCAGCATTGTGAGCATGTATACATCATGTACAATATGTGCATGTGGATATACGTGCATGTACTACTCCAAATCTGTACCATCACATCAGAATATGTAGAAAAAAAAAGTCAAACTATGTGGTCATATTCCACTATTTGTGTGCCAGGAAAAAAGAAAAGATTTCAACTGATATGAGTAAGTACAAAAGGACAGCATGGGCGAGTCAATCAGCAAGGAAATAGTTCAATCAGAATTTAGTAATAGTGAAAAATGTCAATAATATAAAAAAAGTCTCCTTCGATTCTCTATTTTTTATAACAATCCTATCCTAATCGAAAAGATGCAAGTGGGCAAAGGAGAAAAAAGAAATTTATAGGTGATAGTAATTTATGACCATGTACTAAGAATAGACATATTCATTAACACTGTTCATGAGAAAATCAGACTACATCACTGTGAATCACATTCAATGCTTTTTTCTCAAGGGAAAAGAATCTTTCAAGAGGTAAGTAAGGATTGTATTCTTAAAAACAGATTATATTCTTATATGCCTTCTACTGAATCTGTGAAAGGAGCTCATATAAAAATGCATTAGTTCAGAATGTGAACAAAGCATCACTGGGGAGACTGTTAATAATAAACATCCATCACTTGTTGAAAGGAACATAGCAGTGCAATAATAATGAAAACAATGGCAGATGTCAGAAGTCCAGATATCAAATAATAAGATGTCAGACCCCTGAAAAGCCAAAGTGCTTAATTTTGATTCCATAGAACTCCAAGAGAGGTTTGCTATTTACTGCAAAGTATCATGGCTATACTTGATTTAACAATTTAATATCGTCTAATGGATATTCTGAATGTAAGGTAGAAGTTGGTGAGGAAGTTAAAAAGAGCTGATATATGTGTTAATCAGAAGTAAAATTTATCAGGAATACATTTCCTCTGCAATTCACCCTGGCACAATCCTGGTTGAGTCAGTGGCTGCAGTTCAACTAAATGTTCATATGTTTCATCAGTTGAATACAAAATGCAGAAAGAAACTTGGAAAAGACTGAAGAACTGAAAATTTTTGCTTTGCGCCCAGAAACATTTAGCGATCATTCCATATACTTATCAAAATATAGTTCAGGAATGGGTTGATGACATGGAGTACATGCATCAGAAAAATAACTTAGGCAATATAAAACACTTGAGGAGATGGATGGAGTAAATAACTCAAGTTGTTCAATGCTGATATTCATCATATTCAGATTAGAAATAAAGTTTATCTTTTGTTTTGTTGTTTTAATAATGTGTCATTGACCATGCAGTCATATGCTGAGCAGTGTAATGAATTCATCATCCTTGCAAAATGCACAGTTAAAACCAGACTATTTTCTAAAAATCCTAGTTGAAAAAAGTTATATTCTGAGGAGGCCCATGGCAAGAGCTCAGACTAAATGGTTGTAGTAGGCCTTATGGACTTTTATCCTATCTATTTTTGGAGTTTATATTCACAATTATTTTCTATATCTTCTTCCTAATAAAAAAATCTTAAAACTTTCAGATTTATTGGTATGCAAAAATGCTGTACCAACATATGAATCCTTTGATTCCATGGCTGATCAATAAATACTTCCCTTCAATAAGATTATTGTCTTTGGATTTTTTGAAATCTGCAGAACTTTTTCAAATACCGGTAAGTGTAAATAAAGAAGAAATACAAATGAAGGTTCCAAATCTATTTTGAAGTGTGTAGTCCCATATGTTCACTCTGGATCCCAAGAGTCTTTTTAAAAATAAAAAGTATGTCCTGATCTTCCATGCTCATTCTCTTTCCTGTTCTGATTAGCAAACACATACTGTTCCCACTGACAGCACGCACACCCAGGGAGGACACTAAGGTTCTAAGGAGTAGGTTAGGCTACCTTCTATTACATTATTTTGTTAATGGAAAAAGCAACATCATGACCCTTCTGGCATACTTGGTGGGAAATGATTGGTAACAATCATACAGCTTTCACTTTCCTTTGTTGTGCACTAGCTGTGACAGTGTGGTTTGTTACCATGTTAGCTAACTGTTACGAGAAATTTATAGCAATTTGGGATTTACTTTTTTTATTTGAGCTACTTGTGTTCTTTCTATTTGCAGGAAATTTTATATTTATTTTGCAAATCAAATCACTTAAGTATATTCTAAATAAACCGTGTTTGTGAAAAATCTACAATAGATTTCTTCAATTTTTTCCACCGAGATTATAGCAAATTACATTATTAAGCCTCTGGAAAAACATAAAAGGATCACTTTCAGATTAGACTATGCATGCTAAATCCCTGATTCTTGTCTGGCAATATCTTTATTTTTCTTCCAGTGGTATAAAAAACTTCCATGGCTTTGTCTCAGACCCAAGGGATAAATTTCTTATTCCTGTCCTAATTTTTCCCCTGCCTACCTGCTACTTTTCTTCTTCTTTGCTGTCTCCTTTCCTGGCTGATTCCCATCTGGTTTTCCAATGCATTGCCATCAGAAAAAGAGATTCTGATTCTACAGTTATTTTGATTTTTACCCTCATATTTTACTCCCCATTCCCTCTGTGAAGCACAGCTAATTCGAATGTGTAGGACTGATGCTTTAGACTATAATAGCCAGCCTCGATCCTCTCTCTTTTCATCTGCCACCTCTTCCATCTGTTCCACAAGCAATGCCAGCCTTGACTTCAGTGTTGTTTTTTTATTCTCATCATGTCCTTGTTCCTTTTTTTTCATGCCAGCATCTATATTTGAAGTATCAACTCTACATCCATTTTTCAGGTCAGCTCTTAATCACTGAAATTCCTCTTTAGCCCTGCACCTTTTCTGTCACCTGTGAGAAATGTATTTCTTGTTATTCAGAATGAAAAGCCCTTTGGAGATGATGAAGACATCAGAACTCATATACTGGACTGTTCCCTGCTGAGGTATGGTACTTGTCAAATCCCCAGTACTTGTCAAATCACCTCTCCATCTCACTTACCTGCATTCATAAACAACACACTAAAATGTTAAAAGGCAAATACGAGCTGACAAGAATGTTATAGTCTGCTCTCTATTGACATATCTGGGGTACACATTTAGTGTTAGTTTCTAATATCTACTAGCTTGTGAATTGGACCTTTTTTTCTATTAAAACTAGGTGTGTTTTCCCTCAGTAATCAGAACAATGTGGTAATCTCACGTCTTAGAAACCCAAGCAATAATACTTGGCAACATCTCTGGAGCTACAAATTACAAACAGAATGAAACCCAAGGCTGATACGTGCCAGTGACAGTAAAACCTGTCTAAATGCTTGGTCACATGTTGCTCTGCACTTAAATTTATGAGTATTGTAGGAAGTTGATTGTATCATGATTGTAACGAGTATGCAGAAGTAATATTTCAAACAAGGACACAGGACAAATACCAGCCCATGGGAAATGGAGCGTGTAATGATCATTCTCAGCATGGAGAAGATTTCTTGGTTTAATGTTACATTCATAGATAAAAACTATTCATAACATATATACTTACTCCATTTACCTTGGAAGCCTGGAGAAATCAGTTGATCTTTTAAAAATTTGAACCTGTTGCAAAGTTGATGAGCATAAGAGACTTGACTCCTTTTTGTATCCCGATAGGTAAAACTAGTTCATGAATACTGAACTCTCATAGAGAGTGGAAGTTCTCACAGTGGTTTTCCATTCTAATCAATGCTATAATTTGCTTTATGACCTTGCACAGGATTCAGGACAGTGTTCAAATAAGCTTTGCAAAGATGCTTCCTACCTCAGCAGAACTAACCACTGAACTCCTTAATCCAGGGAAGACAGCTTCTCATAACATTCCATATTGCAGGAGTGAATTTCTCCTTCTTGTCTGCAATAGTTTCTGTATGATCTTGTTTACATCCTTTGCCCAAGGCTTTGAGGCTAAGAGCTTTTTGAACAAGCAGGAAAGCTGCAATGACAACGCTAGTGCTAATCCTGCTTTTGGGCTGGGGACCAGGGCAGTCAGGGCCAAAGCAGGGGAGGGGCAAAGGGCAGTGTGTCACCCTCTTCCACCCCTTGGAGCTGGGGAGCCCCGTTCCAGGCTGCCCAGTGGAGCACACACAGTTTGGCCAGCTGTCAGCATGGGGAGAGTATGATGGAAAGAGGCTGCTTTGCTGCTCCTTCCACTGCCAAGGGGAACAAAATTCACCACAGTCACCAAGGGGGTAAATGAAAGCTCTGTGTTTCTCCTTCCACAGGGGTGCTTCCCTTTTGAACCTTACAGCAGTATCAGTAGGCATGCAGGCATCAGGTTCCACTTGCCCCAGTGCCACTGAGGACAGTCACCACAGCTGTACACCAACCAGCAGGTTTTATTGTGTCCACACATATTGAAAACTAGGGCATAGACTCATTTACAAGCACAGTGTGCCAAGCTGCATTTTCTCTTCGTTTTTCTTTTTTTTTTCCTTTTTTTTTTTTTTTAGTTTTGCTTTAAAAAGTGGAAAAGCTTCACATACCTTCTTTAGTTTAAAAATGGTTCTGTTATTGCAGTACATTTTATTTAGATCATTTTTTATAATTTTGTCAGGCCTTCTGTCACTGGGAAAAGAGAGTAAAATTTAAGTTATAGTGAGTAAGAATTTAAACACCTATCAGTCAAATGGTCCCTATTGTGTTTTCCATTTAAAAAATCAATCACAGAAAAAGCATCAAGCACATGTTAAAATCATTTATTTTATGACACAAATAGGTAAAAGACAAATTGTTTCAGAAATTATACTATGGAGTACAAGCACTTAGTGACATTAAAAATAAATTAAGTTGGAGGAATAGATAGAATTTCATGAGACAAGATAATAATTCCTTTCTTCAGGAAATATTCAAAAGATAAAACGTTTTTGTTTTGTCCAATTACCTATTGCAGACATTTTACACTACACTTTGAAAAACCACATCAGAAATAGGAAGTAAGATTAAAAGGATTTCTGTGATTTGAAACATCAGCTCTCCTATCCTTATCATTGTGATCTTTCCACAAAAGAAATTTCTTTTGGGTTCACCATTTACCTTTGTGACATCTATAATTTTTCTATTTTCTTTTTTTNNNNTTTTTTTTTTTTTTTTTTTGCGTCAAGAAACAGCTTGCTTAAGTTAGTGTGGAAATATACAGAGTTGTGCTCCACAGAAGTTTATTTTTAGTTCTGAAAAACTGCTTCAGTTGTTCAGTCCCAGAACTAGTTCACGGCACAGATATTTTTACTTTCACCTCTGCATTGGCATATCTTCCCAGAGATTAGCTGTGATAGCGTGGTGCTAATGGCAAACTTTTACAATAGGAAAAGAATCTCCAAACCAGAAATGCAAGAAAAAACCAAACAATTCTTATGAGGCACTTAATTTCATACTTTGGACTAGAAATATATCTACTTCATAGAAAATAAGCAGAAAATAATATTCTGCTAATTACAAAATTGCTTTTAATATAGGGTTTAATAGATGAGCTTATACTAGAAAAGTTTCTCCTTTTAGAATTCGTGGTATTAAAGACAACCTAAACAATGCTTGCTTGTCCTTTCTGATACTCCACTGGTGTTGCACTGTTATCTTCTACATATTAACTGCTAGTCATTATGTGGCCTGTGGAGTTGCCATTTAACCTGAGACTGACCTTGCTCCTCGCTAATTGCATTGCCCTTAATGAGATGTACACACGGAGGTGATGTGCATGCGTGGAGGGGTCCTGAACAATTCCAAATTTCTGGCTTCCTTTCACTACAGGGACACATGCACAGCACAACAAATGAAGGAATGCACAAAGGGCTCCAAAAGAAAGAGATGGGCTGGTGGGGTCTCAAGGGCAGTTCAAAAATGGTTGTTAACAACAAGAACCTAACCTTGAACTTGGAAATCTCACTATCATAAGTCTAAAGAAGCTACAAAGGAAAACATGGGCAGAGAGATGATTTATGCCATAGCTAGGAATATACAGGGCAACAATAGGGATACATCTTCTCTCCCAAATCCTGGCTGTACCTGATCTGTCAGTATCAGCTGTAGCTACTGTGAAAATAGCATTAATGCCTTGCTGTTAAATTAAGCAGATCTTCTGATGTGAACTAATGAATTCATTTTCTATAACTAAAACTATAAAAATGCTTTTGCTGATAGTATTTGACGTAAATAAGAGCACAGAAAGGCGTTTTCTGCAGGAGAACCCTCACCAACATTTGCCTTTATTCTGCTGGGCTCCCTGTGGTTTTAGTGGCACTAACAAAATAGGACCTTAATTTTAGGGGTTGGTCAGCTGTAGCAAATAAACGTCAAAGGCAGTGAAATGAGCTTACACAAAACACACAAGGCCTTTAGAAAAAGCTAGGGAAACATAAAGAGATCAGAAACTTCTATCCTCAAACGTGTTTCCAGAATCATCCAATTCTTACTGATGTTTTCGTACTAGAATGGTAGCAATAGTTCAGATTTTCTTCACAGCAAGAAGCATTCAGTTATTTGAGGCAGTTAAGAAAAATCACAGCTCACACCAGCACTCCAAGCACTACTGCTGAACAAGATAGCAGATTGCAATGTTGCTTCATTGCTTGCTTCTTGCAGCACTGCGCATAAAAGTCTCTAGGAAAAATGTTATGCTTCAGAATGGAATTTTCTCCATTCATCATCTGATTATTTTATAATTTTATTAATTATAGCTCATCTCAATTCAGTGCCTCATTAGATGAACAGACAATTTGATGTTATTGACAAACGATTGTGTGATACATATGAATAATCAATTACAGTAATACTCCATGAAATGACAGTGAAGTAAAATGGATTGAAAATCCCACCCTTCATCAGCTCCCACAATCTTTTGCTTTTGAATGTCAACCATGAAAGACAACCCAGCAGTGAGCAATCCATGGGTCAGACAGATGTGTGGCACACACTTTTGACTTCATGCATATGAACCAGTCCCCAGGTTATTCTATCTACACTGATTTTGGGTTACATCCTTTAAATGACAGGTAGCATTGCCTGACAGGAACTTCCCGCTTCAAGGATTTAGCTAACAAACCCCCAGACATATAACTGTACATACATTTTACTGTATCCCTTTTATTAATTAATTTACTAGTAATTCATTTAACATACCTATCAATTACTATTTACCATTACTAGCACTGGTGAGCTAATAAAATACTGGATACCAACTAATCACACTTTTTCTTTAAAGGAAAGTACTTGCTGTACATTCTATGTGACAACATTTGCTTTGAATTTGTAATTGAAGGAGCTACTCCGGTAAGTGACTTCAGTGTCCAGCAAAATCCTGGAAAAGATTATTTTGGGAAGTATTGAGGAACATCTGTAGGACAGGGCAGTCATGGGTCACAGCCAGAATGGCTTCATGATGGGGAAGTCTTACTTGTGATGAAGGTGATGATCACCTAGGTGATGAAGGGAAGCCAGTTGATGTAATCTTTTGGACTTCAGCAAAGGTTTTGATACTGTCTCTCACAGGATCCTTCTGGGCAAAGCATCCAGCATTCAGCTGGAAAAAGACGTCGTGTGATGGGTGAGCATCTGGCTCATGGGTCAGGCACAAAGAGTTACAGTGAATGGGGTGACATCAGGTTGGCAACTCATCACTAGTGGAGTTCTGCAGGGCTCCTCCCTAAGCTCAGCTCTCTTGAACATGGTAATTAACAACTTGGACACAGGACTAGAAGAAATACTAAGTAAGTTTGTTGAGGACACTAAACTGGGAGGAGCTGTGAACTACTTTGAGGACAGAGAGACCCTGCAAAGAGACGCTGAAAAATTAGAGAGATGGGCAATCACCACAATGATTTTAACAAGGGCAGGTGCTGCATTCTTCAATTGGGATGGGGCAACCTTCATTATGTGCGTAGATAATGAATGGAATGCTGGGGAGCAGTGCTGTAGAAAGGGGCATGGGGGTCCTGGTCAATGCCAAGTTGAACATGAGCCACTGTGCTCTGGCAGCCAGGAGGGCCAGGAGTGTCCTGGGGGGGCATCATGCACAGCATGGCCAGCTGGGCAAGGGAGGGGATTGTCCTGCTCTGCTCTGAGCTGGGGCAGCCTCACCTGGACCACTGGGTGCAGTTTTGGGTGCCACAATATAAAAAAGACATTAAACTAGAGAGAGTGTCCAAAGGAGGGCCATGAGGATGAAGGGCTTTGAAGAGAAGCTGTGGGGGTTGGCTGAGGTCACTTGGTCTGTTCAGCCTGGAGTACAGGAGACTGAGGGGAGACCCCACTGCAGTTACACCTTCCTTGTGATGGGAAGAGGAGGGGCAGGCACTGATCTTTTCTCTGCGGTGACCAGTGACAGAACCCAAGGGAATGGCCTGAAGCTGTGTCAGGGGAGGTTAAGTTTGGATACCACAAAAATTTTCTTCACCCAGAGGGTGGTTGGGCACTGGAACAGACTTCCCAGGGAAGGGGTCACAGCAGTAAGCCTGCTACAGTTCAAGAAGGGTTTGGACACTGCTCTCTGGCACATGGTGTGACTCTTGGTGTATCCTGTGTAGGGCCCAGAGTTGGACTTGATCTTTGTGGGTCCCTTCAACTGTAGAATATTCTGCCATTATTTAATATCCCATGGTCCATGTAGCTCACTCTGTGCCATGGCAGGGGTTTATTTATTTTACAGGGAACTGGAAAAATACATGGTTTGATATGGATGAACTTTGCAAACACTTGCCAAACAAAATAATATTAATAATGAAAGGGGGAAATACTGGTAATTTATTAAATCCTGACACACGATTTTCAAGAAGGCTTAGTCCTCAGAATGACATTATATTAAATATAGATATTGATGCTTACGCACATTGAATTATAAATGGATAAATATATAATTTTAAAAAGCTACAACTTCTTCTTTTATTTCTCTGTAAAGTTTTCTGGGGAATTTGGATCCAAGTAAGGAACTATGATATTATTTTAAGAATCTTTTTTAGATATCAGAAAGAAGTAATATTAAAGGAAAGAACGCATGCATGCATGCAGTGAATTCTCCTCTGACAATAAATCAGAAAGAACTACAGTGGAAAGCCAGTGTAGATGAGGAGGAAGATCAAGCACTTGAAATCAGTCAGACAACTTCTAGAAATGTTAAGACTAGGAGAAGACAAATTACTGTTTTATGCCACTAATCTATGATTAATAGTGACTTTAATATTTTTTATTACTACTTGTGTGCATTACAGTAGTGCTATAAGGCATTGTACAACATATAGCAAGATAATATTTTTTGCCCCAGCCACATCCTATCTAAACAAAAGGCCCTTGGCACAACAGAAAGACATCTTACTGTCCTCTGTCACTTTGTGCAGAGGAATATAAGAAAATAGAGGAAATAATCTGCCTAATTTGCAGTGGAGACTTGGGGAAGGGACACTTGCCTCTGCTTACTGGGTGTTGTGTTGAGCTGCAGAGTGTCACTTACGCGCGATGTGCAGATGGGCTGTGCACAGAGCCGTGCCCCCAGCCAGGGCCCGTGTGCACTCAGCCAACAGCAGTCCTCCCACTGCTTGGTCAGAGAAGAAATAATTCCATTGATTGAATTCTTGCAGCAGGAACTGGCAGAAAGACCACATTAAAGGAGGGGCATGATGGCTGTGTGCAGATATGAGGTCAATATGGACAAGACTACCAGGTTTGTTTCATAAAGGTTTGGTTTTTATTTTCATCTGAGAAATGAAAACTGTTGAAAGATTACATGCTGTTCTATCTTTTAAACTGGGATCTCCTTTCAGACAAAATAATTTATTCCAATTGTCAAAGCTCATCAGACTCTCAGTGTGAGTCTTGCATAAATGGGTTTATTCCTGGCTGTTTCATTTGCACACTTCATGAAATTTTTTTCCACCTATTTAATTTCATCAAAACTTTCTTCACAGATGCTAGCAAACTTGCTGCAAGAGCACTGTAATATAAAATACACTATCTCTTCCTTATGTTCCTGTGGGGAAAAAAATAGGGTAAACCACAATATATTTCAATAATTAGTATGCTTAGAAAAAGATCAATTTTAAAATTCTGCTCCTGAAATAGGAAGAATATGGAGGAATATGACAAATAAAGCAATAAAACCATGCTTATGGGTGACAGATAATAAAGTACTGCCATCTTAGATATGCACTTGGTGTTTATAATATCCCATGGTAAAATTTGTAAAATTCAGTATTCTACAGTAGTGGTGTAAAATACTCCCATGAATTTGCAGTGCCTGCGAATATTATTATGGCACAAGTGTTGTTATTTTTCTCAAGAAAGTGCTTCTCTGTTGCAAGAAAATTTAAGTGTTGAATGTGATGAACGTTATTGCAATGGCACAGGGCTTGGCAAACATAGCTGTGTTTTCCTCTGGCTGATCTGCTTTGAATACAGGGCAGGTTCTATGCAGGTAGGGGTCTTGTCCTGGTCCAGCCTTCTGTGGGGCAGCTGAAATGAATTCAGCTGCAGCACATCCTCCAAAATCTCCTTGGCTTAAAGACCACAGCAAGATAAGAACTGTTAAGTCCAGAGAAAATGAACAAGGCCACTGTGATCCTCTCCTGCCATCATGCACGTTTGGTTTAGTTAATGTAAGAATTATGTATTTAAGAAGCTCTCACCTTGGGGAAATCTGTAGAAAATATTAAGAATTACCAAATAAAGTTGGTAAGTTTAATTCCACAAAGTAGATAATATCTCGTGGTGGGTGCTGTATATCATTTGTATTTGCTTGAAAAAAAGATTGCTTCTGTAATAGCCTGGTCCTGAAGCCTGTCCAGAAGGAGAATGGAAGCAGGGCTGCCTCAGAAGCTGACACAACCAGACAAATATTTTAAACAGCCTACAAAGATTTTACGCCCTCCAGTAGGCTGAGTCTAAACAGGATTTGTCAGAAGCTGGAGCAGGTATCAAGCAGGCTTTGTCAAAAGCAGAAGCTGATGCTGGAGTGGTACTGGTCAGAACCATTACTCTTTACAGTCAGTTCCTGTCAGTATAATGCTTTTGAAATAGCCAGTCTCCAAATTAATATTTTCCAGTGAGCTGGCCTTTGAGAGTCAAAGAAACAAACAAATTAATCTGGAAGAATGAGCCTGCCTGAGACACTGATAAATCTGTTATGACAATGTAAGGCTTATTAAATACTAAGAAACATTATTTCCCTAGCCTCTGGGTCAAATGCAAGTCTTAAGGTTAATAGAGGAAATCAACATTTAAAAAAATGTCATATGGACTACTTTTTAATTTTTTGTATTCTGCTTTTCACAGGAAATTCATAAACTTAACTCAAAAATATAATGCATGTAGTTAAATTTTATCCAAATATCAGACTTTTTTGAGTTATAGGGACATAACTGAAATGGCATAACACGCATAATGTTAAAATTAAAAAAACAAGTAGGTCCCAGGTCTTCTCATATATTACCATTCAAGGGTTCTTGAACATCAACCCTGGCTTGCCTTCACAAACTCTGATAGAGTCACACACATGATCTTTCCTCTGACAGCACAGAGATGAAAGGTAGGATATTTAAGGTGTATTGCCAAGGAAATAACTCAGGCTAGATAAAAAGAGTGCTTTGCAGAACAAAAAAACTAAATAGTACTATTGATTATCATGAGGTATGCTACAGTAAAAGAAGGTGGAAGCACAGGGGCTGCCTGCACACAGACTTTCTTCTCAGAAGCAGCTGTAGTTTCAGCAGAGGTTTTTCTTTCAGTTTATTCTGCTAGAAGTTTCCCCTGAGCTGAAAGGTTTTTGCAGGGGCAATGGTACAACAGCTTGACCTGCTATACTCAGGAGGGTTCCTTGGCCCAAAAACCTCTTGAGTTTGCTTCTTCAAGTCAAAAAATGACTCCCACTGTGCATATTCATAGAAAGAAACAGCCTGACACAGATATATATTAAAAACCCCACACTTCCCACTGCCACAGCCCAAAGAACTCATCAGGTGGAAAACAGTTATACAATACCTTATCCTTTATACTCCATAATCTTCATATTTCTTCCTGTCAAAGCACATTATGTGGCCTAAGTAACTGTCCTGATGGGACAAAAATCCTTAGTAACAAGATGTTAATCCATGTTGTCTTATTGGTTGGTCTCTGTCACAGTAAACCATATTTTCATGCAATCAGATGAAAGGCCATTAATTTTCTTGTATTAAAAGACGTGCTTAATGTACCTGCTGCCTCTGTGTGACAGCTAATGGTGCCAGGCAGCTTTGGATTTATCTCAATACTCAAAAGATGAGTTGACTAACAAACTTGAAGGCCTTTCAAACAACTCCCCTGCTAGGAGGGAGTCAGTGGATGCTGGTCTCCGGTCCCTGAGGCACTGACAGGTTGAGAAATCCCATGCTGAAAAGCAATCAGTGCCCCTCAAAATTAGGGCTGACCCGCATGGACAACCAGGAGGCCGAAAAGACTTTTGCAGTCTCATTCTTAGTCTCACTAGTTGTTTTAGTGTCATTCTTCATTCAAAAGATTATGGTCTAATATCCACTGTCTGAGGTAGGGACTTCAGCCAGAATGGCTCATAAGAGGGACAGTCTTATGGCCTAGAGTCAGGAGGAAACCTTGCTCGTGCTCAGGTGGGCGAATCCAACCCATTCATTTACACGTGCATCGGTTCAGGAAAAAAGCAAACTGGCATTTTTTTTGTCACTGCCACCGAATGCTCCTGTCAGTGCACCAAACTAAAAACGTCAGAAATCCCGTAGGTGACCAAGAGCTGTGGGAGAATATTTTGCGGTGCCATCTTTCCCACCAGCCGTAGGAAGGATCTCTCTGTGCCAGCACACAGTGCGTCACCCAGCACACCCCTACAGTTCGCAGGCACGGGCTGACGAACACCCACGCCAGCTAACTTTAAACCAACCGCTCGAGCACAACAGCCAAGGCAGCACAAAGCTGTGTGGGGGTGAACTCCAAGGATATTTTTTCCTGCCCTAGTCAGCAGGTAGGCTTCCCAGCCACAGCTCACTGTCACCATGGTGATGTTTCCAGCCCTCCTCAAAACAGCCAGTTTAAGGCTAATCTGGATAAGCCTGCACTAGCTGCAGACATTTTAGTGACTGCAGCATAGACATACCCGTAGCAATGAAGGGCTTTCAGAAGAATTTCAAAATAGTTAGGTAATCTTTATTTTAAATGTCTGCTGACACCATTCCCACTGATGAAAGGAGGACAGGTGCACGGGGAGTACAGGGGTGGGCAACTTTCTTGAGTAAGGAAAAATGCAAGGGAGTGCTGCAAGCAGCCCAGATTGCTTGTGACTGATTTGATACAATGGCACAGACAAAACCACAATGATGAGGAATTTATGTCCTCAAATTTTTCTTTATATTCTACTGTTTACTGCGGTCTAGAGCTTCATATGAAAAGAATTAGTTTTCTTATCTTTTGGGCGCCAAATGAGCTTAATTTTCCTGGTTTTTATTAATTCCTCATAGTAATATAAAAAGAAGGTAACTCATTTATATGCAAAGCAAATTTCTAGACACAAATTAAATAGCTGACACGAATAAAACTATTATTCAATTTATCTGTATCTGAATTTCTTTCCACATTACCTTCTCTTATCCCAGAATTAGTACATGAAAGTATCAAGTAACATTGTCCTCTCATTCCCTTATCTTCTATACACCTCATTTCTACTCATTGCAGCACTACGATATCTCAATAGCCTGAAAAAAATCACTTGACACTGCATATATTCAGGTTGCACTCCCTTGGAAATAAATAATTCAATGCCACCTGTTCTACGAACACCCCATCGCAATCCCCCAGTAACCAAAAGTATAAGCTGCTTTAATTGAAGCAGAGACCATGGTTTGTATTATAACTGTATTGTAACATCTCTTAAGAGATTCCCTGAACAGCTGTAATGGACTGCTTAAGTAAGGTATTGTCTCTCTTCAGAGTAAAATATTTTTCAATAAAGATTACTTGTAAGTGCATTTCCTTTAAAAGATTATACAGCCAGATCAATCACTGTGGTCATGCCCATTGACACTAACCCAGAAGGCAGTGTTGCTGCTTTCTCTTGAATGGGTAATAGGGCACCAAAGACATCTTCCTTTACCCTGTCAACAAGTCCAAATTAATCTGAAGACTTCAAAGAATGAAAGCTGCTTGGCAGTGTTTCCAAGTGGTCAATCTTCTGTACGTTGTATGTACAAAAATAAACTCCCTTCCTCAAAAGACCAACTGCTCACATACACCACTCAGCTAGAATTAAGTGAAGAAAAGAGGAGGTGCCACTACACAGTGAAGAGCTGCTCCTAAAACTGGGTGTCAAATATGAGCTATGGGCTACAGGCAATTAACGCATAGCAGCTGATACACTTTTCAAATTATATCCTTACTTATTGCCTACCTTAAATTTGTAGATGAAGTAGAGAAATGAATTAAATAATCTCCATGGAAATTCCAGATGCAGTGTTTGAATGTGTTCTAAAATCCTGAAAAAAAATGAAGAAAAATATCTAGAGGGTGATGATACTATAAAAGAACAGAATTAGCTACTTGAATACTACCCCTCAATGCTCAAGAACCAAGAAAATACCAAGGTTTATCTTAAGGGTAGAACAAAAATTTGTAACTTTCCTACCAGTTAAGAGCAGAACTTGAAGTAAATGTCAGCTGAAACACAGATGGGCTCTCCCACAAAAACAGATTTTGCTGTCATGTGGTTTGCTTAGACATCATGACTAGTTAATTGAGTTACTAAGCTGCACTTCATGAACCTCACCTTTGCTACTACTTGAATGTCTTAATTTCTGCACTTTTAAATTTTAACTGCATGGAAAATTTCTACATCTGTACATTGATGTTGTGCCCATTTATTTTAAATTTAATAATTTTTTTTCTTTCATATTATAATTAGCAATTAGGATCCTATTTTGCAGTTTTATATTTGCACCTTATTCTGTAAATCAGTCAACAGGCTGAATTTTACAACTAGAGGGTGCTGGTGGACCATAATGTGAGATGGTATGCCAAAACTTGATGACCTTTTGTAGAAAGAAGAAAAATAAAATAAAACAATTATTACTGCTCAGTAGGACAAGCTGATATATTCCAAGGTAATACAAATACTGCAATATTATCTAGTGTAAGTAAAATGAAAATTAATACTTTATAGCTGATGCTTGGTTTAATTTTGACTTTAGCTTCAAATTTGCTGTTAAACTTCGCTTCTGGCCTTAGTTTTTGTGCTGTAATGAACAAAAAACCTTTATCTGAACAATATGCATTCCTTTTGCTTCCCTTGTGTAAGCTGGAAAGCAATTACAGTGTATTATTGATTAAGTGTTTTATGATAAAACACAAAAGCCATCAAGTAAGCAGGAAAGCAAGAAGGAACAAAGATTAATTTAACAATAAAATCTATAATTGAGATTTTACAGATAGAATGTGGACATTAATTACAGATAGATCATTTAATAAGAGTTCTAACAAGAAAATTATCTTCCAAAATTCATATAATTTCCAACACAAGGTAATTATTTTTTTGCCTTCCAGTACTGTAAGAAAAAATACAAGTATGAGAATAAATAATGTCTATAAATATATCATTCTGTATGTATAAAAGTTCCCCCTCCCATCCTTCCTCTCTTTTATCCTTATTGCTTAAAGTCTCTGACAATTCTGCAATTACCTTCAACTAACAGAAATATTAAAACTATCAACTAGACCTTAAAGGTATAATTTTCCTCAGCCTCTGTTCAACACAGCTCAATAACATTCGGGATTTGCCTTCCATTTTTTTTTGATCAGAAAGAAATCCAAAGGACAAACTGCGGGCACTTGGCAGAGTGGCTGCCTGAAACCTCCACGAGGCAGTGGCCAGGAAGCTGGTGGAGTGCATGTGGCCATAGTGTGAAGAGCAGATCTCTTCAACCCAAACACGAGTGGCTGCAGCCAGCCTGTTGATCACAAAGAGGCAGTGGTTTGAAAAGCTCTGGGTGTGCAGGTTCACCAGATGTCCAGTGAAGCCAGTGTGGCATGCCATTCCTCTTCTTACATTCCCACTTTTGACCTTTAAGTTGTGCAGGATCGCTGTGGGCAGCTCCCAAGTGATCCAACAGTCCACTTGTGGCCTGCATTGGCTCAACACATCCTGGACATGCCAGAAATGTAGCACAAGTGGGATTGTTTGTTTCCACATTATGGAAGGTTTAATGTATCTAAACCAGTCCCTTCCTAGCCTATGAGGGGCCAACAGCCCAGATTTCCTTTTATAAATTGCAAAGTTAGTGAAAGGTACCTTATTTTCATAATGTAAGTGGCTGTGGTGCCCCATCTCTCCCAGCAGAGATGTGTATGGCACGCTCCCATGGGCTGAGACCAAGTCCCTGTTCTCAGGAAACACTCTATTCACATGCCTACCTACAAGCAGCCTTCTTTTGGCTGCATTTCTTCTCACAACTTGCCCTTATGAAGGGATGTATGTGGGAAACAAAGGAGACCACAGCTCCTGCCCTATGAACACCAAGGAGCTCAGAATAAGAGAGTCTCCGTGCCATAGAATTTCCTCTGGAAAATGGAAAGCAGTCTCCTATCAGAACGATTTCATGCATAGAACCTTATTCTCCAAAACGTAGCAGCCAGATCAATGAGTTGGTGAGGGCAGCCATTGATTAACACAGAGGCACACCAGGGCTCGTGAGAGCCTTAGACCTTAGGACACATTTTCACTCCTACTGGTGGCTACGTGCTAGCTAGCACGCAAACAGAAAAGGTATAATTATTGGTGAAAATGGGATCCTGCCTTGACAACTGGTTTGTTTAAAACGAAAGCTTTCAAGGGGATAAAAGACAAATCAGGTAAGAAGTGTCCAATGCAACAACAAAAAAATTGTGACTTACATACTTCAGGCCTGCCTGATGCTACAGAAGCTGAGCCAAGCCAGAGGACAAACTAATGTAAAAATGTATAAAAAACCTGATACTGAGCTGCATCTTGTGATGCCTCTCCAAAACTCTTGATACCTTCTAGAAAGTGGCCCATTTGTTTTTTATGCACTGTATCTAGTTTGTGCCTAAAGAAACAGCAGTTAAAATTTGCCTCAATGTTTTATTGCCACCATATTCTAACATACTTAACTGTGCCTGCTTCATGGACACAGTTGTTGGGTTTTTTTTTCCTAAATGAGCTGATTTTACAAAATTAGTAGTTCTCTGATCTTTATTTTTCCACATAGACAAGATCTGCTTACTTGATGCTGCCTTCACTTACAAAGTTTAAATAATAATAATTACACTTTAGCTTTTTCTTCAACAGTCCCAGCTGAAATTATACAAGAACAAGATGTTTGGTGGGTGTTTCTTTTTCCTCTGGAAGTCAGCAGAAAAGCTGTTAAATACTACATATACTAGAATACTGATTTTAATAATACTCAACGTGCACATCAGTTTCATTGTCAGAAACACTTTAAATTTCTGTATGTTACTAATAACTGAAGAGCATTATTCAGCTTTATAATGTTGTAGGCATCGTCCTTCATATATATTCCTAAAGCAGGATGTATGCTGTACATTTATATACAGAGTTGGTCAGAGCACAGACATTGCAGTGTCATGCTTTCATTCAAATTTCAGATGCCATATGTTCAGTACAATCGCACGGCATCAAGATGCAACATATTGCTTTGCAAATGCAAATAATTTCACACAGTGGCCTTCATGACTGGGAAGGGATAATGAAATGGGCTGTATTTTACACATATGAAAAAATAAATAAAAGATTTATCATAAATATATGGACCAGTATATGACATTGAAGAACAAGAAGCAAAAAGGAAACAGTGCTCTTGCATAAAGATCGATTCTCTTTGCTGCTGATGGAATGACAGGCTTGGGAGGAGGAGGCTTCTTGTTGTTCTTGGCTTGAGATTTTCCGAGCCCATTGTTGACTTCAATGGGCTTCCCATAACAGTCATAATTTGATAATTCAAAATCCCTTGGCAAGCTTCCAACGATGCTGAAATCATTGGATCTCAGATCAGATTTCGAAGTGCAAACTTTTTTGCATCTGGTCTCACCAACCTATGAAATAAAGAGTGAGGGGAATCATGATCGACTCACCACAACTCATTAGCAAACTTCATGCAGCTGCTAAAGAACACTGCAAACAAACATATAGGAAATTACTTGTTGATAGGGATACATTACATCAGACTAATTTGTGGAATGGTTATGTTATAAAGTACTTAAGGATGATCAGTCAATCAAATCAACTAATCCAAACATTCATAATTGTGTAATTTTTCATGCACAAGGTGCCTCACGCTCTCCAATCTGCTATAGTTAGACTCTTTCATTTTAAGATGATAGAAGGGGAGAGAACAGTTTTTTGGGGAGTATTTTTCAGTATTGATTCTGTGCTGATGAACCTGCAGACCTAATACTATTCAATACTCGCATTTTCCTGAGCTCTGAAACCCATAGTCAGAATTAGCACTAAAATTCAATGTTTGATGCAATTAATTTCTGTTTGTTCTGGTTCTAAAGAGTTATTAGGATCCCGTACCTCATCCTAGGATGACCATCTTGCACAGTGAGAAGCATTTTGTTGCTACCTGTGGAGCTTAGTGCCTCTCTAAAGACAGGTAACGCAGATGTAGCACAGTTCTCAGCACTGCAGAAGAGTTTAACTGGGAAATCTAAATCCAACAACAGAATTCCTGTGTTTCCTATAGCTCCTTTAGTGCTCCTGGGGATCAAGCAATACTTTTTTTCTGTGGGGAAAAAAGTTACTACATTCCCTTCCTTGGATTTTATAACGTTTTTATTTCAGATTCAACATATCTCTAGGAGAACCAACCCCACACTGTCCAGGGAGCTTGAAGTGATTTAGAGGCTACTTGCAAGGCACTGTGCTTTGTGACTTGGGTAAACCTCTCCCAAACTTTCACTTCAATTGGACTGCTCAGGAAAGCAGAGGAAAAAAAAGAAGAAAAAAGAATACAGACTATGAATTTGTTCACATATATAACCCGAGTGTTAGTAGAAAAAAAGCTAGTTCACAAATCAGGCTATACCCATGGGCAACTGACATAGACGTAAGTTTCACTAAGGCTTTCTGGAGCCACTGGTCCACTAACACTCAGTTATTCCAAAAGCTGCAAGTCCTTTCTACCCATTAGCCCTTCTCTCCTCCACAATGCCTTCAGGTATTTTACCCTCAGCTCTCTCCACCTCCGGTTTTCCACAGTTTTTGGCTGATGGTTTGGGATATTTGCATGGTCATATTTTGTAACTACTAAAATAGTAATAATAGTGTCATAAAATACAGTACCAGGTTTATGGATGAATGCAAAATATTTGGAAGAATATTATTAGCTCCTCTATGACAGTGACAACTTACCCTGCATGGAAAGAACTGAGGCAGTCAGGAAGAGACTTAAACTTGACTGGGGCTTTTACTCCCATTATTGACAAAGATGGTTCTAGTGCAAGGTGGAAGAGAAGCATGGCACTCTCCCTTCTGAAAAAAGTGGATGCACCTTCCCAAATTTGCCAGAGTTCTATTTCTCATTAAAGCAGTACATTTTTAAACTGATGCATTAAACGGAGGTGCAGGTTTGTCCTGGTTCCAACCAGGAAAGAGTTAATTTTTGCAGTAGCCAGGAGAAGGCATGACCAGGGCTCAGAGGTTATTCTATATCACCTCATGTCATTGCCAGGGCTGGGAAAAGGGATTCTCTTCTGGCACAAAGACATTCCTTCTGGTTGATAAAATGTGCAGAGGGAGCCATCCAGTATTTTTCTGTGTGAATAATTAATTTTCTTACACCTTTTTAAATTAATATTATTGCTGTTAATTGTTCATTTTCTTACCTCATTGCCATTTTCAGTAACTTTTTCTTATGTCAAACCATGATCTTTACATTTTCTGCCTCCACTTGGAGCAAGGAGGTGGAGCAGTGCGTGGGTTTAGTGTGAGTACTAAATTAGAGAATACCACTCCTAAACCACCACAAAATCAAGATTCCAGGTTATAAAAAAGAAAAACAAGATAGGTGTTCCCTGATGGTAGGACAAAACTATACATACAAATTTCTTGCAACTGTCTCCCAGTCCTCAAAGACCTGGCAGCCTAGGACAGTGTTCTTTACCGGAGTAGCAGGGGCAAACTGTCTGGCAAGGTGGTGACTAAGACACAGAAAAACATGATTATGTGACCCTGGGTGACAGGATGCTATTATTCACCAATCTGAGACATTCCTTCCAATCAGATCGTACCCAATGACATAGGTAATAAAGATATAAAGCAGACCCTTGTGCAATGAAAAGTGAACTTGCAGGACTGGGGTGCATGTTAACTGAAGAGTCACAGAAATATTAGATTTTTTTCCATGGTCAAAGCTAGCAAGATTTAGTAAAGCCACTACAAGAAAAACAATCCTATATGAAATTATAGGCCTCCTTTTGGATTTGAAAACTTGTAGTCTATTCCTCATACTACCAGCAATATATTGTAAAATTCAGTGACACTAATTGTAGCCTAATTTCTTTCATTTATAGCACAGAATATTCCTGTTCCAACTGCAGTATCTAGAGTGTTCCCCTAAAGGCTGTTACAAGTCGATTCTCATTCCCATTCAGGACTGAGAGTGGATTCTAGGTCACCTCTCCCTTATAAGCAGAGAACTGTTCACAGCATGTTCACACAGAGCTCTGCTTAGTTCAGTGTCAACTGGAGAACTGATTAATCAGGGTGACACAATTTTCCTTGTATGAGCAACCTGTCCCAAAAATTTCATTGGTAAGTATATGTTACTTTTGAAAATAACTTTATCTATTTCCTTGGCTTTACAAATCTATCATTCTTCTATTTACTACACTCAGCTGCTGCCTGAATATATTTTTAAATTTTTTCTCATATATCTCTTCAACTCTCCAACACTTCTGTTGTTTTAATCTAAATGCACTGCAGTTGGCCTCCAGCTTCCCCTGACAATGTGAGATATTATAAAGTATATATGATTATCTGCTTTTTATCCATTTTGTCTTGGTTTGTGCTAGAAGCTTAACAATAACCCTAACAATGCCTCTGCTCCTCCTCGCTTTCCACATTTACTGCAAAAAAAACTTACCAAGGGCTACAGAAACCTTTTATGTCCAAAAAATATTGTAGAACTTGATTTTAGAGTACAACACTGAAGATGTGTACAGAAAAGTGAAATGTTAAATGATAGATCCTTTTGTCTTCATCCTAACAGAAAATATTTGATAACATTTACCTTATCCTGCCCCAGCATCATGACCAGTGGGCCAGACCCAACACACAGGATGCTTCCACCAGATTTATGATTTTTCCCCAGCTGGGGATGTGGAGCAGCTGTTTGGAAGCTAAGGCTTCTGGGATAGTGTTGGAACACCCTGCATTCCCAAGGGAGCTGGGCAGCCACTCCTTGTCCCTCTGACATGGATTTGGGGGGCAAGGAGAGCACAGGGAGGTGACGGCTCTTGGGGCTTGGCCTGAAACACAGACCTGTTTCTTCCAGGACTGGACCACCTTCTCTAGGTTTGGTAGGATGGACAGAACACCTGTCATTTGATGAACAGCTCAGAGATATCTAAAAATGACTCCTAGAATCCATAAAGCCCCTTCTGATGATCCTTTCTCACCTTTTAAAAAATTCAGGCTGACTGGTGCTTGCAGCCAAGCTCAGCTTCCATCAGCCTGAATTTTTTAAATTCCAGAGCTGCAGCACCTGTGCCTCTGTAGAACACCTTTGGTAGCAGAATTAGGGGAATAATGTGAGAAGAAAATGGGAAAAGAGATGAAAGAATAAGTGCTGCCTATGCATGCAGACTGGCAGGGAGGAGCAATTAATCCCCCAACTCTGCCTCTGCTGCTTCTGGTACTCCTCCTCAATTTCTGCATTTACTGCCCAAACTAGTTACATTAAATTTTCCTTTAAAAACATCCAGGATGGAGAATTTTTTCCATGACCTTGTTCCTCAGAAACATGTGTACCTTATTTATAATCTGAATTTATTTGGCTTCAATATTCAGACACAAAAGATGACTATAGTCTGAATAATTGCTGGTACAGAGGGATGGTAACAAATCTAACCTTGATTTTGCATAATTGAGATGATGTAAACAGGCTTACATACAAAGCCAAGAAAAATGTTTTTAAAGAGTTTCTCACCATTGCATCATTACCTCTGTCAACCTAATTGATAATACTTTAAAAAGTTATATTCAGTTTGATGAAATCAATAAACACACAGATCAATTTTAATTTCACTGATCCATTTATTAGCTACCATGGGGCTGAATTATGAGTAATATTAAAGATAATTAATACTTACTAACAATAATTATTAGTCAGTGCCCTGTAAGCTATGCAGTATTCTCCACTGATTGATGTCAGGCTTATAATTATTCATGTTATGCCACTTAGCTTTTAAAAGTACTGGCACAAAGTTAGCATCTTGCTGTATTTTGAAACCCTCCCAGATTTAAAGGATTTGTTAAGAAATCAACATTAATGTTCCACAGCACTCACAGAGCAGCTCTATAAAAAAATTCTAGATGCAACTTGAGCTGAAATCTTGATTGTAAAATGTCTAACTTTAATAGTTACTGTTTAACATTCTTATCAGCTACTGTGAATGAGAGCTATTTCATCCAGATTGAATATATCTGGCTTTTCCCCAGACATAGAGCAGAATATCTGTTCAATGCTTTTCTCTTTTCAGTTAATTCTTGGCACTTACAGCACTTCTACCTAGTATGGTATAATTGCTCTTCTTACAAGGTTTTGTATTCTTGCTGTACATGCAAAGTAACTTCCTATTTCCTCAGTTATGCTAAGCATACATCTCTTTTTCTTACTTCCACAATTGTTTTATTGAGTTCAGCTTATATTAATTGCTATCACCTCCCATTTGCCAGTGAGAAGAAAAGAGAAATGCTTGAAGCTGAAATGCTTGAAGCTGAGATAGTTTTAAATCTTTGGGGTGTTTGTTTTCAATTGTGTTGTTTGTTAGGTTTTGGTGTTTTTCTTAAATTAGTATGGCTTTACTTCTGGTTTGAACATTATTAACTCACCATCACCATTTACACTTTTTTGTTTAAATTTTCCCATCCAGATTAGACAGTTCTCAAATTTGTGAAATCTGACCTTTCACAGCACCAAAAATACCAGGGACTTGATCCAATTTGTTTTGTGCAAATAGAATAAAGATCCTTCTCAATTGACTGTTCATCCTGTGATCAAGTCCTCTTTATCCATCAGGATGAAGTGTAATATAAAAACCATCATTTTTCAGAGCAGAAACGTACTGCCCATAACTCCTAGCAAGGCTTCCAACATGCTGCAGCCCTGGCAGCTTCTGAGGCTCAGCACGTGTCCCTCAGGCTGAAGAGCCTCCCCGCTGCAGTGCTGTGCTCCCTGCCCTACACAGCACATCCTCCTTGCCACAGAACCACCGCTGCTGCTGTGCCCCCAGCCTGCTGCTGGCGTGCCACTCCTGTAAGAGGCTTCCAGACAAGATGAAGGAGGAGTTTTTTAACAAGCTCTGCTATTCATCTCTCTTGCACTTGTTTTGTGCTCTTCCCTTGCTCTTGCCATAATGATAGATGTAGATCATCAATAAAGTAGTGACTGTTTAGTGTGAGTCTGTATGCACACTGAGTACATTTTCTGGTGCAGTTCAGCAGGAATATGCTACCACATTCCAAATATTCCTTGCAAAGTACAGGACAAAAAAAATTAATACATAAAATATCACAGTATTACAGCACAGCTGAGGCTGGCAGGGACCTCTGGAGATCATCTAGTCCAACCTCCTGCTCAAAGCAGACTGCTTGGGGCCTTTTTACAGTCGTGTTTTGAATTATCTCCAAGGATGAATACGGGAGTCACTGGAGCAGAAAGTACCTACTCTGTACCTGAAATGCTGTCAGGAGCTATTAAAATAGGCTGCAGCCTGTCGTTTTGTGTGCAAGGTAAAATGTAAGCTGGGTTTTTTGCAGTTCTACAATAAAAAAAATTTAGTCTGGAGTGCCACTTGCGGGGAAAAAATCTGGGAAGACTAGGTCACCACAGGTCACCACCAGTGGTCAAGTACATTATAACTCAGTAGAGATGAACATAACCCATTTCAGGTTTCAGAGCCTAGATGTGGCTCTGACAAGATAAAGCAAGCAGCATTACCACTTCTTTTTAAAAATAACTGGCATTAGAGCTATTACCACCACTTGCATACTGCTATTCATCATCTGCCAGAACCATTCTTTTAGCAAATGTTCTCTCCAGTCATTAGCACATTATCTGTGGGGGACAGCTTCTATAAATGGGCTTGAAAATGTGACTTTTCAAATCGAGGAGTGTTGTTATAGTTAACAGTGCAATCTCTCACTGTAATCACGTCAGCAATGAAAGTAAAAAAAAAAAAAAAATTATTCATCTTCAAAACATTTCCCTTTTTGCTTGTTTTTCTCACTGTATGATGTTTCATTGCTAGGAGACACATGCAAACTCCTGCTGAGGATTCCCAATAAAAAGCCAGAGCAAGCAGTTATCACCAGATTGCATAATTTTCTCCTCTGCTTAGAACAGCATCTACTTGCAGCCGCTAAGGGAGCCAAGCTATATTTTCTCATGGCTTTTTGCCTGTAAGTGCATAGCCACTGCTTCTCCTAGAAAAACACATCAGAAGTGCTTATTTTCTCTTCTTTTCCCTACAGATTCAGGGTGATCTTGACAGACAGACCACTTGACTTTAATCAGACAGTCATATTGATAAACCTCTGGGTTTAAAATGGCACTGACATTTTAAGGGTTTTTGTTGGAGGGAACATGACTCATAAAGCTTGGACTTGAGGGGTTAGCGTATGCTAGCAACGTGCAGCTTTTACATCAGCCAGTTCCCAGGATCTGGTGAAGTAGCTACACATGCATAGAAGCCTTTCTCCATCTTTGGGTGATTGGCAAATTTTGAGCACTCTTTTCACCCTGCCATCTTCACTGTTATTGTCAGTGATTATTGGCCATGATCACTGACTATTGACACAGTTAAAAAAGTGCTTTTTACTGAAAAATTTCAGTAGACCCTTGCAGGTTCTGTTACAGGGGATCTCTTCTCCTAGCCTGCAATTGTGAATTGCATTAAGCTTTTAGTATTTAGGATACGCTTAAAAGCTTATCCCTTCACTCCATAAAAATGGAACAATAGGTGCTTGTGTTTTTAGGGATTATCATGAAGTTTTGTTACAGTTGTTTTTTACTAAAATTAAATACGTCAAGTATCCAAACCAGATGCCATTTTAGTTTTCACAAATGGAGCAAGCACATGGAAACAAGTTGTTCCATGAAGACTTGAACCAGGGATACCTGATCAGCCCACTTGCTTCCCTCTGATCCTCCTCACACCAAGGATTTTCTCAACCCAGCAACTCCCCTGTACCTTACATGCAGGCCCTTTCCCCAAATCTCCTGCAGAGACATCACTGCCGCAACACTGCAAAAGCAGCAAGTGCCAAACTTGCGGCTCAGGGAACACAAACTGCCATGGCATTAAGATCAGGGGCATTTTAAAGTGAAATAAAGTAACTTCTCTTTTTAAATTTGATTCCCCCTTAATAACTTACAGATATATACCAGCACTGTTCAGTTAATGTTCCATAATATGTAAGAGCTTAATTTAAACAGGAGAAACATTTACAAATGGAATTAATCATACTCTCTGCTTTTCCCCACTTGGAGTTTTCTGCTTCCATGTCTTTTCTGTTGGCTTTACCTTCAAGTCCCATTTGGTCCATCCACTGTTTCAAGCCTAGCTATACTGTCACTTCCAGCTACACCCTCAGT
Source organism: Polioptila caerulea (assembly GCA_013397295.1). NCBI lineage: Eukaryota > Metazoa > Chordata > Aves > Passeriformes > Certhiidae > Polioptila > Polioptila caerulea. The sequence continues at coordinate 82,619 of VYXF01010429.1, read as the reverse complement.
CACTTTTGCCTCAATATCAACTCCTGTGTGAAAAAGGGACATACTTAAACATTTCTATAGGACATACACTCATTTCAGGGGCACAGGTATGAGTTGTCCTTTTCTCCTAAAGTTATACACATGGCCACCTAAATATTTCCAGACATTTAGCAAAGTATTCGCTCTTGCCTCCCACACAATCCTACATGACCCTGATGAGAAACAGCTCCTGAAGTTCTGGGACAGCACTCTGGCCTCTTTTTGTTTTGTGTTCTTTGTGCCTTTCAACATACTGTTATTTTCCATTACCTGCTTCTTTAATGTTTCTCTCCCTTGCATATTTTCCATATGACAAATGCATTCTCTGCTTGATCATTACTAGGTCTGGATGGGAGCAATCCAAATTTTATGGGGCAGGCCTAGTTTTGGATTAGAAATCAGAGCCACCAAAAGATTTACACCTGTTCTGATTTAGGACTTTAGTACAGGCTTTTCCAGGGCTGAGAACTTTCAAAGTACTCCTACACAGTAGCAGGTTCAGAGAGGCAGTTTTCAGCTAGGCAGATTTATAGCTTTCAAATATATAAAATCACTGTCCTACCACATCCTGATATCAAATGATTCATTAGTCTGGGGCCCTTTTCTATCTCAGTCTTGTCATCTTCCCAGAAATTACCAGCCCAGGATACATTTCCTCTGGTAAGTTGTGTTTCAAAGCAGGTGGATTAATCCAAGCTGGATCATTAGCCAAGAGCCACTCAGCCACATGACCAACTTTTACAGCAAGGAGTACCTATTTCCACTATATCTTGGCAAATAAATTTTTTTGTAAATCTCTGTAGAAAGATCATCAGAAGCTACTGGAATGTTAAAGGTAATAACAAACTGAGAAGACCCTGAAAAGTGCAGGTCAAACATGAGAAGCTGAGACTGACATTTCAAGATTGTGGAGGGGAGATGCTATGAGAGCAGGGCAGACTGAATTCTGAATTCTAAAAACCTTCAGCCTACTGCTAGACACCATTCATGGGGAACATTGCTGAACTTCTGTGGATAATGGTTCCCCTTCTAAGTTTTAAAACACATCGTATTCCAGTGCCTTCTTGGAAAAAAATAAACCAAATAAAAGATGAAAGCACAACATAGCTAATAATAGATAATTTTGTTTTCCACATGGATATGACAATGGCATGTATCCTAGAGGGTGTACATACCAAGAAGAATCAGTAATCTGGCAATTGGTTTTGTTCACACTACTGCAAAACTGTTCTGGACTGGGGGCAATTATTTATGGGGCAATCCCAGCTTGATACTAAGACAGGATTTCAGCCATTCTTGCATAAACTACTTCTTCCTTAAAGAAACATTGAAGGCACAGTGTACCAATACCACCACTTGGATTTAGCCTAATAGCTTTATTTTATACAACAGAATTGCTGAGTCATTGAAAAGGACAAGCCAAATTCATATTAGACATGTTGTAGAATAATGTATTTTCCACTGCAGAATAAATGTCAAGTAAATACCACTTAGGACTGAAGGCAGTTGGACTGGTATGCCTGATAACTCTTGGAGCACAAACAGGGACTTCTAAAATATCAGGAATTCAGCAACATGATGGAAAACTTCAGCCTGAGTGAAGATGTACATGCCATCTTTAACCATATAGTGAAATCTGACTGATTTACACATAAACTCCATCTGGCAACACAAGAAATGCAGGAACTACTTGACATAAACAGGCCGATCTTTTGTCTTCAAATGCCATGACTCCTGGATTCCTGGCCTCATAGGCATGCAATGCAGGGCAGCTGTGGCCATCCCAGGGAAAGCAACAAGCTGGGTGTTATTTGAGTATGCTCTCAGCAAATACAGTCTGAGAGTTCTGTCCTCTGAATAGTTACAGTTTGACAGCTGCCACTTATTATGAGAGAAACAGCAACTGTAAAGCTGCTTGCTAATTTATTTACCTGATTTAGTGGCTTGCTAAGCAGCAAAAATAGTGCTACAATATTCAGAGACAAATTTTTCACTTAGTACTTCTGACCCCAAATCACTAGGGACCAATTGGTCAGATTGCTAGCCATTAGTTACCAGTATGTTTTTAATGTCTTGTCCCCTTCCAAGATTAAGCACTATTCAAAAATATTACAAACAGTAAATTTTGGAGTTGGGTTAATAGAGAAGAATGCTGATTTTGCATACAAAGCTTTGCAGCTCCTACCTGTAAAGTGCTGATGTGAACAGGAGTCCCTGTGCCATTCACAGTGTTCTTCTTGGCAGCATTTCCACCCTTCCCTTCTGCTTGCTCTGCCTTGGCAATCTTTGCTTTTTCAGCTTCAATTCTCTTTGGATTGTTTAGCATTACCTGAACCACAGCATATTCCACCAGGGATGCAAACCCAAAGAGAAGGCAAACAATCAGCCAGACGTCTAAGGCCTTCACATAAGACACTTTGGGAAGTTCAGCAGCAAGAGTGGTACATTCAGATGCCAAGCTGAGCACTGAGAAAATACCTACAAAAAGAGAAAACAATGTATTGAATAAGAAAGCTTCCCTTTAATGACACTGGCTGTGCTCTTCCTCTGAAACAGACAATAGTGAATGACATTTTGCAACAGTGAATGGGACTTCACAATGTGGTTGGTGCAGCAGGTGTACAAAGTGCACATGCCTTCAGCTAATGAACAAGTTAAACACTTAGGTAGGATAGTGCAGTTAATGATGAATTATTAATAATTATTACCTCCACTTTATAAACAGAGAAACAAATAAGTGAGGCTAAACCAGTTATGGTTTCCCTGTCCCATCACACATCACACAGTTGGGAAATAGGCTTTCCAAAGACTTATCTTATAATGTGCATCTAATGCTGGGAAGGTGGAATAGAAATATATGACACTTAAACCAAAAGACTCCAAGTCCTTTAAATTAGACTAGCATTGTCCCAGAAATCTAAACTGTGCTATAGCAGGAGCAATTCCCTGAATGACCTATTCGCAAGTGTGATATTCAGACCTTAGGTGAAAGGGAAGGTTTTGCTGAAGAGCAAAGCTCTACGAGCAAATCAAAAAGCCTTTGTTCCCAATTCACTGAGAAGATGAAAAGGTAAAGGTGACTGAGGGTCTGCAATCATTCCCTATTTGAACTTCCAGAATCTAGAGGAAGCTTTCTAGATAAAGGGCATTTCATGAAGCTCTTATAATGAAAAAAGCCCATATGTGCAAAGGCTGTTAAAAGGTCACACTCATCATGGATTTCACCAAATATTTCCCCTAATAAGGCTTCCAAACATTGCCATCAACACAGGATTCATATCACAAGAGACAAAATACAAGCTTGACACCAAAGAAAGATTTCTCACAGGCTACTGTGAAAATAGTAGCAGGAACTACTACATTTGGAAAAAGCTAACTTAAGAAATGGCTGTCATGTGGGGAAAACTTAGTTCAATCTCCAAGTTCAGAATGTCCCATTTTGGTTTTGGAAATGTTAATGATAAAAATTTTTATTTATGAGTGGAAGGCTTAATGAAATAGAATTTATGTCTATAAAAAATGTTGGCCAAAAGGAGATATTGAGTTAGTCTCATCTATGTTTCTTATATTGCATGATTTTTTTTTTCATTCATAGAGAGATGATTTCCTTCAGATCCATTTTAAGTAACTGTGAAAATGTAAATGAAAATGAAACTATCTGTATTGGCCTATGAAAATATTCATTTCTACTTGATCACAAACAACACATTCTTCAGCTAATGTTCCCATTTGGATTTCAATAAGATTGATATGATACTTTATTTAGCATTAATCTCAAATAGACAATTCACTAGCTCTTAGAACACTGAAGCATGAAGAAATGTTTACATTCATGCAACTTAAACCACAAAATTTTATGATGTTTTATTTAGAAATGTGTAGCATCAATGTAGTATCACTGCAAAGCTGGATTTTGTTTTTTGTCCATGGGGATAATAAAGAATGACCAGATGTGTTATCTCAGAACAGAATGATACAGCAAATACTGAACTGAATCTCCAGCATACACTCTGGCTTATGTTCTATCTACTGTATCTGAAGCATTCACATACAAACATTCCCATAAAGATAAAAAGTGATCATAGAATGCTTCTCTTAAAAAAAAAAAATATTTTCACTTACCAACACCTGCAGCCTGGTGATGAACACTAATTATGGATCACAAGGAATTGCATTAACAAGTGAAAAAAGGACCAGTACTGCCTCTTACTACATCTAGGACACATTTGCCTGTGTCCAGCATGCTGCTCATTCTCTAACAGTGTACTGTACCAAGTACCATGCATGGCTGTGCATGACTGCAGAAGGGCAGCCTCTATCCTTCTCCTGAATAACCAAGTTAGCCAATAACATGGACTGGCTCAACGTCTTGGATATAACATTTTTTTCCTACTGACTTTAAAGTGTTTACTATCTTAATATGTGAAAATTAATATCATGCCTGGTGCCAAAAACATTTGGAAACCCACTTTTTAGACCTTAAAATACCGTATCTTACAATCTTGGATTGAATTCTACAGAACTAACTTATAAATTCTAACTGAAAAGGTTTTTGTGGAGCTTTTATTAACATGTTCAGTAGAGCAACAGAGGCCATGGTGACCAGCAGCTAATTTCCTTTTGTATGGACTCCTAAAATGAAAATTTCATTCTAAGAGTCTAAGAAACTTCTAGGTTTTTAAGGGAACAATAAAGCAAGACAGAAGCATGAAATATTCTATTCAGCAACCTTTTGCTGCCTGATGAGCATTGGCATGGCCTTGGAGACCCCAGTACCGGAGTTGTAAGCTGCACTTTTGGCAGCAGCTGCACTAGGTGCCTATTTATCACAATCCAAAGCTTAAGGCTCAAATGTGAGTGAGGAGCATGAATAAATGAAAGATCTGAAGTAGCTTCTCATCTAATAAAATCTGTAACTAGCCACTGGCACACTTTCTTGGCACTAGAAATCATTGACATGACACACAAATGTTAATCTTGTTATATTCCAAGGTCAAGGATCTCAAGGATGTCACTAGGAGAATTAGTTTGTTGCTCTCCTGAAACTGGAGAAAGATAAATCTTATCCCAGTGACAGTGTTATTAACTGTCACAGTAAATACTGACTCAACTAAGGGGGTGCCAGATTGAGAGGTTTTTTGCTCTTCTGAGGATTAAGGAAAAGTCCTATAGCCAGGCCAATGGCTAGTATCTTTGAAAATTCATTATTTCAGGAATGCTAATACATGAAAGAAGCCAATAAACACTTACAATGAGCCAAATAAATAAACAATAAATAAGCATGCATATTTAGTTACAAAGACATCCATGTTACTTAAATCTATGCTAAGACTCTAATAAATCTAATATATCTAATAAGCCCATCTGGTTCACTATTTGAAGTATGGGATTATAAAACTGGCTTGGTTTTGATTCTAGTTGTTCAGTTCCTCTTTTATTCTTTTTAATTTAATGCATGTTACATTTTCCCCACCCTTTTTGTCTTCAAATGTTCTCCTAAAGTTTCATATTACATAGCAACCTTGCAACTTTTCAAGGTAAAAGATTATATTTTCTACTTGCCATGAAACTAATACAGATTGAGACTCCTTCCCAAGTAATTATTTTTAAAGGTTAAAAAAAAATAAAAAGGAAAAAAAGGTTGCACAGGAGTCCTATCCTGTGGCAGTGTGGCGGTTCCAGTGTGGGTAAGAGGTTTCTGAGCAAGGCAGGCAGCTGGAGGGATTCTGCAACTGCACCACTGGGGTATTGGAAACAGGTGCACTAAACCTCCCGGGACATGGCAAAGATTTGGAAAGCAGGGACTTGGAGAGGAGGGAGTGCTAGGGAAAATGGGAGCCTTGGGAGGCCAGAACATGGGAAATGGAATCCAAACAGGAAGTTTCAGAACGTAAGAGCCTGGCTCTGAACATCACTGAGCTCTTGGGGTCAGCAGGTTTGGCCATGACAGAGCTGCAGTCCTGTGTGCAATCCAATTAGTCAGGATAATATTGTGACTATTATGTCTGTGTCCTGCTATTTCATAATAAATGAAGGGCCTGCCTACTGTGTTGTGCTGAGCAGCATGACTGCATGAGCTTGAAGTACTCTCTTGAAGTGAGTCTCTAATGAAATAATGCCAGTCAAGTAACTGGAAGGCTAGCTCCTTTCCAAGTATCGCTTCTATTAATCTTCAGAAAGACTTCTCTAATAGGTAGCCATTCAGAGCATTACTTAGCATCCTGCTTTCTTACTGATTATTCAAATGTTGAAATTCCTGTAAGCTGCATATTGCCAGTGTTTGCAGCATCACCCATGCATAGATGGATCAGATTTATCCAGGCTGAGAGGAGTGGAGACAGTGTGCTTGTCACCCAAATGCTGGAACTACTATCAAGTGAAGTCCTAATGCCAAGGTGGAGTTTACAGGACTTGGAATGAGCAGATTTCAGTGAAAAATGATGAGTGGATAATGGAAGCGAAGTTGCTTTCAGAGTCCAGAGTCATGTAGCCAAAGCAACTGAGAATGGCTCAATGGTGTTACAGTGGATTGTGACAGCACGTGAAAATGCAGGTTACCCAGTGGGACTCTTGCAGCACTTGCATCAGGATTGATCCAAAATGACAGCCAGGATAGAACAACAATTAGCAGTGTAGGAGCATAAACACCCATCATGTAAAATCCAACTTGTCTTCTTAAAGTGAAGATTACTTCTACACAAGTGTAATAACCTTTAAAGAAATAAATGCATTAATGTTTAATGTGCTTTGCAGATGAACCTTTGATCCATATCTTCCATGTCTTTTTCTGCTTAAGAGCAAAATTTCAATGCTTTGTTTTTCTTTATAAAGGTAAGAAGTTTAATTTGAAAAAACCCCAAACTCAAAATACAGATCTACTTAAGCACCAAGTGTGGTTAGGCTGCAGTATTTTGTGCTCTGTAAGGAACCCTTCCACTTCTCAAAGCAGCAGGAGGCTGAAGTGACTCCCAGCTTGATGCTGACTTCAAGATGCAGTCCAGATAAAACCAATGGAGTCTAGCAGTCCTACTAGCTTAAGCTCATCTGAAAATCCTACTTAGCATTCATCTGTGCAAAAGATAAATTAAGAAATATTAGTCTATCAGGTTTAGAATGGAAATAGGTGTTCTGAATGTGACTCTAAACAGAGATTTCCCCAGTACTGAAAGCTGGTACAAATGACTTCTAGAATTGGTACAGACATTTTAAAAAAGATTCCAGAAAAGCTGCAAATTTTATAAGCAAGGAATAATGAATCAAATCTTTTAAAATTAAAATCCAAAGCACAAAAACTTCAGAAGATGTTTAAGACAAATTCAACACAAATTTGCAGTTACTAGACATTTTGCTGGAGATAAAAAATGTATCAAGAAGTTTGATAACTAGAAAATAATTTCTGTCCGTATTTTCACCCAATTCAAAGAACTGGAATTTTTATGTTAATAATAATACACTAGCGTTGGAAAAAACCTGAAAACCTCAAAAACTATTCTATCACAAGAAAAAGGCATTCTTACGTTATATTACAACAACTTCAAAATTCAAATCAGACTGTATTTATCCATCCAGCTGGTGAGAAACTTATTTAGAAGACAGAATATGTTAAAAAGTTCTCTATTTACCTTCCTTATTGTACCAGTTAAGTGCTGTACAATGATAAGTCATCAGAAAAGGGCTGTTTGGGCATACAAACACCATAACAACAAAACTATAAAACACTAAGGACAAACATCCTTCTGTAGAAGACACTATACTGTATTTTATAGTTCATTCTATCATCTTCAGTGATCAGTTGGCTGAAAAATTTTCCCTCTATAATTTATGAATGGATTCCAGGCACTTCTAGATTTTGTTTTCAAAAGAGGGATGACCTTCAAAATCATTATTTGTTTGGGTTATGTAGGAAATGCATTCTGCATGCCTTCATTTGAATAATATTTCATCAGACAGAATATAGTATCTATTTCCCTCACTATTGAGCACAAAAGAACCTATTTGATCTGTCATAAAATTGATGAGTAACAGGAAATTTGCAAATATAAATATTCAATGTATTGCTACAAAAGCAGCCCAGATTTGCTGACCCTCTTTCAACTTAGGTAGGTATGATAAAATATCAGTTGACAGAAATAGGCAGTAAAGATTAGGAGTTTTTGCAATTGTTAGGGAACTACTCCATAAGCCATAATTTCGAAAAGCTGCTCCTTGATGAAAAACTTCTCTTGATTATCTGACAAAATTATTAACTCTGTGTGTGAAATCTGCTCTTAAAAACACTTTCAGAATAAGAATTTTCAACTAAATAAAAAACGGAGCATTGAAAACAGCATTTAAAAATACTTCAGAGTACTAAATATTCAATTCACATTACTAAAATATTAATTCTGATTTTGGTTATGAGATTAAATGTAGGTTCTTAACAGAATGGATTTGCAACAAAAGAATTGTGAAAACTTTTCAAGATGGTTCTTTCATGTTCCTTCTTTAATGTTCAAAGCATACACACATAGAATGTGAATGTTTTACTGACCATTTTGCAGCATGTCATTTGTGGTCACAAGTCAGATTTAGGGCACACCTCAAAATAATTACAATAGAATATAAGTTTTACAATTTTCCCATTTGTATGACTTTTGTTTGGGAATGCAAGATGTATTCCTTTAGTTTTTCGCTACTTTATGGACTATTTTTTTTCAGTAAATTCATTTTTTAATTAAGAACAAAGTATTTTTCTCACTGCTAAGTAAGGTTTTACCATATCATGAATGCAACCACAGCTAGGTGCTGGATATGCTTTCAAAAAATCAGAATTGTCCTGATTATAAATCACCTGAAAGGCTGAATTATGTTCTTAGGCTGAGATCTCACTCATTTTGCAGTTGAAAACCAAAGCCCACTTTTATTTTCATTATCTTTTCAAATTATATTCTTGAATCTGAGATCTGCTGTGGTTCCTTGAGATCTCTCCAGGCTTGGAATCTACCACAGGAGCAACTGCAAGTAACAAACCCTCCACTTCAGCTGAACAGGCAACAAGAAACTTGCAGAGGGTCCTCAGAAGCTGCAGCACCACAGACTTCCTGAGTTTTAATGGAAAATTTATTCCCATAGTGTAAAAGCACTGACTAAAACACAGCTGTTCTTGTTGAGAGTCTTGTGGTTGTCGCAGCGTGAGTAGTTTGGATATAATCAGAGCCAGGAATCAATTAAGGTGAAAAAGATAAATCATTAAAAGTCAGAGTACAGTAACCATTGGAAAAATCTGTGCCCTCATTAAAAAAGTAATCATACGAATAAATAAATAGAGGGCTGAGGATTGTGGTCAGCTTTAAAAAATGACAGAATTTCCAGAATATTTAGAGAAAGGAAGAACTCACAGGGTGAAGCATTTGGAATTACACTCTAGTACTATCCACTTATGGAACAAAAGTCTAACCAGAAAATCAAAATTTACACACTTTGCTGCAACTGGCATGATTATGCATGAACATTCCTTCAGAAAAGTTTACAAGCATAAACAGGTATTAGGACCATAGAAATAAAATTGGGATAGTAAGATCACTATATATGTAAGCAAAGATAAGATAAACATTTTATCTCTTCTTCAACTTGGATATTTTTGATATGAACTAGATTGTAATGATCATGTATTAAACTTACCATTATATGAATCACTCATTAGTTAAAACTAAATCTATTTTATCCCAGGAAACCTAAGACATGGACTGGAATATCAACCATCAGCTATAAACAGTAATTGAAGGAAGCTTAGAGTTTTTTACTAAGGAAATAACTTATATTACCTACCTGTGCCTTTGTAATACTTGGTACAGTTACCATATTCAATATCCTCCTTTTTAATATCAAACTGAGGCAGAGCAATTTTCTCTAGCTGTACAGGATCTCCAGACTGCCAGATAAACCGTAAGTCATCAGTTGTGTAACCAACTACAAGGACAAAATAATAAGAATTGTTTAAAGAATCACCTCAATCACAGTAAACTCTGGACAAAAACCTAGCATATATGTATTGTATATCTTTCAGTCTTTTCCTTTTTGTTTTCTGTTCAAATAAGAAAATACAAAAATTAAATAATCCTCAGCGGCATTTTTATGTAGGCCGAAGTTAGTGGGTGAAACATTACATTATCAGCAATATTAGGATGACTAAGAGGTATTTGTTACAGGTGTACTTTTCAAACAAAGAAAGCAAAGCTGGATTTTCCAAAGCTTTCAAGCCTCCATATTCATTCATACTCTACTTCAGCAAAACATGAAAAAGCTGAATTTTAAACAGCACTTATGAGTCTGAGTAACTTCAAAAGAATTTAACAACTCAATTACCATGATGAATCTTGGTGTTTGTGTAAAACAACTGCCCTGCTTATTTGCTCTGACTAAAAGCCTGGGTTCATGAAGCATTGCCATTCAGGAAATACTTGCCCAGGAACCAGAGCAGATGTGCCGTCCTACAGAAATCAGCTCAGTGCCTTCATGACCTACTGAGTACAGACAGACCTCAGCCAACACCTGAGTGCCCAAATCCTCATATATACACCACCACCAAGTGAGAGGCAGGGCAAGTTACACTCACAATATTCAAGAATAAAGCAATATTGATTAAATATGCATAATCAGAATAATGATTTTACATGCCATTTTTTTGCTACCTTCTGTTCATTAAAGAATAACTTAATACAAACAGAGATAATGTGTGTTAGATGGAAACAGAGATGAGGAAACATTAAAAAAGATGGATTTGGAATGCATAATTTTGAAGTTCAAAGCCTGAGAAAAATTATTTTTCTGGAGGCATGAGATTATTCTCTTTTATTTTTGAAAAACAGCTGTGATTAAGAAAGTGAAACTGTTCATAAATGATGTATCTACAATTCACAATAATTTAATAAAAATCACAATGTTTAAAAGCTTCATAATATAATATACTGTAAAATAAATTTTTTAATGTTTCATTCATAAAATTGTTTTCACCCCATTCCAACAGAGTATATCTCAAAACTCCCAAGATACTTTATGATAACAATTACTGGAGAGTGAGAATTGTGTCTATAGAGAATATGTAGAATTGGGAATCAAAACTATGGATATGAGAACATCTTACTAACAACTGATGGCCTTTTTTTGATTTGAAAGTTTAGCAAGTAAAAACAAAATAATGATTTGAAAATAACCTAAGAATAAAACTGCAAGTGGCTAACAGGGAAAGAACTGGAAGTACAGACAGGAAGTCATGGGTACCTTTCTTACTTCCAATAACTGAAGTAATAGGTAGAAGAAAGTTTAGTGCACAGTTTTTTCAAAGAAGCAAATTTACTGAATTTGAGTATATCATCTTAGCATGATTTTTTTTAATGAGTAGTTTATCCTTGCATGACGATGCCTTTCAACACTTGTAAAGCAAGTGGACTTTCTGGACAGAGAAAGTTTGAGTGAACTTCCATTAGTATTACTAGCTAATTCCAGTTTAAGCCAAACTGATTTCGGTTTTCCATAAGAGTTTACTTCAGCTAATGTACATACATAGAAGTGTCAAACAAAATTACTATGGACATTCTAAAATTCTAAAGATAAATGCTAACAATCAAAACTTAAATAGTAAAAATCTATTATTATTATTATTATTATTATCATTATCATTATTATCCTTATCCCCATTGTGATACCCTGCCCAGCTTTGATTAACCTTACTTTTTCCTCACTTGTGACTTTCTTTCCCTAACTTCACCTTTCCCACCAGACCTGCTAGAGCAAGAGATGAACGAGTTTTGATTTTACAGCAGGAGCAGACTGGAACAAGTCACCTTCCTTCTCTCTGCTTCACACTCATCCTTATTCAGGAAAGCAGAATCACCACGAAAGTGGGATCACCAAGGATCAAAGTGTCGGACAAAGCTGTAGTTGTGTAGACACCTGCGTACTTGGGGCACAGGAAGGAAAATGGATTTCTGAAAAACTTTGTTTGCAACTTCCAGCATGGCATGAAGCCCATCAGAGATGTGACCTGTCTGCCCTGTTATAAGATTAAATCACTTGGAGACCAGGAATAGATGTTTGACTGCTTCAATGCAAGGACATAAATTGGGCCCAAACAACCTACAAAGCAGCACAGGTTGTGGAAGTTCGAACTACCTGGCAAAACCATTATTTTTTCCAAATTACATGTTTCCATTTGTCTCAGTTCATTGTAAATGCTTTTATGAAAGGCCTCAGTTATCATTCTGGTTAATAGCTTTTGAGTTTTAACTTTTGAGTTAAGGGTGCGCAGCGCTATAATGGTAAGAAACACCTTTGATAGGGAAATGCACATTGGTAGGAACCAGTGAGTATCAATTTCATGGTTCATTAAAAATGTTGAGATGAAGTAAACAGAATTAGTAATTTTTGTTTGATTCTCATGCATGCTAGAAGAGAACTGTTTTTATGGGCAGAGTGATTTACATACAGCTTTCCAATTGCATCTTGCAGCGTTGTGTATCCATGGGAAACAAGGTCAAGTCCAAAGGGCATGACAGTGTAATAGACAATCTGAAAATACAGAAATGCTATTTAAAAACAGTGTGAGCTCTCAGGTAAGTGGTAGATGGTCATGAGAAAGAAAAGTATAAAATACGTATAAAATAAGACAATAAAATTTTATAGAGGGTTTTAAACACATAGAAGCTCACAAATTAGGGAATTACTAAAATGCAAGACAAAATACATATAGGTAATAGAATAACAAAACCAAATGTCCATACAAAACAGAGTCCTGACTCCAGCATTAGCCAATGATAGACTTCTAAAGAAGAAGATGACACGACAGCAATCTGGAAGTGTTATTTTGCCAGATATCCAGCAGTATCCAAAATTTGCACCTCAAGGGCTTCCTAAACCAGAAGGGACTCTTCAGTATTTAAGGGCCATCAACAGATTTTTTGTCTCCAAGAAGTTGTTTTGCTTTCAGCTGCTTTCTGGAATCTAGGTGTCCTGGTTTAAGCTGGGAGAGTTAATTTTTCCTAGTAGTTGGACAATGCTCTATTCTGGATTCAATTTGAGGATAACATGGATAACACACTGATGTTTCTGGTTGTTGCTGCGTAGTGCTTGCCCTAAAATAAGGACTTTTGAGTTTCCCATACTCTGCCAGTGAGCAAGTACAAAGGAGAAGGGAGGCTGCAGGGAAGGGACGGGCATTTGTCAGCAGGTAGTGAGAAATTTTATTTTGCATCACTTGTTTCTCTTGATTTTTTGTCTCTCTCTCCCTGTTGCTTTTATTACAATTAGTATTAGCATTAACACTTTTATTTTGTTTTACTTTGCTGCAATTTTAAGGTGGGGCTCCACCCACAACTTCTATGGACTTTATTTTTCTGCTTCTCCTCCCCATCCCATTGAGGCCAGGAGGAAGTGAGTGAATGGTACTTAGTTGCCAGCTGGGGTTAAACCCTGACACCACATAAGCTTTAATATGCACAGCATCTTGCAGTAAAGAACACCATAGCTAAGCTGCACACACTAATCACACCTTTGAATCTATCCTCAGTCTGTCTCATAGTTGTTTCACTGTAAAGGAAGGCAAAAAAATCCATGTCCATCCATTCTCTCTGTGCCATTTGTGACTTAGAGACCTCTATGGCACCACCTCAATTATTTTGCTTTTTCCAGTGTGGAAAGTTCAGCCTTGCTCAGCTGTTCCATATCTTTGACTGCCATATCTATCCATATCTATATCCATATCTATTCCTGCCTCCCTTCCTACAGCTATAAGACCAGTATTGTAAGTATAGTATACTTTTATGCAGTGGCATAACTTTAATCCCTAATTCTACCAATAGTTCAATTCACTTTCTCAAATAGTACTGAGCTATTAGCTGAATTTTTCAGAGAACTATCCATTACTACTCAATGGTAATTTTTTTGGCTGGTAATAACCAACTCTAGATCAATCAGGTTTTATGTGAAGCTAAAATAATTTTTTTCCCTCATGCATCATTTGCAGTTGTTTACACTGAATTTCATCCCATACTTTGTTGCCTAGTCATTAGATGGATTTGTGGTTCTCACTGTTGTCTCTTATCTTTACTGTTCTGCATAATATGGTATCATCAAATGCACTTGCAAATTCAGAGTTTTTCAGATTATTTCTGTTGAAAAGCACAGAACACAGAATAGATTTCTTTTGTGGGAGCCTACTGTTTACCTCCCCTGATGTGAGCAGTACCAGTTTATTCCTGCATTCAGTTTTCTAATTCTTAAATATTTGTGCAAGATTTTTCTCTCATACACATTTTGCTATGCAAGAATTTTGATAACTGGAGAGTCTTTCATATCTCTGTAAACTAGAAACACAAGACATAGAAATTATATCTTTTAAAATGTCACCAAACCACAGTTCCTAAAAAAAATAATCTTACTTGCATATATATGATGTAAGAACATAGTGTGCCATTAAAATAGAGTATTTTTAAAGGATGACAATAATTTCTAACTTTATTGAACCTGGTTTTCTTATTTGCAAGTCTTCCAAGAATAGTTTTTCCATCAGAAACACTTCCATTAATATTCACTCAATATTCACTAATCATTACCCATACCTATTGAGCTCATTAATAAATGCCTGCAACCCAGAAAAAATATTTGAAAAATATTTAATGTTTCATTTAACATTCACTCTTTCAAATGGGAAACTTCTTTCATAGATGGAAGTTTTTTTTACTTTGAAATATTAATTTCTACACACTTCAAAACTACAGAAGCAGCTGAAATCAAAACCAAGACCTTCAGAGCAAGCCAAATTAAATGCTTTGATTTTTGCCCAATGTATTTTCTTTTCTGATCACTGCCAGAAATTCAGACTGATTTTTCTCATCCTGTTTTGAAATGGGAAAAACAGAACATCAGCTTTTTTATATTGTTTCTTCTTTTTTCTATCCATTTCTGGTCCAGGGAGAAACGGCTCATGTGAAGCTAGCTCCCCATGTGGTACCCTCTTAAAGGTAATATTGCAGTATATTCAGACAACCATTTTTATGTCTATCAGGGCAATACGTTACAGCTCATATCAGAAGAAAATTCACTTCCTGATAGGAAATTTAGCCTAATCTCTACAAACCATAAACTATAAACTCTCCAGATCTGTAATTCACTATGACCTCCTTTTTAATCAATTAATTTGCTGGTTTCAGTGGATGTCTATTTTTGTGGCATCATGTACACCTTTGATAAACCAAGCCAAACCACCAAAAAAGGATATGGTAATTACAATTAAATTGAATAGCAATTTGGAGGTTTCTGGAAAAAAAAATTATAACCAGTAACATAGAACTTAATAGAAGTGCATAGAACTTAATCAGGATTTTTTTGCAGCACTTTTACAAAACATACATATTCACAAATTTTGTAATTTCTGCCTTTCCCTATATCTTTAGCAAGTAATCACAGTTTACTTGCTGTAAAAATTCAAGTAGTGTGCAACATATCTGTTTTACTGAAGGCTGTATTTCAGATATATTATCCACTCCATTATACTCCATTATGCTTCTAGGAACCTAAGAAATTGCCAAAAGGGTTTAAATTTAGTTAGTTCAGTGTGTTAGCTTAACATGTATACACACTTCAAATTCCTCACACCTGCAGTGCTATCAACTGACATGCTTTAAAACACCTTTATCTTAGTTGTTTACACATACTTGATTTATTGCAGCATTGTTTAGAAACTGTCTTATAAATTTAAATGTTACTAATAAATTGTATTACATTGCTAAGGCTAATATAGAATATATTTTTCATATAAAATCACTTTAATAGTGGAAACATATAATACCTCATGCTGACTAGGACATCTCCATCCCGAAATATAAAAAGAAGGATATTTTCTTGTGTGACATCATGGAAGTTAGCATTTTTTTCATTTGCAAAGAATAAGTCTGGCTTCCAAAGACACTTAAACATAGTTGGGTCCACTGTCAGTGTATCTGAACCTCTCCAGTCATTGGGCAGTTTGAGTCTGGGGTCATTCCACTTCTGTCTTAGAAAGATGTTGACTCTATAATCCTGATGGGAAGAATAAATAAATATTAGGCTCACCAAAAGTCTGGCAAAAACCCCACAGAGAAATAAAACCATTCCATCAGACTCAGAAAAGAAAAAAAAATATGCCCTGATTTTTCATTCACAAAGACAGTAATCACTATTCAAATTACATTACAAAATGTTAAGTTTAACAGACTTTACTACAAACAGATAACATCTCACTCATGGTTTTTGAATATAGCATATTTCCTTAAACAAAGGATCAAATTGCCTCTCCAGATCATTTTTGCATTAACAGCCTCCTGTCACCCAGGCATAGAGAAAAGCATGCAGCAGGGCAGAGACTGTTACACTAAATGGCTGCAGGCAGCAGGCATGATATCACTTCTATCAGGATATCCTGTGAGTGCCAATTCCAGTTTACTCTCCATTTGGTTAGGTGGCACACTGATGGCAAAATATCACACTATAAAAGCAGGAAACAGACCAGGTGGGTAATAGATTTTATGCTACACTCAAAAGATTCCCACAACACTACACACCCAAAATACAGCCTCAGACCTTCTATCAGTGATCTGGGACTACACTGATAGCAGGAAAACTGATGCCAGCTTGCAACATAAATACTGAGGTAGCAAGTATGAAAGGAGAAACAGAATCAGTCTCAAAAAGAACAAATCAAGGCTTTATAGAGGAAATCTCCTTCTGAAATCAGTATGACTCTGGCTGAAGGACGGACAGTAGTAGAGCCATGCTCAATGAGAACCTAATTTTGCTTTTGGGAATTGGAGTTGCATGTGTCTCAGGGCAAAATGATATCCTGCACGTGTTCTGTCCTTAGTGAAAGCTGTGTACATCCAAAGCAAGAATCTGACCTAGAATGTCAGCTATGATTTTTCAGTCTTATCTCTTAAGTATTTTTGTTTTACATTTACATTTAAGCCAGCGACTCTTTTTGATGTATATGTAAACAAGGCAGATCACATACAGAGAAATCACATTGAAAAAAAGTTAAACAAACTGAAAAAATGAATCAAAAATCTGTATGCAAGATTATTTCTATCTCCAGTCTTCCTAGTTGCCTTCTACAGTGTGCTTTGTGTTTTCATAACTGTCTATTAGGTACAAAGCCTCCTGAGATCAGCTGTCCTTCAGAACAGTGAAAACACTGCTACTGCTCTACAATTATAGCAAAATGCTAGAAATGTGCGAGTGAAGGTTCTCGACATATTTTTGGTTTGTCAATGGATTCTGCATACAAACTAATTTTGTAAAGTTTTTTATTCTACATGTCAATGACTCTTACACATTAGTTTGCTGATACAACTGAATTATCTTCTGTTGTCCTTACTACATTTACTGTCCAAAGCAGGTGCCATGTTGAGACAATCATGCTAACTTCAACCAGGAGTCCACTTGGCTAAGACCTCATGCAGAATAATTTATTCTGTTGATTTGCTCTGCATATTTAAATACAACGCCCACTTTCCCATGTCCAGTCCACCAGTCAAATTAGCCCAAGTATTTCTTTATTACACTATGCTGTGTAATATTTTTTCTTACTGCATTGTAAGGAAAAGCAAAGCATCAAAACTAAGCACTTGTTACTTATTGGTGGTTGGATTTGGAAAAAACATACATAGTCTGACTTTTATTTATACAAAGGCCTATATCGTCTTGCCAAAGTAAAGAAGAAGCAAAACATAATTGTTAATATGAAGTAAATTTGTACTGGAAGGCTCTCATAGAGAAGCTTCATAATTGGAGGGAATTCAGGTCATTATCTCAGAAAGCATCTTTTCAATTATATATATATATAATTGAAAATTTCCTTTACTTGCTTCTTGCTGAAGTTCCCATTCCACACGCACTTCTCTCTTTGAAAATAATTACTCTAAACCATATGAGATAAATGCTGCATACCATTCATGCTCACAAGCATTACGCTCTTGGTTACACTGAATTCAATTTCCCCATAAAAAAGTGCATTACCTTAATTTTAAACAAAATAAGAAGCCTTCTCAAAACCATAGGCAAATGATAAGCGCTGTCTAACACTTGCCTTCAGCTTACCCATTCAGTAGAAGGAGATGTTTACACCACTGAAAAGCAGAATGCACTGGCAAAATAAGAATTGGAAGTAAGATCAGGTGGATCATATTTTATTTCCTTCCTTGCTCTATTACAAATTAACTTAAACACCAAACAATCAGATGTTTCAACATTTTAAGAACTTGAGTCTGTTCCCATTTAACTCAGAGAAAGAGAAATCCCATTAATCTAAGATGGGGAGGTTCAGGCCTGAAGTAGCGATGTTGACAGGGATGCTTAGAGGGCAAGGCCACCACATACTTGAGGCAATAGAGAAAATGTAAAAGGACATAAAGAGATGTCACTATACAAAACTGGCTAGCCAGACAACAGTGTAAAAAAGGGCTGCTTCTTAAAAGAGCATGCACCCTTACAGCATCTGGCAGCAGTAAAGGCTAGGATCTGGTATAAATCAATCTTGAAAGAAGTCTGTAACCAGTCCTCTCAAATTTGCCCAATGAATTTTAAGATTCACTAAATGTGTTACAGTTAGTTTGAAAAGGGCCTGAAGAAGCAGTCTGCATGAAGCACATTTTACAAATGTTTTTTGAATTTGCAGAGTGATTGGCATTTTATAGTAAAGGAAAGTCAAATAGCAAAAAAGAAACCTGAAACTAGGGGAAGAGGATGGAAGAGATATTCATCAGCCTCAGAACTAGGAGGACCTGTCAGGTAGAAAGAAACACAGAAGTATTCTACAGGGATTTGTTCTCCTATGGAACTCCCAACAGAAGGCAAATTGTTTTCAGGGAGGTTGTGAGGCATTCTAGGAAATATTTCAGAAGTTTTCTAAATAGTGGGCATGTGGCCTGAAAACCACCTCAGGCCAGAATGCAAGCATAGCCTATACATCTTTCTGCAAAATAGAGCATGTAGAAGATCATGAAAGACTTACTACATAAACTGCACTCAAACAAAGAGAGGCAACATAACAGTTCTTCCTTTTAATGAAATAGAAAATGTCATTTTTAACATTAAAATAAGGAAACTGAATGTTTTTTATAGTCATGAATATTAAAAAGACCTTTCTGAAAGATTTTAAAGTAAAGGAGAAAGAAGAAGTGGTGTTTTGTCGTTTGAGTCAGTGAAGAAAGGTCATACTGCAAGCAAAAACCTTGAACATAGATTCTGTAGACGGAAAGTCAGATCATCAAAGAAAAATATATTATAGCCCTATGGGTATTTATACCAGAAACTCTTTATCCCTAGGAATCCTTGACTGTGATACAGTTTAAAACAGTTTCTAAATGTGACATAATCACTGTATTATGCCGCAAATCTGCAGTCTGAAAAACGTGTGGACACTCAGAAGCAGAGTTAACATGGGATCCTTGACAAGAGGTCTAACAATATAGAAGGAAACAAGTTACAGGATTCAAGATAAAGGAAGCTGACTGGAAAGTAGCAGCTCTGGCATAAGCTCTTGTCCTTTTTATCTGTACAAATTCTGATTTTCTCTGTAGTTCACTAGTTCTTTTGCTTAGTGTTTTCCCGGAGATTTGCTTGTTAAATGTGTGGAAGCACTGCAATTCTCTTCAATATTAAACAACAAACATGAACAACATCCTATCTAGACAACAGCAAACATTTGCCCTTCAGATTCTTCATAAGGGCTTGATTAAAGTGATGCAGGATTCTGGGCATAGGACCCAAAATATGGGTACTCTCTTGCTTGAAAACAAAGTAACTTCCAAGTAACATTTCTATGAAGAAATTCCCTCCTTTTTTAAAATCTAAGTGGACTGTACCTCAGAAGGAGCTAATCTCAACTCTTTGTTGAGGATGAGCCAACTGCATAGCTAAAAATACATTGTCATAGGACCAGAAGGACAGCAAGGAAGGCCTTCTCTCACTGGCACTCTACACATTTGTTTGTTGGGCCTTCTACCATGACCTCTCTTCCAGTCATCAGGTACCCACTGTTATTTTTCACCAAACGTCCATCACACAAAGAAGGAATCATTGCTTTAGCATGGCATTACCCTCACACAGATTTTGCAAAAAATTGTGATTTCAATTACTACAGCCAGCAGTGGCTAGAGGGCAAAGCATCATCACAATAATTCATTGACTGAAATACTTAGAAATATATTATTTCACAAATTTTGATATCACTCCAAAGAGCTTAGTAGCTTCTGGTAATTTTAGAGACAGTCTATAAATCAATGAGTCTCACCAACGCCAGTGACAGTAGAGATGTAGCCAGCCTCTCCTCCAACACCAAGGAGGAAGAGGAAACCTTTTCAGCAGTTCTTCTGCAAATGTCTCCTTTTTTGAACACAAGAGACCCCTCTGATCCTTCAGAGACTTGGTGCCTCACCTCCAAGAAATATTTTTCCTGTGATTCTGAAAGTACAAACCTTTTCCTATTCTAAGGGATCCATTTCTACTGTCTGGTGTATTACCCAGACCATTTGAAGATAAGTACAAACCTATCCCCAAGAGAGCAGTGATTCCTGAATATCCAATGCTCACTGCAGCAGGAAGAGTTTTCTAAGTAATACATGGAAGAACAGATTGACTGTTAATTTTGTCAGTGCTTCTGTATTACATTAGGGCAATCAAGAAGTAATGCAAATTTCACATAAACATGCTTAGCTATCATGGTGATCAGCTAGACATCGAAATCTAAGTAAAAGCATCAAATAAAGTAAGGATGTTGTCTGAAGTTCTGAATTATGGAGGAGAGCATGACTTAGCATACAACACATCCTAGTAAATTCATGAGAGACAATATCAGGAAGACACAGACATTGCTGTAGACAGCATACATTTTTTTTTTGGAGGGGCTGAGGGAAGCAAATATCTCACATTCATGTTTTGCTACTATTTGAATCTGGGTGAATTGTAAAAAAGCCTCTCTAAAAGTCACTTTTTAAAGCATGCAATTAATTAATTTCAGAAACTTGAAAGGGCCACCTGGTCTAATATACTTGACATCTTAAGACACTTATCACCATCCTACTTTCCTGCTCTTCCTCCCTGCCCCTCTTTAAATTTGACTCCTCTTTTTATTTTCTTTAATATCACTTCCCACTAACACCATTAGTTGACTTACTATTATTTGCAATCAAACATAAATCTCTGCTGGCTAAAGAAACAGAAATCTCTGGCCAAGATGTTCAAAAGTGTTCCAGCCATCATTTATGTTCAACTTGGAGTGTCTCTGCAGCCCTATTGAAATTTCATTAGGATAATATTTAAGCTGGTTCTGGATTTTAAGTGGGCACTTAGTTCCAACAACTAAAAATATGCTTTATTGTTTATTAGTGGTATTGTGGTTTATTGCTTCTCTGCCATTATGAGTCAGAATGCTGTGTTAGTCACAGCATTAAAAAAAGCAACTTGATTTTGGGAGCTGCCTCAATGCTTTAGATGCAGCAGGTCACCAAAGTGATCAGGGAATGCCTCAAAACTCCCACACAGTGCAAGTCTTGGCTGTGGCTTTCCACGCACTGGCACGACATGGTGCACTCCCCTCTTTTTTACAAAAAAGGAAAATCTGATCAGGTCAGAACATCTTCAATAACTAAATGCATTTTTTGGCAACATTTTTGACAGTATTTATTGGAAACACCATGACCAAAAAAGATCTGTAAATCCCAAAATACCCAGAAAGGGCTTTGCTGAAGCAACTAATATTTTGACATTGATTTTATTTCCCAAAGAAACAAAAGAAGTCAAAATTGAAATGAGGATTGTTTTATCCTGATTTAGGCATGTTGAAATTTTCTGGCTGAACTAGAAACGTATTTTTCTAAACTTCACTCCTCAGTTTATCTTTCCCATGCAGTAAATAAACAGCAGTAAGGCTATGGTCATTGATAGTCTATTCCTTTACTATGGCTCCTTCTATTCCTCCACAATTTATTTCCATCTTCAGATCCACATAAAACCAGGAACCTATACATTTCATCCTTATGCATGTCTGCTCTTTTTCTCTCATATACAGTCTTAGTCAATTGGAGTTTTTTGAATAACACAGCAAGCAACCTACATAACATCTCTCAGGAAGACCTTTAACTCATACTACCAAATGGGTTCTTCCAATGAACTTAAGAACTTATGGAAATTATTCTGTCTCTTGCATCTAAGAAACCATGGATTTCCCTTCACGTAAATCAGTCTAAAGCTACAATAATCTATGGACACATATAGAGTGAAATACATTAATAGGTTAAGGTCTGTGGCATAAAGCACAGTCAATCATTAACCCAATTAACTTAATTCTCAGTGTCTGCAGCCACAAGAATTATTTTTATTTTAGAGTTCATAATCCTCAATCTGAATTTTAATTTAGTAAGAAAATCTCCATGTGTACTATATGAATTTAATTTCACTCTTACCATAGTTGTCTCTTGAATTGACCCAAAGCTGTTAATAAAGATGTTAACTGCGACATCAACTGGAATTCCTTTAAGAAAAAAAATTCTAATTAGCCACACAATCCAGTAAAGGTACATTATCCTTCATTTAAAGCTCCTTTATATTGGTATCAGAATGTCACAAGGTAACTTTATCTTTTTAAGTTAGTATCTATAGTTTTCAAAGTCAATAGAAATCACTAAACCTCTTCTTAACCTAGCAAAAAGAAAAAGGGAAAAATAAAAATCCTTAGTTCAGAGAGCTAATCTTAGAGAATTCCATTGACCACACATCTAAATTAATGGTTTTTTTAACTCCATAATTTTATGTTATCTCAGAATTAATAAGCCAGTATTACTTTGGCACACAGTGTAACAGAGGCAATTCACATTTCTAGTAGCAGACACTTTTAACTGTCAAGGTCATAATGACAATCTATCATCTCAACTTACCTGTTTATGATTTATGATGATTTATTTTCTTAAGCTATAAGAGGATACCTCTCTGTGCAAGTAAAGTCCATAAGCCTTTACCTGCCTGTAGGGTATGAATACAGGCAGGTAAAAATTATTGCATGCATCTTTCACAGCTATCTAGCCTTGGTATGAAAGAGTTGGAAAGCTGCTCAATTTGACAACGGTTACCAATTAGCCAAGAAAAATTTCTAGAAGTCAGCAGCTGTGAAGATATTAAGATGGGCTGGATTTTTTTCTCTTTTCCACAGCCAGGGTTCCTGTTGTTGAAGAGGGATGGTATGACAGCTGCTACATCTGCCCTCTGTCACCCTGCGGGAATTGATTGGCAGTCATTTAATCTGGTGTTAACAGAGAGCGATCACAGAGCAAGGAGAAGTGCCCTGATAGCTGAGAGAACTAATTATGGACCACTACTTTTATTTAGTAACTCTATGGTGTGAGTATCAGGCTGTCCACTCGATGCAGGTATCTGATCTCATTTATACTGTTACAAATACTCAGTGGGTTTCTTCCTACTTGCAGCAACAAAAGAGATAAAAGAATATATGAATACTGTTTTGACAGACTAAGAAAATACAGTACAAATTAATATATGCTTCTTCCAATAGCATGTTTGTCCGCATAAAATATTTTTATGTACATTTAATACATAAATTCAAACTCATTCTCTGGGTCACAAGAAATTTATGAAGATAAAATTTCACTAATGCAGTTAAATCAATTTGTTTGGTTTGGTTTTTTAATCAGACTACTTAAGTGTGATGCTTTTGGTTATGCAATAAGCACAATATTTCTTTTAATGCCTGATGCATGTGACAGAGCACCCATCACATCAATAGTAGCCAAGAGTGTACTTTATCTTCCAGATTTGAATAGGAAGTGCCATCCAAGAAAATCACTCGTGTGTGAGGAACACTTTAACATGGGCAAACCACTTGTCAGAAAATGTTCTTTTTCTTCTACCTCCCTCTGAGTTAACATTACATGTCCTCCCTTTCCCTTCTGTCTTGATTCTTTCTAGACTGCCAGAAGGGTTATCAAAAATATGAAGAAATCTGCAACATGCTTTGTGATTACAAGCTGATTATGCTGAAGAACAGGTAGAGAAGAGGCTGGAAATTTATTCTTTGTGACAAGACTCAGTGCTGGAAACATAAATATGGTTCTACAGAGAGTAAGAAAGAAGCAGTACACTTGCTGAGAACTGAGTTTAATATGTTTATAAAACTGTTAAATAGAACTGAAAATAGCCTCTTCAAAAGCATAATAAACATTTAAGATTACCAAATTTTTCGTACTAGTGATATTCATGTTAAAATATCTCTTAATGCTCATATAATAATATGGGGAGTTCTAAAATGAAAGAGCTGTTTCATATATACTGCACTGCCTATACATAATAAAATTGTCTACATCTTTTTTCAGAAGGTAAATAATCTAATTCCTGGAAAGTCTAATCTACAGCCTAATGTGTGTGAATTCTTAGAGGTTTCACAGAGAATATGTATTCCAACCTTTTTCTGCACGTGTAAGGATTCACGCTTGCCTACACAGAAGAATCCTGCAACATCTGACTACCAGGGAGATGTTTTATTGGCAGAAAATGTGAAGGAATGCATTACCTATACAAATTCCCAAAGTGTTAAAGCTTTATAATGAAAATATCTTTAAAGGATTTCATAATTGTATAGTTTGCCAATAGTGATACTGCTGACTCCAACTTTTTATAGTCATCTTAAAGGATGTCTATAGAGAAATTTGATGGTTTAAAATACTGTAAAGTGGAGTCTAACTAAAATGTAGGGATAAGAAGATATTTGTAAAACTTATTCTATAAATTCTATTTCTACATTTTAAAAGTCTTTTATATAATAAGACCAAAAGTAATAAAGCATCACAGACTATTGTGATAATGAAATCCTAACATATTATCTTTCAGCTCAAAAGGATAAATATCTCCTGTAGTTTCACACTATCTAGGGAAGCTTCCTTTTAAAAAAAAAAAAAACAAAAATCAAATGACAGAAATTTAGCTTGTGAGTATTATCTCTAAATAATTTTTCTCTGTGTGAAAAGTTTAAAAGTTAAAATCCAAAGAGTAAAGAAAAAGGCTGAAATATCAAACAAACCTTTGAAATTAGGCCTTATCCTGGGATCATAGCTGAGCAATAGTCTATTCAAGATATTGCTGGTAGAATTAGCAGGTACCCTTGCAAGGTCTTCAGCTGATTGCTGCCTGTAAAAAAATGTTCATTGGTTACTATCAAGACAGAAACAACTGCATGCTTAAACTGAAGTGATTTTAAAGTAATGCCATAAGTGCCATTTCACAAGAAAAAATGTTCAGTATTTTTAGGTGCCATCCTGTATAGTCTTCCATTCCTTGAGAAGTTTCAGCATTTTTCAAGAAACTATTTGGGTAATAAACACAAATGCTCTCTGACATACTCTTAACTGCAAACTTGGAAGCAAATAAACTGCAATTCAATAATTGTTCCCTTCTCTCCTAACAAAAATATGCAGAGGGACATGATTTCTTCATCAGTAGAAAGCAGCCACCTGAACTATTTTTAGTGACTGTCAGATTAGGAACCTGAGTAAATTGACAGCCACTTTGTAGGTGCCAAACCATGCAGAGGCTTTTGGCAGTCTCCTGCTCTTGCATGCCAGCGCCAGCTATTCCACCCAGAGCTGGAGGATTGCATAATCTCATTGTCAAGTGCTAATAAAAGCTTTGCTACAGAAAACAAGGCCTTGGACTCTCTGGTTTTGCAGGGGGAATTTAAACATCATCATTACCTTGCCATTATTGTGCTGGGTGTTAAATGAAAACCATTGCAACAATCAAAAAGAACCTGTGACAGGTAAATGTAGCTACAAGAGTACATGAAATTGAGTGTAATAAAAAGCAATATGGATGCATCAGTGCCCTCCCCAGGTATTTTAAACACCAAGCAGGCTCATAATGGTATGTCAATGAATTTGTATGTTTCCAGAACCTCCTCAGTGATTGTTTCCAGTTTTGATTTCTGTCTCATAATTATAACTTTTCCATCCCTTTTATGACTACATTGCTATCTTTCTGTTATTATAATTCAGTAACTAGGATGCCATGTAAAGATAAGACAAACACCCTACAGAGGTATAAATCATATGCATCAACATTATCACCTCTTGCAAACTATTGTATGAATGTATTTTAAAAAATGATCAAGTTTATTTCCTAAATGTTATCCATAATCAGCATCAGCTGCTGTGCCTTCTTCACCCTGTAATTTCTTTTTTCATTAATCTCTCTCATACCAATGTCAGTTTGACAGACCTACAGGTTATTCTGTATAACATTTCAGTTCACTGTTTTTTTTTTCTTCTCATCCTTCAGTTTCCTTCATGTCCCCTGGGATTTCTGCCTTATTAAACATTTGTTGAAGAAAACATTAACTCTACTGAAGGCTTTGAACCAGTTGAAAAGAATCCAACATGAATGTATGAGACCTCCTGATTTTAAAATGTCCAATGATGGTAGCTCCTACTCAGCATTTTTCTTATTGATTACTGGGAAGCTAATTAATTAATAAATGTCAGCATAGCATGATATCATTATTTGATTGAAAACCTGAGATGAGATCAGCTCTAACTGTTGAAGAGCTTTTATTAATAACCTCACCTTTAAAAACAACTGGTTTAATCAAACCATAAGGAACTCGGATCTGCTAACTTGGTAGCATTCACTATGCCTTCCCAAAAAGATTTAATCTCCTCAGTTAACACTTAACAGCTAAAACATTTATAAATAAAACTATGAAGGAGTTCCCTATTATTTTAAACATGTCAACCATTTATGACAACCTAACTGCGTTTTATTATATCATAGTCTCCTTGACACCCTTTGAGCATTTTATCATTCAAGAAAAAAATAAGAAGATTTCTGTTTTCTCTGTTGTATCCAGGATATTTCTGAAACCTAAAGCTGCATATCTGCTTAGCTATTTTCTTGTATTTGCCTGGTGTTATAAATGAGGAAAAAATTATGGCAATAAAATGGCATTAAATCCTTCTTGAAAATTTGGACTACTCAACAGCAATTTGCAGGATAAGTATGCATTCCAAAGACTACACAGAGATGTGCCTACCAAGAAATATGTATGCAGGAGGATAGCTTAAACTTCAACATACAGGAAGAGAAAAGAGTCGTGGAGCAGCATTAAGTGGCTGCAGTAAATCATTCTCCACCCACCTCTCGCAGTAAACACACTAAAACCTCTGTGATCTGTAACAACCACATAGGTGAACTGATTGTTCTAGCAGAACTTCTCCACTTTCTCCAGAGAAAACTGATCTTCTAATAAAACAAGGAAGTGTTTACTTTTAGCAACATATGTGAATTTCCTGTTATGTATATGAAACTGTATGTTCTGTATACAATAAGCCTCTGCTAATTTAATATTAGAGCAATTTAAAAAGGAATATGTATTCTAACTCCTTTCCTAATAATTGACAAATTTCCTTTCAAACAATCCTGCAAGGGCTGTGTTTATAAGTTTTTAATGTTTTACCTAGAATTGGATCATTTTGCAAAAGAATTAATTTATTTCCTCATTTGGTCAGGCAGACGGACTAGATGATCATTGTAGGTCCTTTCCAGTTGAAATGTTCTATTCTATTCTATTCTATTCTATTCTATTCTATTCTATTCTATTCTATTCTATTCTATTCTATTCTATTCTATTCTATTCTATTCTATTCTATTTCAATTCTATTTCAATTCTGTTATTTTGAGATGTATTCAGTTTTCAGTGATGACCTTTACCAATGAAGAGGTTGTTACAGAAATATCATAAACCAGCTTTGTATGCTTTTTTTTATTTTTTGCTGTTACCACTATTTGGATAACAGCAAACCAAAAGGTTAAGATTATTTTCCATTTTCTAGAAAAAGCAACTCAGAAAAAAATGTTCATTTAGCTATTAAAAAGGCAGGCAAACACTCTGTATGTTGTGTTTTATCTGATACAGAAAGGTTCATGGGACTGCTTTTTTGCAAGTCACACATATTAACATTTACATCAGATGTCTACAAAAACTACATTTATAAAAGAATCTCCTTGATACTGACAATAAGACTTCTTTCTAAATTATGTATGTCCAGTATAATGAAATATGAAAACAAATCCAAGCAACAACTAATGAGCAAACTTAAATACTTATTTTTATTTTTGTCATGGGTTATACAAATAAGCTCATTAAATAGTGAAAACAGTAATCTGAACCACACAGGATCACATGGACACATAAATGAAATACAGATGCTCATAAAAAGCAATGAGGAAAAGAGGAAGAAGTTTGAGAAATTAAATGAGTGAGCAACAAACAGCAAAAGAAAGCCAAATACAGCTGACAAGTTTATTTGTCTCTTATAGTAAGAGGAATAAAGTGGTAGTTTTGTGAGATCTGAGCTGCATTGGAGAAGTATATTAATACAAATATCTGTTCAGGCTTTTTGTTCAAAAGCCATTCAAACATTGGGCAAAGGAGATTTATTGCATTAGGAAGACAGTGATGGGAAGAACAATGGCAGCATAGCTTGCTAGTAACCACAATCACATCTTCCACAAGTCGTTGAGTTGTATAAGTGCCTTTGTCCTTGCTTATCTAAGAACCAAGTGAAATACAACGATATTGGCTGGTTTGGGTCAGGAGGAGAAGCATTGAGATTCACTAATTGCTACTTTTAAAGGTCACTTTGAATGAAGTGGTTCAAATAGCTACTGGGAAAAAAAAAAGCTCTGCTGAATATCAGTCATTTTTTCACTGTGGTTCTTTTACAGCATGCTGTCATTAAACTACCTTCATTGAACAGCACACAAGGAAACTTCGTCACAATGACTGGATTCCCTTCTGAGAGCCTTGCTGACCAAAATGCCTAAATTTCACCTAACTCAATACATCAGATGTGTTCCTTGGGGTGAGTTTAGAAGTTAACGACACTTTTGGAGGGACAGATGAGCAAAAAGACTTAATGAGACAGTAAATGGGACGCATTAGGTGCTTGGATAAAGAGGCTGGGACTGTTAATGTGTGACATTTACCTAGAGCCACAACCACCCCTGCTTAATTGGCCATTATGGAATGAATTAATGATATGCATATTTGTATATTACATAATACAAAAAGGATTTGAGCTGAGATCTGCCTTTCTAGAAGAATCTTACCTCAGTGTGCTGAAGGCTGAGTCCCACATAACAACATTCACACCAACTGAGAAGTTACTTGCCATTTTTTTCTAATTCAGCCTACAATTCTCCCACCTGTAAAAAGCTGGTAACTTAGATTTCCACCAGTTGCAGCATGCATTTTAATTTTAATGCATTTATTTCAACCTGGGTTGAATGCATGTGGAGCTGATGGAAAGCATTAGGAAACAGGAATGCAGCACTCTTCACAGTAATTTGTAAGTTCTAAGCAAGATATAATGAATATCAAAGGACAAGGCAACAGACCCTCACAGTTGTTATGAAGAAAATTTAAAAGTAAATAATTGTAAAGTTAGAAATTTCCCTACCAAAAATTTTACCTAAGTAACAATTAAAAACCTCCACACTATCAACATACAAAATACCCAAACCCCAAGTGATTTTTCTGTCTCTGAATAAACAAAAGGGAAAACAACCAGTATTCCTGTATACATAGAAGTATCTGCACTTCTACAGTGTTCTCACAGTCCAGAGAGAAAACAAAGTACATTTAGCCTTTAGCTATAATATCCCTGCGAAAAATGCCTGGTCTTTCCGAGGTTACATCTGGTGTCACTGATGAATCAAAGAATTGCTTTACCTGATATATTTCAAGGGATATGCAGTGAGGTGCTCATCTCCTCTTCCACTGCAGCTCTACACATTTTATCACTGCCTTTGAAGGTGATGATCAACATTTTAAGTTGATTGCAACAGGTAATTATTTGAATAAATCACTAATCAAAATCCAGAATTTTAGATAAATAGATATGCATGACAAAAGAAAGCATGTAATACACTTGGTTTGAAATTAATATAGCTTTACATTTGTGTTAGGCAAATGTGTCAGAAGACATTATATCTTCTCTCTACAGGTCATCATGACATTTATTCTCTCAGAGCTCACTGAAGTTACAAGGAGTCCTTTCCACATGCAGTGCTACAGGAGGAAAGAATATAAACAATATTCTACACAAACAAGAAGGGAAAATTTTTCATAGTTCTAGATTGCTGACAGATATAAATACGTATTCCAACTCACACTGTTATCTCCAGTAAAATTTCCTATTTGATGCTAACAGATTTCAGTGCAGTTTATTTAAACTAAATGACGGAAACTGACAGTTTATTCATATAACATGGCTGTGTACAAGTGAGAAAAGCAAAAATAAGTTTCGGGAAACATAATATGTATTATCCCACTGTATATTTTAAGTACAATTTTCCTGATATAAACTATCAGTGTTCTGATTTTCAGGCATTTGATTTTTTGAGTGCAATAACTGTAAGCAGAAAAACAAGTTGATACACATCAATGACATACTATATAACTCTTTTGAGTGATCTCTCTGATCTCTAGTATGTTTAATAGCTACATTTTCAAACTGTGCACGGGGACGTGTCTATTCCTAAGAAAATTAATTACAATTACTCCAATGAAAAGTGGTATAGCTAATTACATTCAAACTGTGGAACTCTGAGTCACCATTTACATGTCTTCATGAATGCAGCTGACAGCTAAACACCTAAAATGAGATATGTAGCTTCAGTACCTAAATTTTGAGGTAATGGAGTGTGGTGAAAAAAGAGAAAGGTTCCTTCATAGCTAATTATGAAACAAACCCAGATTAGACACCCTGAATTGTGAACTGTGAGTTGGGAGGGTGAAATAGCTCATCTTTCATCTCATGTTGTTGCTAGACCAAAGAGAATAGTCTTCTAGTGTGGACATGTAGACAGCCTTACTGTACTGAGGTAGTATCAACAGTTGTTAGTATCACTACTTCGGTCCTTGTCTAGCAGAAACCTCTTAAATCCATCTTTGGTTTTACATTCAACATTCCCAGGCTTAGACATCTAAAGGAGTGTTTTTGTGGGAGTGCCTTGTTATTCACTAAATTTGAGAAAAGCAAGCTGGTTCATCTGCCTGCCCCAGAGGCGGCAGCCCCAAACCAACAGAGCCAGGTTAGCACGGTATTTCACCCAGCCTGAACTAGTACTGCTCTCAGCAATGTGTTTTCTTGCTAAAGTTAGATCTCTTGCTCCTAGCTTAGGCATCTCTGCATCCCATCAAAGTCACCACCTGTGACCCTTGTGCATAACAGGTGTCCTGTTGTGTCTTGATACAGCACACAGATGTGAAACATGATAAAGATCCAAATGTTTAAGCAACAAAAAATGATTTTTGAAATAATTTATGACATTATGACATTTTGAAGTCAGGTCCATTCCCCAGTATTTTTTTCAAAATGCTGTAAGTATGGAGACAATAGAAGGACCTTGGTAAAATCTAACCACTTGCATGGTGGTACGAGTGGTGATATAAGAGGAAAGCGTAAGCTGAGATACATTCTATATAATTTGTCTAATAGAATCTAGACCAATGGTTTTCCTTGTGCTTAGATAAAGGTGGGGCAATTTAATCCACAGATCCAAGTTTTTTCTCAGTCTAGAGGTTGTATATGAAATACAAAGTCTGCAACTTTTCCACAAACTTAATAGTGTCTCATCACTCTGGTGTTGAGAACGGAGCAAATGCTGCCCACTGAGAGGGAAAGTTACTGAACAAGAACCAGACTCCGATGCTTAATTACTGTTTTACAAGACAGCTTAGGCTTTGCTTATATAGATGGCTTTATCTTTTACTGCCCACCACATTTAACCACTTTGAAAGCAAATTTGCAAACCTTCTGGAATGTGGCCCTATCTGTCTGGGATCACAGCTTTCCATGAGAGTTACATGATACAGAATAATAAAAGTATTGACCAACTGCTGTTACTACAGGGCAGAAGAATTTTTGTAGGAACAAGACCTGGGATCTGCAAAGTACTTATCATTGGAATGACTATCAGATGTATTTGCTTCCACAACCAAATTCAGGTTTTCCTTTCACCTTCATTCCACCTCCTCCCACAAACTGTATTAACCCTTCCACCACACCTACAAACCAAAATGTTCACAGACTATCAACAGTGGTATCTAGATGATGGGAATGAAGAGAGACATGATGCCACTTTCCCACCATTTACATTTTGGGGTTGATCACCTACTACAGATGGAGAGGCGATGCACACCCAAACACTTGATAAAAAAAGTTCTACTTCATGAAGAAGTGGAGAGGACTCAAGATCTAAAATATATTTTGAACTTTTACTTTAGTCTTAATAGGAAGAGCATGTCAGAAGCTTAAAGTTAACTAAGAGAAATTTTAGGACAGAGTTTCATACAACTCTATGCTTTAAACACATTAAAGTCGTTTTCCCCTGGTTCCACTGTCTTTTGTTGTTGTTTTTTAAAAGAAGCTGTTTATTGAACCTTCGCATCTGTGACCTTTCTAAGCTTCTGCCCTGGCAGATGGCACAGGCCATGTTTTCTGGAGGGCCATTTCACAGTTTCTGAAGTTGCGGATATGCTTTATTGAATACAAGCCAAATATGATTTGTACTCCTGCTTTGTGGGTAAAAAAGATCTCTATAGATATTATTTGGTATTTAGTAAATCATCTACAAGGATATAAATCTCCATGTGTACAAATGCATAAAGGTGAAGAGGGTGGCTGTGTTCAAAGCACAGTCTTTCTGTGCAGACAAAAGGATGAGATTTAGCGGCTGAGGTTTTGCTCTCAGCATTGCTGTGGCGTCAGGGACACTGAGAGATCTTCAGAAGTGAACACTGTGCAAGTGAACAGCTGAGTCATCCTAAAACTATAATTACCAGGGATAGCTGTGATGATGACCACACTCATTACTGGTTTTGTTAGCTGCTATGTGACACTCTCTATTGCTCTTCTAACACCGTAATAACCAAACTTCCCTTTCCTCATAATGTCATTTGTCTAGAGATCTTGTGAGCAGTTTTGAGTAGAGACCTTCTAGGCTACTAAGGATTGTGGGGATAACAGCAGCATCTCAAACATCATAAAATAACTGAAACATTTATTATGGTGTAACAGAAGGAAAAACATTTTTCAGCAGTGCCCTAAGTCACAGCTAACTAACTGTCTCACATGTTTAAGAGAAGCAAGGTATAATGAGGAATGAGGAAGAAGTTAATAAGAACTAAGGTCATGCAAGTATGGGCAGTCTGTGAGCAGAAAAGAAGAGATCAAGTGACTTAATCTATCTGTAGCTGTATAAAAATCATCTGTATTAAGTGCATGAACTTTCAAAATAAGCTTTATAAACAGTAATACAGTTATTTTTTTTCTTGAAGGGGTGGGCCTGATTTTTTTTTTAAAGATTTTCCATGGAAACAAAAGTAAAAAATTTTGTCACTAAAGCTTTGTATTTCTTGCAATATGTATCAGTGGAAGTCAGTTTCTCAGATTTATGGTGCAAAACTCTCTATTACAACATTTTAGGCCCAATATGCCAATTTCTTTGTTAATCAACAAAGATTTAGGAATCAGACAGAAGTATCACTGTTTCATTTGGAAAGCTTGAGGTAAGAGGGAAAACTATCTAAATGTAAAATGTGAAATCTTACATCTGTTCTGAGAAAGCATTAAATCAAGGTAAGAATCAAATTATTAAACATCAGCTTCAAGAAACCCTTTAATAAAAACCTGGGGAAAACAGTTTCAGGAACAAATGAAAATAAGATGGCAAATCAAGCCACTATCACACAATGTACTGAGAAGTACAGCATCATGAAAAACCACAAAGGTTTGCTCTAAGACATAAAACAGAATTTTTCCAATTTAAGGAAGCAAATATCTGTTTATGAGACAATAATGAACTTTTTATGGAGTTTCTAATCAGCTTGTTTTCATCTTATCCTAATAGTAGCTAATTTCATGCCAGAGGGGCAAATTTGGGGAAAGGCTTGTATTCTGGAGAGCCATAAAAGGAAAGTTCAAGTATGCCTAATTTTTATCCAAACAAATTCATGCTAAAACAAGTCTTGTAGACATCCATTTCTTAATATCAAAATAAGGAACTCAGGCAGTAATATGAGATTCATGAAGGTTTTTCCTAAAGAACGATTTGCATAGATTTGAATTTCATTATAAAGTTTGCAAGAGAAGACTGCTCTGTTTACAACTACTAATGCGTTTTTTTGTTCTCTTGAAGAAGTAAAATTTAGCTTTTCACACCTTGCAAGGAAATAAAAGGCAATAATTTGTTACAATTGAGGTTTAAATTTTATTGCACCAGTAACTAATCCAAATTAAAGGTGGATTAAGAGTTTAACTTATAAATGTATATTTTTACATTGGGATTTTGTAGCATTCAATCTTATAAATTATGCAAAATATTATTTTTTTGTTAAAAAAGAAACATTCTTCTGAAACATTTCTTTTGTGCTTTACTAGGAAATTTTTCATTTTGACACTTCCTTAAGTAGTTTTAGTCAACCCTTATAGTGTCATTTGATTTCCTATGCACTGCATTGTGTTTTAGTCTGATTCTGAGGAAATATTCTTTGCTTTCTTCACAAAGAAAAAATTATTACAAGTAGGCACCATCTTTTATAACACAGAGTATCACAAAATCAAGAAGTTTTGTGAAAGATCATTTTAAAAATGCTGATGATTGGAAGTTTGCCAACAGCAGTCTGAGTTAAGAGAGTATTGGGCAATTTCTCTGCCAGACAGAGTTGATTTTCAATGCTCATTCACATGACAGGTCTTCTAGATGCCAGCCACAGAAACAGCAACCCCACTATTACAAGCGGTTGTCCCTCAAACTGCCAACTTCAGCCAAGTAAGGCACAGACAACTTGGCCATTATTCTGGAAATTGAACAGGACTCACTGCTATGGCAAGTCTAGCCGGCAACACTGCACAATGGATCCACAAGTACTGGATTCCAACAGTAGTTTTGCAGATAGCTTCAACTGGAAAAGTATCACTTTGAAAATGATAGCATGTATTCAATGGTTTTTCAAGTGTATTGGTGACAAATGACATCATATTTAATGCTACCAAGAAATACAGGGCTTAAAATAAAAACAAACAAGAAAAATCCACTCACAAAGATGAAATGACATTGCTGTTTTGAATTCTACTAAGTCAAAAATGGGGGAAATGCTGGCTATTTAAACAAGACCATGGAAGACCTGGATTCAGTTCCCAGCTGCTCCTCATTTTTCAAGGGCTTCTGTTCTGATGCCTGTCCTGGAAACCCTGACCTTTCTCTCCTTGCTATAAACTCTCACAGTAGCTCAGACCAAAGCCTCATCTAGAACTCAACTTGACTTTTAAAAGGGAAAGAATGGGTACGGGTCATTTCAGATGAG
Organism: Polioptila caerulea; assembly: GCA_013397295.1. Lineage (NCBI taxonomy): Eukaryota > Metazoa > Chordata > Aves > Passeriformes > Certhiidae > Polioptila > Polioptila caerulea. Next base: position 47,164 of record VYXF01010429.1, on the reverse strand, counting down.
TCATGATCACATTTGAGATATATCTTAATGTATTCAACTCTAACGGTTTTTAGGTTTGATATAAAAAAAAAAAGAAAGGAAAACATGCAGCATATGTAGAAACATTCTAAAATTTCGGGTTACAAATAAACATCACTATCAATATTTGAAAACAGTGGAAACTTTAAAAAGTATTACTTGAACAATACTTCTGTCTGATTATTCCAGTTTCACTTTGTTTTTTCTTTGGGAAAAGTTGATTAATGTTAAATAGCCAGTCTGACATTCTGTACCTCTTCTTTTATGACCAAAGAAGAAATATGTTTTAAATTCATCTAAACAATTTTATTATTTCAGTCATAGTGATTTTCTACACTTACTGGGAACTTATCATAGTCCATCAATCTTTTCCTCAGATATTTACAACGTAACATTAAAAAATGAGTAAGGCTGGCCAAGAAAACAGCACTCATAAATAAAACTTTTGCATTGTCCTATGGATCACAACCTGAAGTGTGGTAAGCATTAGCAAGAGGGAATATTTTTTAACATCAAATAATCATAGGTGTCCAGATCCTCTCTTCAACTGGGCAATCAAGGATCATAATTTCTGTATTTTTACAGGGAGACTATTCCATAAGAGCATACTTTATAGCAAAAATCAATATATCTACCGCCATAAAAGTTATAAAACCGTACATGATTGATGAAAGATGCTGAAGACCTTAGTTCTATTCAACATGCAATAAGAATATGTGTAGGACAAACCTTCTCCTACAGAACTAGCTACCCAGAAGCTGAATGTCAGCATGACAGTTTTGCACCCTCCTTGCTTTCCCCAATACACCTGCAACACGACGCTAGACATCACAGCACTATGGGACCATGCTACTGTGTCCCCATAAACAGCAAGGCAATGGGTAGAAATTCACCACAAGGAAAGGAACAATTACTACTGCTTAGATTTTACCTTGCACTAAAAAAGAAGACTTGCTGCAGAAGAAACATAATGATAGAACTTAGCTAGGATGCTGGTCAAACCCATTCCCACCACAGAACCCATCCTTCCAGTAGAAAGCATCACCTTCTACTTCAATTGCCACATAATTTCCACTGTAAAAAACAGGGCAGGATCACCATCATACAAAAGCATAAAAGAAAGCAGGAACATACGATGGACATAGATATTGCTTCTTTTTTCCTTTTCCTTTCTTTGAAGACTTCTCTTTGGAATAGACTTCTTCAACCCACAAGGAGAATGAGACGAAACATAAAATTGCTAGTAAGAACTTCATCTTGAAGATTACGCTTCAGAGAAATCTTCAGTCTGTGGTAAAAGAAAGCAGTTTATGTTAGAAGGGCGGGATTTGGCAAAAGGAAACACATACCTGCAAAATGTAAACAAATGTTTCATGGCGATTGGGTTTTTTGTTCTTCCTTGTCATGGGAGAGAGAATCTGTTGATATGTATCCCTAACATGAAACTGACATAGGCAATTCCCAGAGAGTCAAGTAGCTTCCCAAAGTGGAGGCTGACAGTGAGGAACACATTTAGATACAGGTTTGCTTCAGTAGGTTTAAGAAATGTGATGTCCTTCAAAGACTGCCTAATGGAAAATACTCAGAAGCTTGGAAAGTTCCTCATCAGAAATGTATCAAACGCATTAAATACAATGTCAACCAGTCATGTAGCAAGGCAAAGAACTGCAAGCTCTCTGTGACCTTGCACCGATAAAATAGCAATCATTTCAACGTGAGTTATGAGAACAGGTTATAAATAAAATTTTATGTACAGAATTTAAACACAACTATTTTGCATGAAGCATTTCCACTGCAAAACCAGCACTGACAGGGCCTTGCAAAGATGACTAAACACAACCTGCAATACTATGCTTTATTGCATCGCGCTCAGTTTAATATTTAAACTTCTCTGGGGCAAAAGCACGTACCCCAAAGGCCAGGAGATGAGTTTGTGTCTGGCCAGAGGCCACCCCACCTGCCCCTGGCCACAGCACTGCGGCACCCAAGGCATTTTCCATTTGTTTGCCATCGCACAGATAATTCCCAAGCATTTCCTTGGGCCAACAGAAATCTCGCAGATGTCTCAGAACCTGCTGCATTTTCCACTTTTATCTATTTGGATATTTTTCTCCCCACTGTTTTAAAAGAGCTGTCTCTCTCTCTCTTTTCCCCTAGCTCCGGGAGGCATCGGGACGCTTCAGCTCCTCCTTCCCCGGGAGCCGCAGCATCGCCGCCCTTCCCCGGCCCGGCCGGGAAAGGTCGCGGATCTGCCCCTGCCGCCACCGGCCCCTCGCCCGGCCTCCCGGTCCGAGGCCTCTCGCCGGCCCCGGCTCCGGGACGGGCGCGGCCTCCGCGCTGCCGAGCGCTGCCGGCGCTCCGCGGGGCGCGGGAGGACGCGACAACCGGGGCTCCCCTCGCGGCCCCGGCAGCACCCCCGGGCCGCGCCCCGCCG